>CM024796.1:4533243-5094331 GCA_014281875.1 Nibea albiflora | reverse complement strand
CCCCCATTTGGCCCGGGATGAATAGAGCCAGTTTAGCAGCCGCCGCCGCCGCGGCACTAGTGACAGCACAGGAGGGAGGAGAGGAGGGGGGGGGGGGGCTCGTCACAATGTCCCCGTTGTTGACGGCCGTGCTGCAGAAGGGGGGGATTTGAACCGTGCACCGACTTGCGTGCGGCTGTGCAGCGGCCCGGGAGGACGCATGGGAGGCCCCCTGTTTACAGCTCGGTCGCTAATAATGTGACAGCTGAAGAGAAGCCGCCGCCGCCGCCGCCGCCGCTGGCTGCTTCCAGCTCCGCGCTCCAGCAGCAGCAGCTCTGCGTGTCTCTCTCTCTCCAGCATTTATCTCCGTTCAACCTGCACTGACAAACTGTATGTCAACTTTCCCCACAGATTGCACTCTCGAGTCCGCGTTCAGATGATCAATTGGACCATTTGGCACGCGTCAGCCTGATAATCAATAACAATTAAAAGCGGGCGCACGCGTCCTCTCTCCCTCTTTACGACGCGAGGTGTTGATGCTGGTGAGTGCGGCCCTGAGGCAGTCAGGCTGGAGCTGTGCTGCGCGCTCTTTGTGTGTTTCCTCAGATGTGTGCGCACGATTTCAGGGTCACACACTCACACACACGCTCGGCGGTTTGTGTGTGTGTGCGCGCCCGTATTTAATCCGTGTTTATGCCCACCCCACCCCCGTCGCTGCGGAGATTATCCTGCGTCACACTGCTTATTTTTTTTAGAGCTGATCGGAGCTCTGCGCTTCAGAGAGCCCGGCAAAGCTCCAGGGACAAAGAGCGAGAGGACGCGCATTCCCGGTTCCTACCGAGCAGACTGACGCGCAGCAATGACAGGAGGTGTGTGTGAGAGTGTGTGACTGACGCTAGTTGGTCAACTTGTGAAAAGAGAGAGAGAGACTGGAAGCGTCCTCGGCCTCGTCACACACTCGTGTTACCGGGTACGCACGCAACGCGCTGCTCTGCGGAGAGAGAGGCCTCTCGTCCCCGCGAGGAATGACGAGCAGGGCGCCGGTGCGGAGCGCGGAGGGTCACGGAGAGTTCAAGTCGTTGTCATCGGAAACAGGAAACAGGAGGTGGGGGGAGAAAGAGGGAGTTTGTTTTCTCTCTCTCTCTCTCTCTCTCTCTCTCTTTATCACCCCTCCTCCTCCCAACACACCGAAATCCAGAGCTATACGAGGTCCGCTAAAAACACCCGGTGGTTTTCTGTTTAATGGTGCGAGTCGGGGCTCCGCTCCAGCGGTCTGCTTTATAAACGCAGCTCCCGACCCGCCGCGCCCCCTCCCCCTCCATCCCCCCCCCCTCCTCCCCCCCTACCTTCCTCCACCCCACCGTGCCTGCCTTGCCTGCCGCTGCCGACCACGGTGATGGATTGGACGGCCGTCGGGAGTTGTTTGTTGCGCAAACTATTCTTAGCAGCGGGGATGAGCGTCAACACGCGGGCCTTTTCCCTCCACCTCCCTCTCTCTCTCTCTCTCTCTCTCTCTCTCTCTCTCTCTCTCTCTCTCTCTCTCTCTCTCTCTCTCTCTCTCTCTCTCTCTCCTCTCTCTCTCTCTCTTCTCTCTGTCCTTCCCCGTCCTTCCTATCATAACGTGACATTACAGCAGGATTCCTTCCCAGAATATTCCCTCAAGCATCCGGTTTAAATGCAAGATAACACCCGAGACCCAAAAAAAAAATAAAAAAATCTCTTTTTACTCTCAGACTTCACAGAAATTATAAATAGAATCTGAGATTTGAACCGAACCCCTGAACGCTCCTCCGTCTCAACCCGGCGGCGCGCGCTGACGTGAATTATCCAGATGGTTCCGTGTAACACCTCGCGTCGCGTCGGTCGCTGCACCGATTCCTCCGTGCTGATGGATTGTGGCAGGAAAGGTTTGGACCGTGGACGGGTTCTGTAGTTCACATGCAGCGTGTGGAGCCAACAGCAGCACACACACCAAAAAGTGTGTGTGTGTGTGTGTGTTTCTGTCACGAGTGTCTGTCAGCAGAAGTAGCCTTAACTAAAGCGTGCTGCTGCTTCCATACTGTCTCATTGCCTCGCTGACAAAACGTCATCTGGAGCTGTCAGGCTGTGATTTACAGGATGCAAAGTCTGTTTGCGCTAAAGTGTAATTAAGCCGAACAGGGAGGCTAAAGTGCGCATGACTGGCGCGCACGAGCTAAGAGAATAAAGAATAAATATGTAAATCTGCAGCAGCCTCTCATTAAGTTTCACTAAAATATCAAATCTAATGAAACATTTAGATTATTTTTAATGTTTAAATGTCTGGACAGAGAATGAGCAGTAAGTATTAATCCGTGCACCGCTGCTTCACACTCTCCCGTGTCCGGGTTTCTAACGAGTTTTCCAGCGTGCGGTTCAGGACCTCCGGGGGTTAGGTGGGGGTGTTAAGGGGGGGTGGAGGCTCCGTGAGTCCTCCAGCTGAGCGCTGAACGCGGCGCACCGTCAAGTGCTTGATCCTGACCTTGAAGGGCCCGCGGCGGCTGCAGCCAGCCTCTCATCTCATCTTTGCGAGGGGCAACTATTAATTTCATGGAAATGACAGGAGGGTGGCCGCGGCCCGCGCAAACGACTCGGTCACATCGAGCACAGCGGGCACGGTGTGAAGTAATAACAGGCCGTCAAGACACCAGCCGCGTTCACCTGCACGCGGCTCGTTTCCTCTGGAAAAGCAGCGCGTGTTTGTGTCGAGGATTTAGAAATGTCCGTAAACGCAGCACGTCGAGTCTCATTACGCGCAATCTGTGTGTGTGTGAACGTGTGTGTGAACGTGTGAAGTGATTTCTCAACGATGTCTGTCATTTGCAGAAAGTCTGCGCACTCGCACGGCACGGCACGGCACGCCGTCTTAGTTCCGTCAGATGCGGATGTTGTTGAAGCAGGACTGGCCCTGGGGAGCTGGGGCAAGCTGGAGGCTTTATGGTGTGTGTGTGTGTGTGTGTGTGTGAGGGGGGATGGGAGCGCTGGGGAAGGGAGGAGCCGTGCCGAGGGGCCCCAGAAACGGGCTGATTAATGGCTCCCGGGTCACGGCAATAAAAGTGGCGTGCCAGCGGCGCGGCAGCGAGGCACAGAGGCGTTTCTCTGCGATGATCGAGGAGCCGAGTTTCTCTGCTGCTCTCAGCACTGCCGAGCACGGCAACGCTTCACTTTTACTATTTAAAGGCACTTCTCTCTCTCTCCCTGCCTGTCTGTCTGTCTCCAGCCTCATTCCTGCAGAGGCTCGCCTAACAACTGCCTTGCAGAAATACACACACCCCGACGAGTCATCAAGTCTGATATTCAAACTTAAGGATTTTAAATAAAATCTGCCAAGTGGGAGCAACAATTCCAGCTCTTTGTATTGTTGTTTCACCTGTTTGAGGATTTTCAAACAGCCCTTTGATAGAAGGAAGATCAGGCTAATGTTAAGAAGCCAGCTGACTCACAGTTTTTACCAAATATTTGATTTTTAGATTTATTCTCACCTGTTTTATAGATTAATTTAGATTTTTATTAAGTATATGTTAAATTCAAGCGACAAAAACTGCAGTTCCTCTAACGTCCACTTGAGGCTGGTTGCAGAAGTGAGTCAGTCTCCATAAGTCCCCATGTTAGACAGCAGAAATAAACATGTTTACAGCCTGGTACAAAAAACAGTTTTGGTCTCTGTAGCTAATTTCCCCGTTCATGACAACTGCACTGAGGGTGAATTTATATACAACTCACCTGTTCACGTATATTAAGGCTTAAAGTTATGCAGAATTCAGAGCGTGGACGCTTTGATTGGCTTGTTTGAGCACACAGCTCAGTGTTTTCAGCTTCAGAAACCTGTGGGTGCCGTCAGTGGTTAAATTTAAAGGAAGGTCTTTATGTTTATGTTCTCATTTATCTGTAAACCAATTACCTTTGCCCCCTTTTATCCCGAGAAAGTCGTTAAATCCAACCCTATCTGGCACCCCGCCGTTAAATGCACCAATTTAACATTAAAGACTAATTATTAAATTTGTCATCTCCTCAAATGTTGCACTAACAATCGCGTTGTAACTTATTTCATATCTCCTGAACGGCTCCGTTACGCTCCGGTGCTTTAAAGAAATTCAAATTAAAAGACGTTTCACACACACACACACACACACACACACAACACACCACACACAAAAGGAGTCTCTGTGTTTGTTGCTTCTTTTTTTTTTTTTTTTTTACACACTTGTCTCTTTGCATTTGCGTGTGTCGCCGTAGGTGTGTGTGAGCGTCGACGCCGATGCGCGCCTCTCTGTGTCGGCGCGGGCTGTAAATGGTCTCCCACCGAAGTGGTCTCTGATGTATAATCTTTCCTCGCTTCGCTGGCCGTGGCAGCCGAGAGAGAGCGGGTCAAAGAGGGCAAAGGAAAAAAAGCAGTGTGTGAGGAACGTGACTGAATAGACGCAGCCCCACAATACCACGTCTGGCCCACAGGGAGGGAGGGACTGGGGGTTACTGAGGGGTGTTGACGGATGGAGGGGAGGGAGCCCACACAGTGCTTTCATCTCCGGTGACTACTCCAGTGGAGGGAGAGGAAGGGTGTGATGGCTACAGCTAACTATGCCATTATCTTTCTTTTCTTTGTACCTTCTCCCCGCTGCCCGTGTCGAGATAGATAGACGCGTAATTTCTCTGTAATTCTTCTCCGTAATTTCTCCCGTAGATTTTTATAAACTGTCATTTTTGCTGTGTCAGTTTTTTGGCACTGGGATTATGACTGTGTGTGTGTGTGTGCGCATGTGGCAGAGCCAAGACACTGACTGCTAACTGTTTGCTCATCTCTACAGGGCAACATCTGTTCGTGATGCCGATGCTGAGACACAAACCAACCTGGAACTAAGACAAGGGAACCACATCGCACGAAACATGGCAAGTCCCCCCGCCGCGCACGTGCTCAGTTTACACTCATTTGTCACTATCGTCTGGAAATAAACATCTGTTGTGTTTTACCGTGTGACACGGTGTTTCTAGTTGATGCTTTCGGTGTCATATTTTCCACATTCTCATTGAGGAATGTCTGTGATTGTAGGTGGATGCAAGGTTGACGCCGCTGGCAGCGATGGGGCTGGACCGAGGCACCCTGATGCACGATGGTCTTCGTCTCCACGGTGGGGTTGTATACCCAGGGATCAGAGCCCTGCCAGCAGAGAAAAGCAGAGAGACGCCTGGCCTCCCCCTCACTTATAACAGGGATGGCCTCCCAGAGCTCATCTACAAGCCTGATGGCACTCTGGACAGTCGTAAGGCCACTAATGGATACCCGGGCCTCTACAAAGGCACCCCTCCAGGTCTCCACAAGCCTATGCTGGTTCCTGGAGCAGCAGCTGAAGGTTTAGGCTTGGAACGCAGGGGAGGGCCTGGAGAAAAGGCATCTGAACTGGCCTTGGCAGGCGCTGGTGGCAGCTACCTCCGCCTGCCATGGCTCAGCCCCTACCCCGAAGCGAGCATGTATCCCTTTATGGACACGTCCAAGTACGCGGCTTTAAACATGTACAAAGCCTCCTTGCTCAGCCAACCAAACCCCTATCTCCCCCAGCACCTGGCCTACTCTTCTCTGTGTGCACCCCAGGGGGGCAACGTTAACCCTGCTGCAGCCGCCTCTGCAGCCGAGAGGCTCTACTACATGCCCCCCTATCCCCCTTCTCCCATCTCTTCTCCGCTGGTGGCGCCTCCTATGAGGATTCCTGCGGTCACAGTGGCCCCCACATCACTGGTTCACTGCCAGGACAAGGGGCTCGGTGTTGCGTCTCCGTTTGCACAGCAGCTTCACCAACCTTCCCCTCATCCTCAGCACCATCAGGCTGCTATAGACAGGGACCGCTCCCCGAGCATGAGCAGCAGACCGAGCAGACCTCCCTCTAGGAAGAGCTCTAGCAACAATAACACCACCAGTAGCACTAGCACCAGTGGCACCAGTAGTGGGAGTAATAATAGTCTGCCCACTGATTCGTCTCCTCGTGCATCTTCTCGCCTCCCCCAGCCTCCCCCTCCTCCTACTCTCATTGACAATTCACTGGATTTACAAAGGCCAGTCGCTAGGATAGGACAACCACCCACCTCATCCTCTTCTTCTTCAATATCTGCCTCATCCTCATCCACGCAGTCCATTCCTCATCCGTTCTCCGTGAGCAGCATGGCGTCAGAGCAGCCCTCCCCCGCCCGGCCCAGCCCCCACAAGTCGAGGCAGAGGGACGGGGCGCCCGAGCACAGAAGCGTTGGGGTCGAGCGGAAACCCAGCAGGTCGCCCTCCAAAACCAACTTTGAACGGCCGGCTCACCAACCCCAAGCAACCAAAGACTCTGCAGAGAAGCCCTTGGATTTGTCTGGAAGGATATTGGAGTTTGGACTGCCTCCCAACGGATTCCCAGTTAAGATGGACACTGGGTCAGGCGGGCGTTACGGACATCCCCCGAGCCGAGACCTCCTAAAAGAAAACCTGTCCCTTTCTCCTTCCTCTCATTCTCACTCTGTGGTTTGCAGCACTTCTTCAAAGGTTCCAGAGAGGCCAGAGATGATTAGCACTTTACACAACTCCTGGGTCGTACCCAGCCCGTCTCCTTCTCATGCACAGCACACACCGGGTTTGCCCCCCTCTCCGAGGCCTAATACGGACCTGGCCCTTTCACAAGCCAAAGGCTCCTCGCCCTCCGTCATCAAGCATAAGGGTCTGGAGAGAGTACTCCCTCAGCAGCGTAGCTCGTCCTGTCCAAGGATAGGGGAGCCCAACCACAACGTTTCCTCCACTCAGCACTCCTCTCTGGTCAGCTCCAGGGCTCATTCTCCTAAACCCAACGGTGACTGGGTCAAACACAGTCCCAGTCAATCAGAACATCAACCAGTTGTTGGCCACCACAGAGAGGGAACGGAGAAGTCCTCCCAGACCACTAAGCGAGGTGAGACGACTCCAGACGTGTCCTCGTACAAGAGGCCTTGTTTGGAGAACGGTCACCCTCCCGGCCACCTTTACCTTCCTCAAAGTGACGCTTATCTGAACCACAGTTTGGCCTACGCCAACAGATACCTGCACTACCCCATCTCTGATGGCATGGCACTACACTCCCTGCCAATCGCAGGGAAAGGTCCAGTCTACCCTCACCCAGTATTGCTGGGCGGCAACAGCCTTTACTCGGCTCACTTAGCAGCAAAACACCCTTTACCCTACCACAACCTCCCAGCTGGTCCAGGAGGGGAATACCTCACTTATAACTCGCAGGAGATGGCCCACCCCCTGATGCAGACTCACTCAGACAATAAGCTGCCAGAGAGGGGAGATTTAACCTTGAAGTCCCGGGCACAGGAGAAATCGCGGGGAGCTGTCGAGGAATGCGGCAGCCACAGAGATCACGGCGTCGGGAAAGAGACGGGTGAAGGAAGCCAAATGAAGCCCGACAGGGAACGCGGACAGGGCGGCAGTCAAAGCAAAACCCACTCTTCCTCTGTAACATCCAGAGAAAAGATTATCTGCATTGACCTTGTACATTCAGACACCGATGTTGAGTCTAACCCAACGGTCCAAAAACAGCCCTCTGCTGAGACCGGCACCAAAGTTAACCAAAATGAATGTTGTCATAGTAACCAAAATCTGACAAAGACTGACTATGAGCCAAAACACCAACACCACCTGTCCCATCCTTATCCAATCCACTCTGGCCAGAGCCCCACCCGGAGGCCCAATCACACTGACAGACAGCCGGAGACTCACTTTGGGAAAGTAAAGGTTCTTCAGGACGCAAGCTGTCCCGGCGCGACATCCAGCACATCTCCACCTTCTCCGGGGCAGATCGCCAAAGCAGAGGAGAGCCCGGAGGAGCAGAGCCCCAGTCCTGGAGACTCTGGAGACCAAGACCAGAGCACCTTACGCTGCGCCCGCACATCCGGGGAGCGCAGCTCCGGTAAGGACAAAGGCGACCGAGACGGCCGAGCCCCCCACCTCGCTCAGCGCATCTGCACGGACGCGGTGAAGGAGGAGCTGGCGTGCGAGAGGGAGACGGAAAAGGAGGACAGCATCGTCGACCTGGGAGAGTCTCAAGGAGAAGGGGACGAGGACGACGAGGACGAGGGTAGCCACGCTGCGTCTAAAGGCGCTCGTAGATCCAGTCTGGCCAAGAGGATCGCTAACTCCACAGGCTACGTTGGCGACCGCTTTAAATGTGTCACCACTGAGCTGTATGCTGACTCCAGCAAGCTGAGCCGTGAACAGAGAGCGCTACAGGTAAGACCGTTAACACTTGTGTGTGTGAGTGTATTTATATATATATATACACAGTACAGGGTATATTAAGTTGGCGGTGGGCTGGAGAGAGGTCATTATGACCAATGTTTCTTGTGTGCAGACATTTCAGACACTTTCAGTTCTAACATCCACGCAGGAATAAACCCCGAGGGCCACCGTCTTTATTCCCTTTGCTTCAATATCCAGAACAAACCCTGCATGAAATTGGAATACTCCGCATTTACAACACAGTACAGAGTAATACTGTCACGCAACTGTCCTGGCCACAGGCTTGACCTTCCCCCCTTTTAGTTTATCATTGTCTTGGAGTCGAGGCCCTCCTCCTCTCTATCAAGGGAGGGCAGTTCAAAGGTTAACCAGGAGCTGCCGTCTCTGTGTGTTGATTAGCGAGCAGTCATTGTAAAAAGGTTATATCTGTGCGTGCGTGTTTTGTGTGTCCGTACGTGCTCGTCCTTGTGTCGACTGCCTTGGGGCTAAAGCATGCGTTAGTGCTGACTCTGCTACAGAGCCGTACACTGTAAGCTCAGGAGCATGACTGTGGCAGCCTCACAGTTCACACTGCCTTTGGCTATGCTTAACCCCTGCAAGGTTAGGGGCAGCAGGGCTTGCTTTAAAAACTACCAGCAGCCGCCCTCTTCGGGGGCTCCTCCTCGGCCTCCCTGCATGCACCTTACACCCCCATCCGCCAGTTGCTATCGTCCCCTTAACCCTCCACCCTGGCCCGTGCTGCCCTGCCTGGTTGCCCCTCTCTCCTAACACACACTTATCACAGTCTATAAAAGCAGCAACGTCCCCTTCCACTTGGCCGTCATCCCTGTATGTCACACACACACACACACACGTTGAGCCGTTCGATTTAAGGCCGTTATCTCTGCTTCCTCGTGCTCGGCGTTCAGCACAGAAACGGATCCTATGCTACATGATTCGCTTGGCTCAGAGGCAGATAATAGGTTGCACATGTCTGTCTATGTTGTGAACACACCCTTTCTTTTTTTTTTTTTTTTAGAAAACTGTGGGGTTCTTTTTTTTTTTTTTGTCTGTGTCACGCTTGTCAATGCACAGCTGCAGCACAAAGCTACCAAACGCTCCACTTCTGGACGTAGACGTCAAAAAAACTAAAAAACTAAAAACTGAATCACGTTTGTTTGGATTTCTCATTTCTCACATTTGTCATTTGCAGCGGTTCAGAAATGATTTGGTAGTTTTTGATGCAGCGTTAATTGACCTGTTGAGTCACTTTTTTTATTTTATTTATTTGACTGTTGTTATTTTGTGGGATTGTGGCTGCCTATTTGTGTGTGTAAAGAAACATGTGGAAAGAAAGTATAAATTCATTAAAAGAAAAAGATGAAATGATGGACAGATATATTGAGCCCCCCCCATTCTAATTGCTTAGATGGAAGTCATATCACGAGAGGGGAGTAATATAAGTCAACCTGCAGCTAACTGGGAGGTCAGTTCTTTACATTTCTTATCACATCTGCCTCTGATGGGCTCTGTCTCTCCTTTGTACTCCTGTATCGCTGCACACTCCTTTTTCCTCTCCCCTCTCTCCCCTCTCTCTCTCCCTTCTTTCCTCTGTTTCATCTCCTCTCTCTGCCTCAGGGCTTAGATGTATATGTTTCCTAGCCATGTTTATGTTTCAGGAAGGGAGATGCCAGGACTTTAAGCCCCAGAGCGCATGGACTCACAGTGGCTGCAGTAGTCTAATCTGTGTCTTGATGCCATGCTTGTGATTTATCTGTCTTACCTTTTTGTGTCCTGTGTGTGTGTGTGTTTGTGTGTGTATGTGTGGGTTTAATTTCTTTGGCATTTTCTTTGAGACAATGTGATTTCTGACGCAATTTTTTTGCTTCTGTAGCTGTTGAGGCCAGATTGAGGCTTAGAGAGGTGTGTGTGTGTGTGTGTGTGTGTGTGTGCGTGCGTGGCGTGGGCAGACGATGAGTGGTTTTCATGGGTTTTCTCTGCATTTGTGTGTGTGTGTGTGCGCGCAGCGGGCGATGATGCGGTTCTCGGAGCTGGAGCTGAAGGAGAAGGAGGGCGGCGGCGGCGGCGGCAGTGGTGGCGGCGGCGGTGTGTGTGTGTCTGCCTCGGCAGCAGCAGCAGCGGCAGCAGCAGGACGAGAGCTGGCAGACGGCCAGCGAGCGCTGGATCACTGCCAACACACCACCAGGCAGGGAGAGAGGGAGGGTGAGTAACCCAGCACCACACACACACACACACACTTAATGCACGCACATACACACATGCATCCACTCTGCAAATGAACACACACAAACAATAGATGCGCGTGCACACACACACACTCACATGCACTTGCAGCAAATGCTGAGGCAAGACCGGGTCAATCTAAAAAAAGACACACTCCTTCCATACGGACTCAACACACACACACACACACGTATGCACACATTCTTACACAAGCGAGGCAGCGCAAGCGAACGAGCCAGCGAGCGAGCGAGCGAGAGAGACGAGGGGGGAGTTTTATTTTCAAGAAGTCTTTTGTGCTTATCTGCGCGTAGAGACGATCGAGAGGGGAGCGCGAGAGGAGAAGGAGGGGCAGAGATTGCGTGAGTGTGAGAGAGGGAGAGAGTGAAAGCCGGGCGGGAAGGGGGGGTGTTAGTGGGTGAAAGCGGATGGGAGAGTGCAACGGAAAGAGAGAGAGGGAGGGAGGGAGGGAGGGAGGGAGGGAGGGATGGAGGGAGGGGGCTTAGTTACATTGGCTGGGAGCCCAGCTGTGTGTTGGAGCGAGGCCGTGGCTGACGTGTGAGCCTAATTATGGCATGGAGAGAGACAGAGAGAGAGGGGGAGAGAGGAGAGGAGGAAGGGGGGGGGGGGAGTCACGCTCAGTGTGAGAAGGGCGTGGTGCGGTCATGCCGTGGGGGAGGACGGAGACAGAAAAGTGGGGGAGGGATTGAGGGAGAGAGGGCTGGAGTCGCCGTGCGCAGCGAAGTGCGCAGGATGTTTTCTTTCTTGCCTCGCTCTCTCTGCTGTGGAAATGCGAGCGGCGCTCGCTCGCGCTGAAGCCGTCAGCGCCGCTGGCTCGGCTCACATCAGATTAAAAAGTCTTTACCCCATCAAAGTTTTACTGCCTGTCTTTAAAGAGGAATAAAAGCTGGCTGGTGTTTAACTGGCGTTCTCCCTCTGTCAATCCCCCCACACCCTGTCTCACCCCTGCCTCTTGTTTCTTTGCTGTCTGTCTGGTTTGTGGTCTGCCTGTCTGTCTCACCCCGTCCCTGCCCCGTCTGTCTCTGCTCTGCTCAGGTGTCCGGCCGGCCTACACCAACAACAGAGTTCCAGTCCTCCAGAGGTGCGGCGGCCAGAAGGAGCCTTTGTCCCCGGCGCACGGTGCCACCAGAGGAGGGCTAAAGGACGGAGCCCGGAGGCTGATCAGAGACTGTGACTCCCACTGCGTGCCCCCTATTTTGACACCGGCTAAAGGGTACGCAGAGGAGAAGGTCAGCCCCGGGTTTGGACCCACGAGGAAACGCCCACTCGCCCTCAAGTGTGAACTCGAGGACACGGAGTGGGAGGAGGGAGAGAGGCCGTCCCACCCGGAGAAACGATCCAGGATTTCAGCGGGTGAGAACACGCCTCGTGTCGCGTTTCCTCTCGTTTGCCGCTTCCTCCTTCCCAATCAATTCCACCTTAAAACCCTCCACCCTCCCCACCACACGTCCCCGCTCTCTGTCCCATCTTTCACTCTCTGTGTGGCAGCCAGCTCAGAGAAGTGTTTAATCCTGCCTTTGAGCGCAGTGCGAGCGAGAGAGAGAGAGAGGCGAGGAAGAGGGACAGCCATTCTCGCTCTCTCTCTGCCGTTCCTCAGCTGTGCCGCTCACCCTCCCTCTTCAAAGCTGCTCTTTTCATCTTCTTTTCTTTTTTCCCCCCTCATCTGTTTGGGTTCTTCTTATATTTCTGGCTTGCGGTATCGTGCCTGCTCTCCCTCGGCACTGGCAGACGAGTCAAATACCCGTCCCCCTTTTTGAATTTCAGGACGGGGGAGAGCTCTCCTCCTCTCCCTCCTCCCGCTTCTCTCTGGTCTTTATTGTTTTGTGCCTCCGCCCGATTCTCTTCCTCCTTTTTTTTTTTTTTTTAACTCCTCAATCTGTCTGTTTCACATCCCGCTCGCTGCCTCTGTGCGTGTGTTAAATGTCAGGCTTAAAGGCAGTTTCACAAGCCTTAAGAGCGCAGTGATTAATGCCTTCTGTCTCAGTTGTTTGCAGGTCGGTTTCATGTACATAGATTTTTTTTTTTTTGGTGTGTAACAGAAGGTGAGAACACTTCAAAGAAAAGCTGTTGTGGTTTTGGTTTGCCCGCAGTGTACTTCCCAGTTCATCTGTTAGCTTTTAATGACTCCTCGTCGAGTCTTTTCACCGTGGTTTAAACTGAAAACTGTTTGTCGTCTGCAGATGAGCAGGCCAGCGCCGATGAAGATGACGACGACGACGAGGTGCGGAAGCTCAAAGTCTGCATCGAGCTCAAAGGGCTCAGGCTCAGCAAGGCTGCCGCCGCCGCCGCCAGTGCCGGCACGCTACCGCCCGACTGCTCCCAAATCAAACAGGAGAGAGCGTGGCCTCAGCCCCGATCTGTGGCCACGGTGCAGAGCCCACGGGAGCGTAAAATCAGGGCCGGCGAGCCGGAGGACCGAGCCGAGATCAACAGGAAGTGGGGCTGCGAGAAGCTGTTTAACGGTAAGAGCGAACAGCCAGCCACGCAAACCGCCGCTCTCTATCTCATCTCGAGTTCAGCTAGGGTAACGGAAATCTATCTTTGGCTCACGTTTCACTTTCTTGTTGAGCGGTTTGTCTTTTGGGGGATTTCCCGTCAGCCTTCGGGGAGGCTGCAGAGGAAATGAGGTAGGGGATACTTCCTCTTACCAGAGGAAAGGCTGAGAAATCAGAAATAGGACCTGGGGATTAAAATCTAAAACGCCGCCCCCCCTCTCGCTCGCTCGCTCGCTCTCATGTGGTTTTGGTCTTTTTTGTTCAGCCGGTCTGCAGCGGCCTCGATGAAAGTGCAAACGAGGGAAGTGGCTGGCGGAGATAGGCGTGGGCAGGTGTAGTGTGACTAATGTGTGATCAATGATTTTTATTTTTTTCCCCCCCCTCATGACCAGACACAGGAAAGCGAGGTGACGGCGGTGGGTAACTTATTTAAACCAGGGCTTTCCCTTTATTCATGTGCCGATGAAGGAGAGAACAAAAGGCAGGAGACAGATTAAAGGAAGTGAATCAAGCCGGGGAGATTTTGGTTTTATGTTTCCTGCACAAACCGCAGGCCTTGGTTGGCGGCTGAATTATTATTATTTTTTTTTTCCCCGTCTGCTTTCACCTTTTTAGATAACATCACCGTGGCAACAGCCGGGTTTTACTTTTTTTTTTTTTTTTTTTACAATGATGTGGTTATTCCGCTCAATGTCTGTCAGGGCTGAGTTTCATTATAATTCACGGTTCCACGAATCAGATAAAACATATTCACTTCTAGAGTATCGCACTGTAAAAGGTTAATAGGTGTGTTTAAGCTTGTGGGAACAAGGAGTGTAATTTCTTTCTCATTGGTCCTCAGTTTAGAGGCCCAGTGTGTAAGATTTAGCGTATATATAAATATATATTAATTTTAATTAGCGTATAATCACCTGAAAATAAGAATCTTTGTTTTTATTGTCGAGGTCTGTTCCACGGTAGCCCAGAGCGGACACATCTCAACACTGATCTGGATTTCGCAGCTCCGTGTTTGGAAGAAGCAGATCTTCACTTCTCGGTCACACTGGACCTTTTTTAATGCGCCGTTTGTTCTAAAAGTTGCCGTATAGTGGCACAAATCAGAGCCGGAGCACATTCCCGTGTAGCTGGAAATGTATTTCCATTTAGTTCTTAAACAGCGTTTTGACATTACGGTTTCAAGGGCAGGCTTCTTTTTTTTAAGTGTAAAAATGTGCCATAAGAGGCTGAAACCAGACAGTGGCACATTTGTTTAAGGAGATTACTCATAGCAGTGTCCTTGCTGCAGTGAATGAGTGCGCACAAGTCACTACAGGGTGTTTATGTGAGCGGCGAGCGCGTTCGTTCGCTCCTTTTTTTTTCATTTTCTTGAGCGAGCAGGCATGCTGCGCTCTCAGACAGCTCTGTGCGCTCATTAATAAACCAACAGAGGGTGAGAGATGGCCTTGCAATACCTTCCCATCCTCAGCCCCGCTCACTCTGCTGCCTCCTTCTCCTCCTCCTCCTCCTCCTTCTTTTCGCTCCAGGAGTAGCTGCGTCTCTCCTTCCCCCCAGCCAACTGAAGGACAGGACGCAACCGCTGGGCCCCTTCTCAGGTGACCGTGGCCTCAAGGAGCCCAGGAGGGGCTCCCCCCCCTCTCCGGCCCCAACGCAGCCGCCGTCCGCGGGAGGGGGCGCCCCGCCTCCCCCACCTCCACCTCCTCCTCCTCTCCTCAAGCCCCGTCGCCATAGTGACACGGACAAACCCAAGGGCAAGCGGCCGTGCAAGACCAAACACACCAGCCAGAGGGACCGAGAGCGGGAGAAGAGGAAAGAGGCCACACCTAACAGCCCCGGTCAGCGCTGCGTGGCTGATCTGGGAGCAGCTGAAGATGACAAGGTGAGTGCTGATAGGGCGCCTGGCCGCGATACGAGCGTCTGGATGTTTTGTAGCAGCGGAGTCTGTTTCAGTATGCCTGTCGGCGCCTCTGATTATGCAGCTGGGAGAGAGCAGAGAGAGGGAGGGAGAGGAAGGAAGTATGTTTACAATGTTTAGAGGGCTGCTGGAGCTTTGACTTCCCCGTGCCCTTAGCGACTCCCCACGGAGCGCCTGCGTGCATGTGTGTTTGTCTCTGGCCTTAATTGTCGAACGTGTGTCATCGGCGCTGTTTTGTGTGTGTGTGCGTGCCAAGACTCTGACTGTGTGTCTGCGTGTGTGTGTGTGTGTTTGTGAGCATTCCTGACATAACAACAAAACCCTGGAGCAATTATACATCGCACTGAGCGCTCTGCACACACACACACACACACACACACACACACACACGCTCCCTCACTCACGCTCACACAGCGAGGAATGTGGCAGCCTTGGTCGAGCGTATGAAGCGCCCGAGTTCAAAAGACGGAGAGGAAAAAAAAAAACGAGCACGGAGGGGAAAATTGAGGGAGAAAAAAAAAAGGCTAGTTGTTTTCCGCCTCCTCCCCTGCTCCTCCTCAGCCTGACAGCTGCTTCGACATGGAATTCCACTGAGAGGGCACGCACTTCACACACACACACACACACACACCGAGCAGAGGCAGGCAACACCCTCCCTCTCTCGTGTGTGTGTGTGTGTGTGTGTGCTGCGCTCCAAAGGCTCTGTTGGTTTAGCGGTTAAAGACAAGCGGCGTGCCAACCTGCAGTGTTTGGGCCGTGAACAGTTGGTGTGAAATCTGTGTGCGTGTGTGTGTTTCAGTCTTCCATACACAACAATTGCACAACAATCACTCACACACACACGCGCGTTCCGACTGAACAATCAGTCTGCATCTGAAGCTATACGTAGGTGGCGTGTAAGGGAATAAACATCAGCGGACAGCATAAACAGTGAATGACTCACAGGTTTCCAAAGCGCCGCTTTGAAGCTCAAAATCTGCGGCGCTAGCAGCCGCCATCTTGGCTGTGCTGCTTCTTCCACCTCCCTGTTAATCTAAATCCGTGTTTCTCAAACTTTTTACACCGCCTACCGGTAAAATATCAGACTCTCCATTATGACCGATGCTATCCTTGAAGAACCGGAGCTCATTTCTTGGGAAGATATTTCCCGTTGTTGAGTTTTTGATTATTTCACCTCACGTCCTCTCATGAATGCGCGCGATGAGCAAAAACGCGACTACATATGCGGCAAAATGAACCTATCAATGATTTTTTTAATTCGATATTTTGTAGGTTTAAAATCATTTATCTCATTTTTAAGTACCGCTACACGGAGGTCACGTACCACAGCCTGAGAAACAATTATCTAAATATCTGTAAAGATTATTGGCCGACCTGAATGACGCCATCTGTAACGACACCCGCCTGTCAATCAAAGCGTCCACGCTCTTAATCCTGGAAATTAGCTACAGAGACCAAAACTGGTTTTTGTACCAGGCTGTAAACATGTTTATTTCTGCTGTCTATCATGGGGACTTATGGAGACTGACTCACTTCTGGAACCAGCCTCAGGTGGACGTTAGAGGAACTGCAGTTTTTGGCTTCACTTCACAGCCACGGAGGATATACGTATTATTATTATAATACGTATTATTACCAGTTTCGTGTACGCCTCTTTATTTATCTGTTAAAAAACAGTTAGTGGTGCCGTTAGCTCAGGGCGTCGCGTGTACAGAGGTACACAGGTTCGAGTCCAACCTGTGGCCCTTTGTTACATGTCTCACTCCTCTCACTTTCGTGTCACTCTTTGGCAGCATCTGTCAAATAAAAAACTAAACAGATATGTGTGTGTGTGTGTGTGTGTGTGTGTGTGTGTGTGTAGTTTCCATGTGCCCTTGAGTGTCCCTGCATGTGTGTGTGCGCTCTCTAACACTCTCCCTCTCCCTCTCTCCTCAGCTGAGCGAGCAGCGCGGCGCTCCGAGGAAGGGAGCCGCCTCTCCTAATCATTATCCCTGCTCTCCGGTCAAGCCCTGCTCCCCCGCCGCGCTCTGTCCGCCCTGCCTGCAGCCCCAGGCCAACAGCAGAGTGTGCGGTGGCGGCGTCCCACCAGAGGTGTCTGCAGCGGCGGCGGCGGCTGCAGCAGCGGTTGCCGGGCTGCACAGGACCCCCCCTGCCGAGCTCCCCGCGGTGCGCCCGATCCCGCCGGAGGCTCGTCGGCTGATTGTGAACAAGAACGCCGGGGAGACTCTGCTCCAGAGAGCCGCACGGCTCGGCTATGAGGTAATAGGCTTGCGCTCATCCTCCTCTCTCCTTATCTTCGTATTTTACACTCTTAACACTTCGTCTCCTCCGGATCTTCACTCTCTCTCCTCAAATTGAGCTCATTTTCTCCCCCTTACTTTGTTCCCGTCTGTGACTCGAGCTCTCCTCTTGCATCTATCATCCGTCTCCACCTCCCCTCTTTTTTGCGTTTTGTATCATTTTCTTCTATTTCACCATTACTCACGCTTTGTTCTCGCCGTACTCCATCTTTTTTTTTCTCTTCTTGCCCGCTACTCTCGTTCTCTCTCAGGTTTCCGCTCTCTCTCCCTCCCCCCTCTTTCCTCTCAGCACTCTTTCTCTTCCTCTCTTTGTGACTCAGATTGTCGCTGGCACCCCTCCTCCTCCTCCTCCTCCTCCTCCGGCGAGCACACACACACTGCACACACACTCCCTCCCTTCCTCTCGCCTCGCTCCGCACTCACATCTCATTAATTTTCCGTGAGGCGAAGTGTGACACACACACACACGCACACACACACACGAGCATGAGGGATCGGTGGGATCATTATACGGAGACGGATGCTCGCTGCCTCTCTCTCTCTAGCATCGGAAGTTTTTTTTTTTTTTCCTCCTCCCGTCTTTCTTTGTGTGTAGCTGCCGATCGTTCGCTCCTGAACCAGATCCTCGCACGCAGGAGACAGAACGAGTGTGTATTCTGCTGAATCTCTCTCCGCTGCCATCATCGCAGCGAAAGCTTTTAATTAAAGTTGGATGGCCCGCCGTCTCGTTCTCCCTCATCCCCCTCGTGTTTTTGTTCCTCTCTCCTCCTCCCTTGTTGACAGATTTTACAAATTGATTTATTGATCCGAGTGGTTTGAATGCCACTTGAGCTGCTGCACATCGTGTGTGTGTGTGTGTGTGTGTGTGTGTGTGTGTCCACGCTGTCTCTCACTTGTCTTTGTTTGTGTGTGATCATTTTTATCACCGGCAGAGGTATCTTCACAGAACTGTAAATAGGTGCGGGTATCTTTTGTTGCTCATTAACCGGTTGCTTTATGGTTGTGTGTGTGTGTGTGTGTGTGTGTGTGTGTTTGTTGTACACATTTATGATGATGAGATGTGTGTGTCTAGTTGTGTGTGTGTGCGTGCGCAAGTCGGAGTGGGGAGAGAGAGCGAGCAAGAGTGTGAATGAGAGGTAAGCACTGGGAGTATAATCGCGTTCTAATGGCCCTCTAATGTGCCGTGGTGACTGTGGTTAGCAGTGGCGGCGGCTGTTTTTCTCCCTCGCTCGCTCGCTCCCTCACACACACACACACTCTGACGCACACACACACACACACACACTCTGACGCACACACACACAGGGTGCAGCGCAGCAGCAGCAGGGTTCAGTCAGCCGTGCTGGAGAGAAGCTGGCTCGTCTCTCTGATTTATGCGTCTCTCTCGAACGTTTTTTTCCCTCCCTCCCTCTCCTCCTCCTCCTCCTCCTTTTTTATCCCCCCTTCACATTTTTCCCTTCCTGCTCTCCGCGTGTCGAGAGGGAAAAAGAGGGAGGAGGGAGGAGAAAACCTGAGACTACACAAACAAGGCGCTGACCGCTGCGCAAACAACACCCCCGCCTTCCCCTTCTCTCCCCCTCTTCTTTTCCCTCCCTTCTCTCTCTCAGGAAGCTCGTCTCTCACTGCCTGTGTGTGATAAGCCTGGGGCAGACCCCTGGGGCTCCCACACACACACACACACACACACACAAGCGTGCACAGAGACACACACCAATTTATGCACACACACACACTTGCATACAAGCCCGTAGACGCACAGAGCGCTTGTCTCACGCTGGTGTTTTAGCGCCGCAAGCTCTGGGCTTATCACACACAGGCAGAGAGATATGAGGGCCTGAGAGACAGAGGCACACACACACACACGCACACACACACACACAGCTCGAATGCTGATTACAAGCGCGCACGCACACACACACACACACAGTGAAACACCCGTTATGACCCAATAAGCACATGCACAGGCATCCTGACGTGTGTCTTTCTCCATATGCTGCACGGAGCAACGACTCTCTCCGTGCTCGCTGCTGTCGCACACCCACACACACACACACACACACACACACAAACCTGCACATGCAAATTCAGAATCACCTCATGCACACACACACACACACACAGCCCACATGCTCACACAGTTTGTTACCCTGCGAGCAACACACGCACAGGCGTTCTCTCGTGTAGAGACCTGCACATGCAGGATGCAGAATCACGTCATGCTCACACACACACACACACACACACACACACTCTCGTGTTTTTCCCGATGGCCGGCTGACACCGTGCATATTTCATGTTCGTTTAGTTTCGCGATCCGTGCCTCTGCACACGAAAGCCCACTCTTCTCTTTCTTCCTCCGCTCCCCCTCTTTTATTCTCTCGCCCTCCCTCGTCTGCCTCGCTCCTCTCCGAGCATTTGAAATGGTAATGAGGAGAGATTCTGCGGATGTCTTCATCCCCCCCCCCCCCCCCCGTCTCTTCATGCCGGGGACTCGGGGGCCCCTCCGTGCTCTGCCCATTGAAAGCTCAGATAAAGGTGCAATCTGTCATTTATTCTCCCCGCATGAATCACTTCTGATTTTCCGTCTTATGATCCCAAAGCAAAGAGGAAAAAACTGCGAAAAGATTGCGTCTCGAGCGCTCAGTCAGACCGACGTCTATCTACAAATTCTGGACTGAAAACTTTAAATTTTGCACCTTTGCCCGAGCGTGTCGTGGATCGCCTGGAATCTTCTCACTGAATTTCACACTCGCGTTCTGTAGTTTTTAAAAATGCAGCGTGACACGACCTGCAGTCGACGCATGATGATGTATTCCCATTTATTACTGAGCTGTTGTGGCTACACTTACTGTAGCGTTCACTGACAGTTCAAAGAATGAACGGTGTACGTGTGACGTCACCCGAGATCCGTTCTGTAGCTCCAAATCTCTGCTAATCAAAAAATCGGCAAAGACGTGGATCGCTGGTCTGAATGATGCCAGAAAGCTCAAACAAGCCACCTGTAACGACACCCACCTGTCAATCAAAGCGTCCACGCTCTTAATCCTGCATAACTTTAAGCCTTAATATAATGTGAACAGGTGAGTTGTATATAAATTCACCCTCAGTACAGTTGTCATGAACGGGGAAATTAGCTACAGAGACCAAAACTGTTTTTTGTACCAGGCTGTAAACATGTTTATTTCTGCTGTCTAACATGGGGACTTATGGAGACTGACTCACTTCTGCAGCCAGCCTCAGGTGGACGTTTGAGGAACTGCAGAGATCGCAGCGTTGAGCAACAACAGTTTAGCTTTTGCAATGTCACTGTCTTGTACGACAGACGACTGTTGTAGCTGATGAGGTTATTATTGGTTGAGACTGGAGGCGTTTATCGTGAGCGCGTGTGTGTGTGTGTGTCAGTGTGAGGCTGATGATCTCAGATAGTTAATTAGAGGCTAAATTTTCAGGCTCCCTCCGGCTCACATGCAAATATCCACGCTCTGCACTTGTTTAGGCGTGCACCAACTTTCCTGGCTGTTCATCGCGGAGGGAAAGCCACTCATGCATCACCTGCTCCGTGTGATACGTATTTATATACAAACAAGCGCGCACACACACACACACACACACACACACATCCGCTGTATGTGAGGAGCATACAAGGCAGCTCTGCAAGGGGTTAAATGTCTGAGTGATGCATTGATTGCAGGCGAGCGCAGGGAAGCATTCTAGAGAGGGAGATTAGAGGACGGAGGGAAGAGGGGGGGAAGCAAGGAGGGGAGGGAGGGAGGCGGCGTCTCATTTTACTGCGGAGGTGTGTGTGTGTGTGTGTCTGAGTGTGTGTGTGTGTGCGGCGGGAAGCCGGGGCTCTCGTGCTAAGCTCCTCGCTCTCTCCCAGCGATATTAAACACGGCTTCGGAGGTTTAGCGCTACGCCTCCTCCACAGCCACACACAAATAGTCTTCAGCGGCACGAAAACACACACACAACACACACACACACGCAGACAGACACACAGGCAATCTGCATATCACCACTCTCTACCCGTCAGTCTCTCTAACACTCACACACACACACACACACTGAGCGAGTGGAATCCCCCAGAGGGGAGCTTCGGCACAGCGCTCCTGAATCTCTCTCCAGCAGGCAAACAGAGTGTTGGCAGCGAGCGGAAACCAGTTGGAGCTTTGTCCCCCTCCACCGCCGCCTCCACCACCACCACCCTTCGTTTCTCTCTCTCTCTTTCCTTGCTCACTTCTTCTCCTCTCTCCCTTTTCCGCCTCATCGCTCCCTCGCACTACCACTACCACTCATCTCTCGTTATTATCAGCTGCAGCCCAGAGGACAGCCCCGGCAAGATCATCCCACAGATTCATTAATCTGTCATCTGTTGTCGGGCGGTGTGTGTGCGCGCATGTGTGTGTGTTGCCTCCCCTCACTTATTCTTCTTCTCCGTCGGTCTGTTTTCTCTCCATCGCCTGACTTTCCTCTTCCTCCCTTCATCCGCCCCGGTGCTGAGCGAGAGAGAGAGAGAGAGAGTGGAAGAGGGAGATAAACACTTGGACTTGACGGCAGGGTTGAATTAGCATAGAAATGGAAGTTTGGAGTCATTCCCCAGGTTCAGATGAGCAGCTTTCCTCCCCTCGGCACAGGACGGTTAGAGTTCGAGTGTGTCTGGAAGCATTGCAGTCGCACATATATCTAAAAATACATATAAAATCTATAAAACGAGGTGTTTCCTGTCTGCAGGTTCATCTGCATGCTCGAGTTTAAACACACACTTGTCTGATTTGGACAGGCCTCGCGTCGACACACATTGCCCGGCTGCTCCCCCGGTCTCTCTCTCTCTCTCTCTCTCTCTCTCTCTCTCTCTCTCTCTCTCTCTCTCTCTCTCCGGCAGACTCCAATAAAAACCAGTCTGACTACTTAGTGCTGGATGCCCAACTGTCACAGCCCGAGACCGGAGGAAACGCTTCCAGCTCTTGAGCGCCTCTATCAAATCTCTTTGTTCTGCTTCCATTTACGCCGTGTTCAGAGAGAGAGAGGCCTAGCCATCGTTACTGGCTGCCACAGTGGCGTCTCGGCCCAACCGTGGCACTCACACTCACACACACACACACTCTTATGTGCACAAGCAGGATCTGGCAGGCTAAATACAGTTGAGTCACACTTGGTCTCCTCTGTGTTTTGGCGCTTGCTCTAGTATTATGGAGCATTTCTGTGAGTGTGTGTGTTTGTCCAGCACAGGCACACACTCAGTTCCTCCTTTCCCTAATTTCTCTCCCACAGGAACTGTAAAAGGGAAGGGCTGTTTGCGTATGTGTCTCCTCCGTCTGACTCGTGCTATGCTCTTGTTTTGCTACACACACACGCACACACACTAAAGCCCGGCTCTCTTTGTTGGCCGTCCTCAGGAGGTGGTGCTGTACTGTCTGGAGAACAGAGTGTGCGAGGTGAATCACAGAGACTACGCCGGTTACTGCGCTCTCCACGAGGCGTGCGCTCGCGGCTGGCTCAGCATAGTCCAACACCTGCTGGATTACGGAGCCGACATCAACTGCAGCGCGCAGGACGGCACCAGGTAAACAAACCTGCTCATTCATATGCGTGCAGGTTTTTCCACACGTCCTCAAGTCGAGCCAGTCGCTCGAGTTTTGCTCAGTGATTTGACAGATTAGCTGCAAAGGTTAGCGCTCTCATTGGCGTGTTATTAAAATATACAGTAGGGGGTCTGTGCACGGGTCTTAAAGGTGCTTTGAGCAGCAATTTAGCTTTTATTAAACCATTAACAGATTCTGCGACAGTGCGCGTGACCATCGCTGAGAGTGTTGTAATGTGTATAAATTGAATTTTACCAAGTGATGGCAGAGTGTGTGTTTATGAGCTGAGCGACAGATTCTCATGAGGAAACATGAGAAATGTCTGTTTTTGTTCTTAAATAAAATGTTTTATTCGTCTTCAGGCCGATTCACGATGCTGTGGAGAACGACCACCTGGACGTGGTGCGAATCCTGCTGTCTTACGGCGCTGACCCCACCCTGGCCACGTATTCCGGCCGCGGTCTGCTCAAGATGACCCACAGCGACAGTATGGAACGCTTCCTCACCGGTAAGAGCTCCGATTTCTGCTTGGATCGGTTGAATCACGTCATTTCCTGGACTTTCCTTTGCAAGTGACGTCAATCCTGACGTGATGTCGATGTTTAATTATCCACGAAACAGGAAAAATGCTTGGAAGCAGCACGCACACACGCACACACATGCATCTTTTATGGATAAGGCTGCTTTTGTGAGGATGGAAAAAGACTCGCAGGCAGCGCTGCTTTATTAGCAAACGCTACACGTTCATTTAAAAATCAGTAAATTTCACCACGGGCCACTAAAACCACCAAATCCCCCAGACAATGGAACACAGAGGACGTGACCTTGGTGCTCCTGATTTGAAATGAATGTTTTTATTGCCCTAAAATTTTGCATTACATTAATGGCGTGCATTTAACTGATTGTAGAAAGTTTGAATATTAACGCTGCTTTGACCACAAATCATAAAATCACAAATGCTAGGAGAGGAATAAATTACAACCCGAGGAGATGGAGGAGTTTTTTTGCAGATCGAGGTGGGGCAAGGGTAAATTGTTGAAAGGATTTGGCAGCAGCTCAGTTCCCAAATGCCCCGGTCTTGGCTCATTCACTGTTTGCTGTTCTTTCAACGCTCTGACCTCTGTGCAACCTGTTGGTGCGAGTCCCTCTCTGTAGAAATCCTCCTCCACCACCTCCCAACCCTCCACCGCCACGAGACGTGTCCGTCTCTGTCATCCCGTTTCCCCTCCACCTCCTCCCTCCCTCCCTCCCTCCCTCGACCACCTGTTAGACAGGGAGTCTCAGCCCCGCCGGGGTGGCGTGCTGCTGCCTCTGAGCTCCTCTATCTGGTTACTTAGCAACGCCAACTGTGTTTGCTCAGCGTACGTGCGGAAATGGGCTTCGTTCTGGCTGGAGATCTGCTTTTGTATGCGTGCGTGTGAGCGCCTGACTGTCTTTTTTCAAAAAGCAGGCTGCCGCGAGCCGAACGTCGTCTGGTGTTTGTGGGGCGTGTGTGTGTGTGTGTGTGTGTGTGTGTGCGTCAGTGGTAAGCTCGCCTGGATGTTTGTAGTCGAGGCGAGGCGACGGCAGAGGAAATGGAAAGTGCACACACACACATGCACACACTTCCCCCGTGCAGCCAGCTGCTTAATATTACGCGGACGTCTGACTAGTTAACTGATCTGAGACGCACAACCGAGGGCCGAGGAAAGGAGATGAGACGCGGGAGATCATGGTGAAAATGAACAGGTGTAAGTTCACACGTCGGCAGAGAGGGCGAGGGAGATTTTCTACGCAGACAGCTCGGAAAAGATGGAGCTGAATTCTGAAGAGAGCGCGGACGGATAGATCAATGGCTGCTAGATTGACAGAGCGAGGAGAGCGAGAGCGAGAGAGAGAGAGAGAGAGCGGGAGATGGAGCACCGGAGGAAATGAGCGAGAGCGAGCGATTGCTGCCCTCCCTCCACCTGGTCCCACTCATCTGGAGGCCGTTAATCCCTCCAAACACACGCCAGACGCCCCACGCCTCAGCACTGGCACAAAGCCCAGCTCTCACTCTGAGTGTGTGTGTGTGTGCGCGCGTGCACCAAATACACACTTTGCTCTCGCTGCTCTGCTTGTTTGTTTCCAGAGTGTGTGTGTGTGTGTGCACGCTCGGCGACTGTGTGTGGTTCTTGTTTGATTCCTGGCACCCTCTCCGCTCTGAACTGAGCCAGCTCTAACCCAGCGGAGACAGTCGCTCTCCTCCCCCGTGGTACAGCCGCTGGCCCCTGACCATCAGCGCTCCCTCCCTCCCTCCCCCAAAACATTTGCTCTGTTTGTTTCTCCTTTCTCTCTCGATGCCGCCCCTCCTCCTCCCCCTCCTCTTCTATTTTACCGTGCTCTTTATCCATTTTTCTGCTGTAGTCTTAAAGGGCAATTGTATTTGCCTCGTTGCCTGTCCCCGGGGCCCTCCGGCTCTTGAATAACAGGCTTCGCTCCTCTTCTCTCTCCATAGATTATTTTGCTGACCTTCAGGGCCGCTCAGATGACGACCCGGGGCTTTATTGGGAATTCTATGGCAGCGCTGTGTGTGGTGAGTACTGATCAACATTCTCCAGCCTTCACCGTCTCTTATGATCATTTGGATGCTCAATTATTCTCTTTCCCGTGTGTCTCTCAGAGTCAAGCGAGGAAGGCGGTGTCTACGACATCCTCGCTGACCCTCCAGGCCCGGAGGACGAGGAGGATAAAAAGGAGGTGTTTGAGTTCGAGTTCTCTGACCGACCTCTGCTGCCTTGCTACAACATCCAGGTGTCCCTCTCCCAGGGGTGAGCTTCAGTCTGAAGAGGCACACGCTTCTTGTTCCGTGTTTTTTTTTCCTCCCTCCTCGTTGCTAAACATCCGCTTCCTCCTTCCAGGCCGAGAAACTGGCTGCTTCTGTCCGACGTGCTCCGTCGGCTGCGCATGTCCGCCCGCGGCTTCCGACAGACCTTCCCCCACATGGAGGTGGTGACCGTGGCCGAGGCGGAGTTTTACCGGCAGGCCTCCCTGTCGCAGCTCTTCTCCTGCCCCGAGGAGCTGGAGGGCTTCCACCCCTGACAGCAAGGACCTGTTGGACCTGGTGGAAGACAGCGCCGAGCTGGCTGCCCTTCTGGGCTCCACACTGGAGTGTCTGGACGACCACTGGGATCACCCGGCAGACAAACTGAAGGACAGAATCAAGGCTAACGGCAAGTTGGGCTCCTCCTGACCCCTGCGCCCGCTGAAGCCACTAAACCCGGACTTTGATCCAAACCGACTGCAGTTTGCTTTAGAACCAGCCCGTGGTTGTTATGATATGCCTTAGCCTGACCTTTTGTCCCCACGCTTCGGACCTGCTCTGGACCAGCACTGTACAGACGGACTGACCTGCTGGCTGACTGGGCTGCTGAAACGTTTAACTTTCCGTTAACCGAGGATCAATTAATTTGTGACTCAATAGACTTAATAATGGTCTTATTTTTATAAATTAATATATGTATGTATAAATAAATAAATATATATAGATATATATATAGATATATAAAAATATCAGATTTTCTTTCTTTCGGACGTTGCTCATGACTCCCCTGAAAGATTTTATATGACAACAGAGCGTTGTCATGTTGTCAGCAATTAGATGAGACGTGCGAGCGGAGTGCACGGCACACTGCGCCCGTGTGTAGCTGTACAGGATAGTACTGAGACTGTGCTATTGAATGTGGTATTTGTGTTTATAGGAAGCACATGATGTCCTGTTTTTTCTTTTTTCTCCCCAGACTTTAGCGCTGGCTTGAGCCTCAGGAGCGATTCTTTATTGTATCTCTTTTATTTTGAAATTTTTGCTTCCTGTTTAGTAACTGTAATTTAACCCGCAAAACTACAAAAAATTGTTTGTATAATAAAGTTTTAAGATAATGTTGATATTCACCCTTCGGCACAGAGCTTGTATATAACAGGGAGGCGACTGCAGTAAAGTAATTTTTTGGTGTGTTCATTTTTGTTTTAACTTTGTAATTAAAATATCTCATAATTTGTATTTATATTTTACAAAAGAAGTTGCTTTAAAATAAATATACAAACTGCAAGAGGAGACGTGTCGTGTGCTTTTATTTATTTTATTTGTCCGTGCATGAATTCAATTAGTGGTGTGACAACGACTAATTATTGTCTGCTGCCACTCCCGAACAACTCAATCCTATATTGCCATCTCTTGGAATATTTCTGTACTGTAGGCGTCAGTCAATTTATTGCTGCAGCCATAACCGAGCAACTGCCAACTCCCCCACACTGCGCTCTGTGCTGACAAGCTCGTGGTGTGCAGCGCCCTCCAGTGTGCAGAAACTGTTACTAGATACAGAGAATTTAACGGGTCTAAATCATGAGAAGGTGGTGGGTTTTTTGTCCTTGCAAGCTTCTGAATATTAGTGTGATCACTAAGATTTGACCCCAGGTGCATGTTTTATTGTCTGCGCTGAGTTTTTGGGGTCAACTCGGCTGTTTAATAATTAAGGCTCAGTTCCATTTAGTGCAGCAGAGACTTGCACCACAGCAGCACCCTGACTCTGCTTGACCTGAATGGAGCTGAACCTTAATAAGCAGCGGCTGCTGTGTGAATTTGGGGAAATTTTTAAAATCAAAAACACAGAACACGGTCAAGACAATTACAACAGCCTGATTTAAGATGGTAAAACACCTGAGGCCAGGTAGAGGAGCGCTGCTTGATGTTTGGAGCTCTGTGCACGACCTTAGAGAGGCACAGTCAGACAGAGAGTGAGAGGTGGGCAACATTTGATCTCCGTTCACATGAGCGAGCACAAACGGGCTGTAAAAGACTGTCACGGAGAAAAACACGTCAGTCTTAGAGACTCTGGAGGAAAGACTAAATGAGCTGCCGCGTGTCACCACGACGATCTGGACGACGAGTGAAGTGAAGGAGGCACGAGGCAGATAGACTGTAAACTGAATTCCCAAGTGGCCTATCTCTGCAGAGTGGGTGCAAAGAGATTTGTGGCAAGCTGCCAATAGCGAGGGCCAAATTCAGGGTGTGTGTGTGTGTGTGTGAGGGGGGTTAGTTGATCCACAAGCTGACAATGGAGCTTTAGAGAGGAACATGGGCAATCCAGCCCCTCAGGCCATAAATAAAACCCTGGAGACGTCGTCTGAAGAGAAGAGGAGAGAGAGAGCAGACTAAAATCATCATCAGGCGCCGTGACTATCTTAAGGCTTATCTTTATGCTGAGAAGATGACTGAGCATGTGTACGCTGAATGCAGCAAACTTCACAGAGTTTTAAGGAGCGAAGAAGTCAGAACTTCAGCGTCTGGCGACTTGACCCATTTCACATATTCAGGTAAAGGTCATGAAGTGACGAGAGGCTGCCAGACAGAGCTCAGCCCAAACACTGAAGTCATAAAGTTGAGTCCTGAGCAGGAGGGGTCATATTCAGCCTCTTTACTGAACAGCAGGATGTAATTTTAGAGATAAAGGCACTGAACATAAGCCCCTAATAGCCAGCTATTATACGTAATAAATGGACATCTAGGTAAGTAAAAATTGCTGTAAATATCCGTGAGGCGTACATATTACACCGCACAGTGCTGTAAAAAGTTTTTTTCCTCCTGATTGTCAGTAAATTACACCTCAATGATAGGAAGTGGAGCTACAAATGATTGTTTTTGTGTTTGTGTGCATCATTAACATGCTCCAGAAAGAGGTTTGGTTGCAGGAAGAGTCGACCAAAACAGATGAAACTTTGGAGTTGAAGTTTAGGCTGTTTCAGGGCACCGATCCCCAAAGTGAACTGAACTGAGTTTTTTGGGGATTTGAACCGCTCCTTGAGGTTTGGGGTTGATTTATCTATCTTTACAGTCACTCACTAAACACCCTTAGTAAAGTGTTGTTGTTTCTCCTTTACACCAGGAAGGTGAGGGTGATGTGAGGAGATCACAATGCAGTGATTAGTCCACTAAATGCAACTAAACTGTACACACTGGACCTTTAAAGCACTGGTTCCCAAAGTGGGGGTCGAGACCCCCTGGGGGGGTCGCGAGGCAGCAGTGGCACCGTTTTTTTGGGGGTCGTGGCCTGAAAAGTTAGTTTGCTTACATTTTTTATTACTACATGATTCCATATGTGTTAGTTTAGATGTTTAGATGATAGTTTAGGTGTTTTCAGTGTTAAACTGCAATTTGGAAAATAATACAAACAAAGAAAATATATATAGAATAGATGTAATAACAATACATAAATAATAATTAAAATAATATACACCTACATATGAAGTTAAATAGATCAATTACATTCAATAAATTAAATGACGTAAACGGGCGTGCGTGGCTGCGTCACACTGTCCCATGGTGCGTCGTGACGTCGTGACGTCGTGTCAGCTGATCTCTGCCTTGAAGGAGAAAGATGTCGCTGTCAGGCTGTGGAAGGATGGAGGCTGTTTTCTCCGCCGTGTTTCTCCTCTGCTTCGCCCTCAGCACCGGTAAGAAACGAGCACCGGCACGCAGTCACCGTTGACTTTATTAAAATACAGATATACGTCACCACATACGGCTGATAACGTCACTGATCCACCGCAGCGGCGGTTAGCTCCGCTAGCCTAGCTCGGGGAAACATCGCTAGCGGCGGCGTTTAGCTCCCTGATGAGATGTGACGTTGTTTATTATATTAATTATTATAACCTAACATGAACGTGGGATAAGTAATGATGGTGTACTTGCAGTGTCAGGCCAGTGAATCGACCTCTACCGCCAACAGGCGAGCTGAACACAGCGGCTCACGGTGTTAGCTCGTCGCTAGCACTAGAATGAGCTAATCATGTGACAGGCTGTGAGCGTTGATAGTTTGATGTTGTCCTGTTGGAAATGTCCACAGAGTGTTCGTTGTTGTATTAAACTGTAGTAAAAATGTTAATTTATTTTCATCCCTGTTAGTTACTCACGTACACCGGCCTGTCATGTGACAGCTGTGACCGGTACTTCCTCTTTAGCGTTCATCATCACGTCTCTGTCACGAGTTCATGCCTCCTGTAAGGCTGTTAGGTCCAGTCCAGGCCGGCTGTGGAGAGAGCTGGAGCCTGTGTGTGTGTGTGTGTGTGTGTGTGTGCGTGTGTGTGTGTGTGTGTGTGTGCTGCAGTGTACAAACGACACATCAGTGTGGATTAATTAATTCTAACTGGACAGTGACAGACCTGACACAGCTTCAGGGCTGACTTCCCATCATTACAAAACAGCAGCTGAGGAAGGGAACCGAGACTCTCAGTGTATCATCTGTAGTCACGTGATTTCATTACATCAGAGTCACTTTAATTCACCAGGTTTGTGCACACACAAGGAATCTGACCACCTCTTCAACATCAAACATATATAGACTTAGGTTAAGAGCATATACTCTGACTAATAGAGTGAGCTCCCCGTGTGCAAAGGGCCGAGCTCTTCCTGCAGCAACCTGGGTTACACTCAGCCTGTGGTCCATGGCTGTTTCCTCTGCTGTGTGTCGTTCCTTCTCTCTGTCCGTCCCAGTGAGTTCATTCAGCCACGACTCTGATGTTACACACATTTCCTCCCAGAAGTTGGAGAGAGAAAAATCACAGTATATAGACTTAGCACAGTCAGCAGCAGATAGGTGGTGATTTAAAGCAGACTCTTATGTTCTTCTCACTCTATTCTCCTCCACTCCTCGTGTTTCTCTCAGGTGTCCATGGAGACAGTCTAACGGTGCTGCAGGCTCCAGAGTTTGTGGCCTTCCAGAAAGGAGACTGGCCTGTTTCTGGAGAGAAGATCCCGGACCTGGTGGCTCTAACCATGGGCTTCTCTGTTCAAGAGGTGCTGCAATATTTATCACTTCTATTTTTAGAACAACAATGCATCAGGAAGCAATGTGGAAAGTTTCAGCCTGTTGTTTAGCTGTCTGGCTTTCTGTTCTGAAATGTGACTATTTTGGTCTCTCATCACTGTCATTGTTTTTAAGATAAAGAGCTCTAAAAGCTCATTTTACACAATAGAGCATATAGCAGCAAAGACCGAGACATCTACCTCAGGAGAAAGAAACAGAGCTAAAAGAGAGTGAATATTTAATTAACTTATGCCACCTACCTACTGATACAACTCCAATTTAGGTTTACCCGCTGTGTCATCTTGCTAACATGTCAGTACTGTGTCCTTTGTGCAGGATTTGGCCTGGCCCGGCCTGAAGGCTGGTCCCTTGTTCCAGCGTCCTCGAGCTAACGTGCTGGTGGTAGTGAGAGGGGTCGATAGCCTGGCCCTGCCTCAGAATGTGGCCTCGTACCCCTTGGAGAATGTGAGTCATCGTCACAGTGACACGTTGGACATCAGATTTAACTCCTCTGTTTTCCTATTACTGAAGTCTGCGGTGTGATTTGGCTTAGTTAGTCACTGGGTCTTCTTCTTCTTCCTTGCAGCCCGTCCCCTTCACCATGGATAGCGTTGCAGAGACGGTCCACTCTCTGTTTGCTGAGGACACCCCTGTAGTGCTGCAGCTGGCCCCCAGCGAGGAGGTAAAGAAAATACACTGCTCCTGAACGAGGACGTCACTTTCTTTAAGATGCTTGTCTGTTAACATTTTCTCTGTCGTCTCTCTCAGAGGTTGTACATGCTGGGCAAGGCCAACGCTGTGTTCGAGGACCTGCCGGTCACTCTTCAGCAGATCCGTGCCCGTCTGTCCCAGGACGGCTCCGTGCTGGCGTCACTGCCGCTCAACTCCCTCAGCAGGAACGCTGAGGTCAGTTTCAAACAGCGACATAGTAACAGACTCCAAAGAGGATTTTTCTATCACATATTTTCTTACGTCTTCACTTGTTTTGTGTCCTAGGCTGATTTGCTCTTCCTGTCAGAAGTCCAAGTGCTGCATGATATCACAGCTCTGGTAAGTAACCCAGATCCACTGAAAGTCTCTCCTGAACATGAAATATTCTTTGTAGTGTGACTCAGATGTCTTGTTTTGCTCTTGTAGCTTGCAGCGACACAGACATCTGGCGAAGGACCACTCTCCTGACCTGTACTCGCTGGAGCTGTCCGGCCTGGAGGAGCTCAGCAGGCTCTACGGCCAAGACTCTCCTCAGTACCGCGACGCCACCGCCATTCTTGCCTCTGTCCTGCAGAAAGTAAGGAGGCAACTCTCATTAACAGAGTCATATTTTAACCCAACCTCTTTGTGTGTGTATAATCTTACTTGTGTCTTTCTCTGCAGTTCGGACAGGATGTTTATGCTCTCTACGGCAACAGTTCTGTGGTGGAGGTTGTTACAGTTAAGACCTTCGAGGCTCCGTTGACCAGAAAGTCCCGCTCCATCCTGGAATCCAAACAGATTGTGAGTCTTAAGCAGATCCATTTGTGATTAGCTTAATATGCCGCACCGTGAAATGTGATGACCTTGAAGGTTGTGTGGTCTGCAGGCGGCATCGATCAGTTTGTTTGAATGCAGCTTTTAATACCGGTACAGGGCGAGCCACGAAGCTTGAAGTTCAAATGGACTGTTAGGTGTCTTCACAGAATAATGGCAGCATGCATGTAGTGGCTTCCCCAAAATGGTAACTACGTGTCAGAGCTCTTAAAACACCACACGGGAGACCAGAGGAGCTGCGGTCAGCTCAGCCTGCTTGTATTTTCTCCCATGAGTTTCCACAAGATAAGATAGACTTTATTGATCCACAACAAGGAAACTCACTTGTTACAGCAGCTCGTAATGGGTAAGAAAAATGCTCTAAATAAGGGCAAACCTGCAGCGACCACGGTTAGTGCTATTAGCTCCTGTATCGTATTGTCTTACATTCTGCATGATAACAGTACGGTACCAAACGGTACTATTTTTTTTTTCTGCCAGGACCCGGAAACTACTTACTTGAATGGAATGCAGCCATGTTTTACACTTGTGCTCTTGCTGCTAAGCCATGCTAGTTCCCTCATTGTAACTCTGTAACATGTGCACATAGTTAAAGCCTGATCGTGTGCATGTGTAGTGTCGTGCCGTGGTGGCGCTAAACGCTGGTGAAATCTGATGCTGAATTTACGGTAACCCGCTGCGTGAGGTATAAAGCCAGTTCCCGCTCTGTGCTTCTGGAATTTTATGACTCGGGTCTGGAACCAAAGAATGCTTTTATCATCCACTCCCAATAAAAATGGGTAAGGGGACTAAAAGAGGAGGGGGCGTGAGAGGGGTGGGGAGTCCTGCACAGATGGTCCTAATAGTTCTGTTAATGCGTCTCATGAGATGACACTCGCGTCCTGTTTGGTACTCGTTGCGAGCGCGGTGATCGAGGTGAAAAGGTCAGATTAGATGATTTAACGTCTCCTCTTCGGGATTTGTTTTGCAGAGTAACCCCGGCAGCCCGTACAACCTGGCATACAAGTACAACTTCCACTACGCCGTGATCTTCAACATCGTGCTGTGGCTGATGATCGCTCTGGCTCTTGCCGTCATCGCCATCGCTTACAACCTGTGGAACATGGACCCAGGGTACGACAGCATCATCTACAGGATGACCAACCAGAAGATCAGGATGGACTAACTGAAGTCATCAGCACTCCCGCTCTCCTCCTCCTCCCCTTCGATCCCATTTCCACTGAATGTTTGTGTTTTTGAGGGAGGTCTTGTTTAATGTAAAAAAAAAAAAAGAAGCTTGATGGGAGGAAGGTGTAATGTTGAATCACCTCTTCGTTTACAACACTGGCATGCTAATTGACTCGCAAGCAGTGGTTCTTAAAGGTTCTTGCTGACATGAAGTGGTTTAATATCCTCCTTCACTGGTGTGTGTGTGTGTGAGTGTGCACTGAACAGTTTCACACTTCCTCCCTTCAACCTCACATCATTCCTTAGACTCTAACTCCTCACTAACTGTTTCATTTGTTTTCCCCGGTGATTGCAATTGTTGTTGTTTTTTTGTGTAAAGTTATGAAAGAATGGGATTTGTCTGTTTTCTGTGTGAAGTTGTGCTCATCTTTCCCGTGTGAAGCTGTTTTAAGTTAAATAAATGAAACTTATGTGTATATATTGAATATACAAATGAAACTGTATGACAAACTGCTGTGCTGTTATTGTGAAAAAGATTTGTGCAGTGTTTATTCAGCCTGCTTCAGTTCCAAATGCTAAATGTGTATTGAATTTACATAAATACTTGATAATAACGTTGGCTGTTAGGATTGAACACGGATAAATGAAGCTCTGTAAATTGCAATAAAATGCCTGATAATAAATTATTACATGGATAATGTTAATTTGTGTGTAATTAATTAGTCTCCACCATCGTTTGGCTGCTTTACTGTGCATAAAAAGTTTAATGTCACAGCATGTACGTTATTGTTAGCTAACAGTGCTAACATCCTTCTTCATGCTAACAAACATGCTAATCCATCCTCAAGGGGTTAAAAGCTGTTATTTTAAAAAATGTTGACCTGTGTAACCTGTTACAACACATTGGCTAAGACTGTAAATTCTGTTGGTGGTTGTTAATTTTGCTTAAATATGACGATTTTTATGGGTTATTTTTGTTCAAACGGCTAAGCTAAGATAGCTAGCTGGTGCTAACGTCAGTTGGTTGTTGCCAAGGTAACGGTAATATTCCCTGTATGAGCTAGTCATTGAACTGATGGAGAATAATTAGTTTAATTTGTAATAACATTAAATGTTTGGTAATCTTTGCAATTATAATAACTGTAGATCAGAGTTTTAATACTTTTTGATACATTAGAATGAATTATTCTTACATTTAAGGGGACTTTGGTATTAAACAACAAGTTGGATCTTTACACATTATCACAGACAGTGAATTAAAGTCCCTTTCCCAGCAAACATCTGATCACCACTCCTTTACCCAGACTACAAATGTCTGTCAGGGTCTATAGATAGATACATATATTTATATTTATGCACATATATACCTTTTAAATATGTAAAGTCTGTTTTTAAATGTTCATGTCTGCGCCTCATGTTCCTTGTTAAACTGTATGTCTATACCTGTATGTACAATCGAGAGCACAGAGAACCGGAGTCAAATTCCTCGTGTGTGTACACACACCTGGACAATAAAGCGATTCTGATTCTGATATTAGAAAAATTAAATTTCCATCATATATTATTTATATCGATTAGACCTAAGCATATATGTCCAAACACTGAATAGTTAACAAATTAAACAGCAGCCAGTTTGACTTGAAACACAGGTGTTTCCAGTTATACTAATTAAGGTCCCGTTCCATTCAGGTCAAACAAACCTCTACAAACACGTCCTAGGTCCTGTTTTCACTGCTCCAGCACGTTATGACGTTATTCTTTGCGTAACAGCTCAGCCAATCAGAAAGCAGGTTGGAGCTGTAAGTCCCACCCCGTGGTATTATGTATGATCCTCTATATGTAACGTCCCGTGTGCGCTTTTGTAACAGTCTGCATTGAGGAGCGCAGAGAGCAGGTAACACCTGCGACGGGCCAGGTCATCAAACAGGAGACAAGACATGGTGTGACTGCTGATTAAAGGTATGACTCATGTTTCTGTTTTTGTGTATTGACCACGCCGAGGAGTGTTTATCTGTTACATCCATCACGTCACGTGGCCTTGTTTTGCATGTAACGCTGCAGGTGGACAAAGCTTTACATATGTGTGCATCAGGTATTACACCACGGTCCATTAATGGAACAATTGAAAACGATAATTACTTTGTATATGTAATCTGTATAATCAAATTATAGCCTAAAGTAACACAGACAGAAAATCATACATGTTAGAACAGGGTTAGGAAGAAGTACACTTTTTTTTTTCTCCCCTTCTCCTCTACTTATTCTATTATAATGCATCTTTTATCTTTATGTTTACGTGTTTACAGTACATCTTATATTTTGTTTCACATCCCAGCTAGCATCTACGTGGTTAGGAAGATCCGGGCTTCCATTGCAGAGGGAGAGCAACTGGAAAAGCCCATCGTAACACCATGTAGTGCTATTGGTAAGATAATGACAACAACAAACTCTGTATGTAGGCTTTGTTTTCTCTTTATAATTTATCTGACCATTATATATCATCAATAAGTGTGCATGTAGGCTTATGAAGGAGTCATGTCACTGACTCACATGGGTGTCTCTTTCCTTCCTAGCTAATATGAGAGCAGGCTGCGAGTCAAGAGGAAAAGCCTCAGCAGCAGCTGCGATCTGCTCCGTACCCGATGGAGATGTCGGCGATGGAGTGGCCAGCTCTGGGACGTCCTCGGAGACAGCCGTGCAGAAATGTGGACCCTGACGTTAAAGATCACGCTGGACATCAAGGCTGTGATGATGATAACATGTAATCAAGTCATCTTAGCTTTGAGTTGTCCATGCTGTGTTCACTGATCAGTGTCCAGCTCCTGATGACACACAATCGTGTCATCAGACTTTTATTTATGTGCTGCAGTGTTTGAAGGCACGCTCACAAACCTCTCTCCAGAGGCTGAGCAGGCCTGATGTTTCTGCTGCTGTATCAATAAATTAAAATTTAAAAAGTGTTGCTGGGGTGATGTTTGTTTACTTGCATGAGAAAATGGTTATTAGGCTGAGTATGCTGTTTTCAGAGACCTTTTGTGGTGATATTTTGACCTGTCATAGTCTGGAAATCACCCGTGTAACTAGGAACATAATGATAGCAATAGGGAATTAAACCGTCACTCATATAATACTCATAAAATAAGGAAATAAAATGACACATGTGATAACTCTCTCCATTCCAAACCTCTTACAGTCTCACAGTAGTCTACATCCTCATTGCAGTGCTTTAAACTAAATCCTAATGTCAGCTTTAATGAGTTATATTAACACGTTCACGCTCAGTTTCGCACGTCAGTGTGAACTACAAACAAAGCAGGCTGGATAAACTTTTACGCCCATGCTGCCTTCAACTTCCATCGAGTAGACTACAATGCACACAAAACTTTACAGATGGCACGTCCTGCTTCATACTGCATAATGGTGCAAATCCCCAAATAAATTTACAAGTTATCAAATTACAAACTGACACATGGTTAAGCTGTAGCAGCGTCATTATGGGCCTGGGACAGTTGCATGCATTGCCTGCATTGACACAAGGCTGATGGGATATCGTTACTTTTGGATGTACTGTGTTTGATCACAAACAAACCACATCCTGAGATAACAGGATAATTAAAGATAATAAAGATCTCAAAAAACTTTCCAGAGAAAACAACACTAATAATTTGAGATTTCGAGAAAACAGAAGTTTAGTTTAGTCTTTGCAGGAAACATAATTCAGTGTAGCAATGTCAGAGGAGCAACTGAAAAGATTTAATATTATTTAATATTATCTGCTTGTTTTCTTGACATCTTGAAAAAATTATGGTGAAGTTTTATGTTGAGATCTCAGAATAACAGATAGATAGATAGATAGATAGATAGATAGATAGATAGATAGATAGATAGATAGATAGATAGATAGATAGATAGATAGATAGATGTTATGACATGTAGACATGTCAGTGAACTCAACATAATTAATCAATTTAAATTCCACATTTTTATTGGCTGTTGTGTTGATTGATTAATAAAGACGGAACCTTCGGCGCGTGCTCCTCGTAATTCCCTCCCTCCACTCATGCACTTCCGGTGCTGCGGGTCACCGGATGTTGCTAAGGGAACGTCGGAGCGCCTGTTTGGATCAGAAACAAACAAAATGTCCGGATAGTTTTTTGTGGTTGGAGCTGCTGCTGGTGCCGGAGGAGGAGGTGGAGAGCTTCATGGGGTGGAGGTAGCCGCCTCCACTCTTCTTCCACGTGTCTGTGAACATCACGCGGAGCCTCCGGCCCACGGTAAGCTCTAACTCTGTTAGCTCCAGCGGCTAACGCCAGCGCTGCTAGCCGCTGGGAGTCTTCACTTTCTCTCCAGTGTGCGTGTGTTCAGCCTCCCGCACACACTTCAGCGTGAAATCACAAGTTTCACTGAAGCTGCACGGGGGAAAGGACTTCACTGGGAGTGCTGTGTGTTGATGAGGCAGCTCTACACGAGCTAACTGCAGCATGAATATCATCTTTAAAGGGTCTTTGAGTGATTTGTTTGCCTTCCTGATGCTTCACCGCCTCAAACATGCAGACTTCTTAGTTTTTAGGGGTTTTTCTGGACAGTGCTGCCTGTTCTTTATGTTGCTTTGCATTATATTAGCTTCATGTGTCTGCCTGTGGTGGCTCTCCACCTGTTTTAACACCTGTACACATCAGAAAGTGAACATAGTTTTATCCAGGACACGTTACAAGAAAGAAAACAAAAAGACAGAGCACGCAAACAAGTTAAATCACTAACAGGCAGCTCTACAAGATAAACGGCAAAGTTTAGACAGTTTAGGACAATGCCACAAATCGAGGAGCAGGTGAGTCTCTGCACCTGTCTCAGGTAGAGTCTAACCTCTGGGAACATTTCACAGAGTTTAAGTCTGGAGAAACGAAGGTGGAGCAGCAACCCTGAGCTGAATACGAGCATGCCGAGCAGAGTTTGAGGCTGAGAATAGATCTTGCGTTATATATATTTGTGGTCACTCTCTCATGCAGACTTCTTATGTGTTTCTTGCAGTGTTCGTGCCGTGCCTTACCGTATTCTGGATCATGATGGAGCGGAGAAACGCCTTAACTTTACCGTTTAATGTTGACAAGGACAACTTGGTACGGATCGGCCCGTGTTTCACAAAACGTTTCATCACATCAGTGTCAGCTAGTTTAGCAGCTTTTAGTTTGCTTCTCCTCAGCTATAGTGGCGCTTGCTTCATCCATAAATTCTGCTGACTGCCGTGATCTGGGATGGTTTTATGACACTACTCTGTCTTGAGACTTCCTCATTATTAATAATAATAATCAATAAAACAAAGAAGTGATCTTAAAGACGAGACAGAGTATTGTTAAGTCCTCTCGATCAGTAAGCACACTCCCCTGCTGTCACACGCTGCTGCTGTCCTACAGTTACCTCAATAAGCTTGCGCTTGGGCTGCAACTAACTATTGTTTTCAGACTGTATCCATTGTTTTCACGATCTGATCAATCATATAGTCTCTAAAACATCAGGAAGGCCTGTTTAATGATCAGTTTACTTTCACACGAGACAGAGAAAAGCCTCAAATCCTTCAAAATAAACTATAAACCTGAAAAACAGCTTATAAAATGTTGAAACTGGGACATTTTATTCACTTTGTAGAAAGGTATGAGCATTTTGAATCTGATCACAGCAGCATATCGTTAAAAAAAGCTGGTCAGGGTCGTGTTTACCTCGCTGTTCATCGCCTCTTCTTCTTAAAAACACGTCTGTGGAACTGAGGAGACTTTGCTGTAATCTTGGAAACTGGAATGTTTCCACGTTTTCGTTCGATGGAGCTTTCACAATGCGGCAAACGTCTTCGACTGATGACAAGCGTGGACTGCAGACAGGCAGCACCCAGACTCGATGCTGTGATGCGTCTGAAATAAGCAAAAAGAAGACGTGTACGTGGCAGCGTATTTATGCATCATTCGGCATTAATGGATCCTTCAGATGTGCAGGTAACATCACTCCATGTGCAGCCTCATATCGAGCTGTGCGCTGATAAGCCTGACAGTCGGTTTGCTGGTTTACATACAGTTTACAATGTCGTGGTGTTATCTGTGGGGGTTTAACGTCTGACCACCGGCATGAATTCGTGGGAGACCGACTCAGGCTGATTTCAGTTTAGTTTCTCCACAACATTTTGTTGCGACTGTCTCGACTTTTCTTTGGAAATGTTGCTATCATCAAATTCAACATAGATCCAGTTTCAACATTTTATAAGCTGACTTTGTGCTGTTTGCAAATACATCTGATCTGATAGATTTCGCATCATCTATGGAGCCCGCCTGGTGACAAAAAAACAACTGCGGTCCTGTTCCGTGACCAGGACTTGCTCAGTGCGTGAGAATGAGATGATTGGGGTCTTCATCTATGTGTAGCAGTTGGTGAGAGACCGGGGGACAGACGGACCTCTTCCTTGGTCACCAGGTTCATATTATATCAAAACTGTCCATGTTTGCAAGCAGCTGAAGCTCCTGATGATACAGCTGTCAGTCAGTCACTGATGAAATGACGCCTTATTAATTCACGGCTGTTTAATAGTCATCTCGCTCTCATGCTTAATTAATTTGCGGCCATGTAATATTTCTTGTTCTCACAAATGTCACCAGACGGGCTCCGAAGTCTTTGCAGAGGAAACAAATCACAAATCAAAATCACAAGCTTCGCTCGTTTGCACATCTGAGGAAGGTTTCTTTCTAGTGTTGCATGTCATCACGTTTATACAAGCATGGTCACTAACTATCCCATGACTTTTAGATGGAAAGTCCATTCAAAATCTCCATGACAAGTCTTTCATCACAGTGTGGGAAGTTTAAAAGACAGGTACAACTGTATCTTTGCTCTCCGTCTGACCACATGAACAAATGTTATGGTGATACCGTGTCCCGCTCCGGTTTGTCCTCGACACTCACGCCGCTTCCTTCCGTCTTAACAGGTTTCCTGGACAGAGTTTTCTTGTAAACGCAAACATTCTGATCCGCAGCATAAAAATGGATCCGTAATGTTGGATCACAGACACGCAGCCAAGATCACGTCGGAAATGACGAGGTAAGCCGGAGATCAGTGTTTTCATCATTGATCTGGCCATGTTGATTGTTGGTTGTTTGATTTGCTGCTATCAGAAAGAAGCGGTAAGACGATTGGACACCAGAAAGTTTGCCCGCCTCAGACAGTTCAGCTGTCACCAGACTCAAACTAAACAGAGAAGCAGCGTTCAGTTTTTATGTCATCTGGAACAAGCTGACACTGACGAGCCGCTCCAGCTCAGTGTCTTTAAATCAGCGCTTAAACATCGATGTTTGTCACTACAGTTATACTTCAGCTACACTCTTCATTTTTATTCTACAGTTTGATTAGTATTTTTTATGTAACTACACGAATAAACTTCCCTTTCCAGTGTCTGCAGTTGACTGCAGTTTCTTGAACTTTCAGCAGATGGGGCACTCGCCCTAAACATAAAGTTTTCTGAAGCAGACGAACATCTAAAGCAGGAATATGAGCTGATTAATTCTTAGTGTGTGTGTGAAGCTCAGATATGATGCCTGCGGGTGAATGTCTGACTGTTTGTGTGTACAGTGTTTATCTGGCGTAGTGCTCCAAACATTGCTTACAAGCACCATGACTCCGGCTCTGCTTATCAATGACTGCACACACACACACACGCGGCTTATCTACGCCTGGCCTTCTTGCCAACACCTCCCTCTCGATCAGCTGACATCCATAAAGTCTGGCCTGCGATGGTAGAAGAGCGTTTTTTTAAAATTTATTTGGAATACCTCGCGAGGCCACAATGTCGCGGAGAAGTCGCCGCTCTGGAAAGGTTGTGATGAGTAACCGTGCCTCTGTTTCGCCTCCGCAGGAAGAAGCCCTGTCTCATCCTGACAGACGTCCTAAAGACGGAGCGAGGGAAGACGTACATGGAGCGAATAAAACAGAGTTGCGTGGTGGAAAACGGTGGACAGGTGTCAAGCCCGCGGAAGGAGAGCAGGCCTTGTAGAGAGAAGCCTGCGCTCTGCACGGACCGGAGGTCGAGTCAAAGGGAGGCCAGGAATGCTAAGAAACAAGAGTGTGCGCCCCAAATGCAGCCCGAAGACGCCCAGCATCACCCCAACGACTCACAGGTACAAAGTCACTTTTAATAATAATAAACTTTATTCATATAAACGCTCTGTCACCTTCGAGGACATAGTTGGAATGAAGCATCTCAGGGAGCGAGAGGAGACTGAAAGTGCAACTAAAACACTTCTCAGAACTTTCAAAGTCATCAGTAAGATCTTAGAATCCACTCTGTAGCCGGTGTAGATGAGCCAGAATAGGTGTGATGTGATCGTGTTTCTTTGGCAGCCGAGTTCTGGATGAGCCGGAGAAGAGAGATCTCAGAGCGCAGCGAGTTACAGTCGGCTAGTTATGAACACATGAGTCAGAATTTCCAGATTTCTGCTGCAGACAGAAATGATCTAATTTTTTTGAATGTCTCTCAAGGGAGGAGAAAAGCGGGACTGAATCACTGAGTTGTAGCTGGCATGGCTAAAAGATGAGCTGATAGGCAGAGGAGAACGCTGATGTTACTGAGAGCTCATGAACACATCGTGCCTCGGTTATTTGATCAGAACGGTTGGACGGTCTGTAACGTGTGGGCTGGGAGTCGGTTTGTTTTGTAAATGACGTGTGTGTTTTCTTCAGCATAAACAGGTTAAGTGTCCCAACATGGCAGCCTGTTTGGTAGCCGCCCACCCCGTGCGAACTTCATACTTAATAACAATAACAAATGTGTGTTTGGAGACATGAATGACACCAAAATCACATTTTGATAATGCTGCTACGCTTTTTTTAGTTTGTGGTGCTCATCTCTTTTTTAAGAGAGACATGCGGCGTAAAGATTTCCTGCGTTCCGCTTCAGCACAGCACAGCTTCACTCCTGGGAGCGTGCAGCATCTCTGAAGCAGTAATAATAATCATAATAATCCCACAGATAGACTCACACCATTACACGCCTGACTGTGTAATGAGACTGAAAATGGCAGCCACTTACAGAACACGTGTGTGTTACGTAGAAACCTGTCCTGTTTGTACAGGAAGTGGACTGAGCGTCAGATGTCGGCAGCGTGGTGGTTTTTCATGTACGTCTGAGCGCCGGACAAAATTAACCACAAAAACAATTTTCAGTTTTCTTTATTAGAGTCGTTTCTTTTTATTTGTTTTCAATTAGTTTAAGAAGAAACGACCTTTTAATGGAGTTTGGCTCGGCTCGCTGCATCCTTGGCTCTGTGTATTTTCCAGGCAGAAAATTTTATTTGGAATAACACCACACACACACACACACACACACACACACACACACACACACACACACACACACACACACACACACACACAGTCACTCTGTTTGCTGTGTTTCACTGTTTGACCTTCATCTTCTTCTTCTTCGATCTCACAACTTGAGGTTCGGTGTGTGTTTCTGCAGTTTGTCTTTAACGTGTGCAGTCTTTGTTATCCTGTGATAAGTTGCAGCAGTGTAATGAAAACACTGTTCAATCTTTCTTGTCTTCAGATTACGACTCAAGAGGAGGTCACAGAGCACTGATGATGACGTGGACAAAGAAGAAAAAGACATCGAGGAGGTGATAATAGGCAAAGACTGCGGAGAGGACTACAAATTCGCTGACGTTGTTGGTGCGTAAACATGATGCTGATGTGATTCTGTTATTCTGATGTCTGTAGTTGTAATGCTGAGGATGTTTTGGTTGATCAGTGTTTCTCTGCCTCGTACAGACTGTGGGATTGTCTGTGAGCTGGGACCCGGCTGAGGATGCAGAAAGTTGTGATGAGTTCTCCCCAACTAGCATCAAGGACAAGTGCACTGATCCAGAAAAAGAAGTACAACAAAGCGTGGTGAGTTCTGTCACAGTTCAAAGCTCACCAAGGAGTAAACGTTATCCAAACGTTATCCAAACGTAACCCAAACAGTGGAACGTCCTGCCAGATCAGGGGCGTCCCTGTGAAGACCTGCAGCTCTTCAGAGAGGACCTCCTCTCCAACACTAGCAACACCTGGACATGATGAATCTGTCCGCTCTGCAGCTGTCACAGTACTTGCTGCTGCACTAACACGTCCTTGTTATTCTGTGCTGTCTCAACAGAAGAGGAAAATACAGGATGCCGGATCCCACTGCAACGGAACAAGCAGCCCCAAACGCCACCGCGAAAGCGTGCTTCGCCTCACCGGAGAAGACGGACGCGATGGAGGACCAGCTCCAACGCACGTTTGTCAGGAAGACGGCGCAGAAGACTTAGATTTAGAGAGCCTGGACCGAAGCATTGTACAGTTCACCGTGGGAGCAGATGATCCAGCAGACATCCTGCTCCCAATCACCGTCTCCAATAATTTGGCGGCTGGAGACTTTCTTAGCCCCCCGAGACAAAGTGTATTGTCAAGCCAGGACAACAAAACCTCTGAACCCAGTGAGTACACCGACACTCACTCTACTGCTGCAAATTTATCTGTGAGGAAGCATGAAACAGTTGCTCAGAAATGTCCGTGTTCTTTCAGTTGTGCTGTCCAGCGACGAAGAGGAGAGCTGTGACGTCCCTCAGCAGTGCAGCCCATTGGCTCACACACTGGTCACTGTGGAAGACGCTGAAATCCAGAGACAGTCCGAGCTGGACGCTTTGACCAAAGAAACCTCTGAGGCATGCAAACACACTGTTGTTCTTGATTCTGACACTAGATGGTGCCAAAGTACAGATTTGTTTCAAACCTGCACACGGCGCCTTTAAACATTCTGATGTTGGAACAATGTTTTCCTCTGTTGTGATATTAGTTTCAGCCACATTTCTTGACCTCACAGCTCCGTCTCATTGTAACACAGAGGTTATTGTTCATCATGCTGACTTACCACCCTCTAAACTGCGTGTGTGTCGCAGGTGTTGCACCTGGTTGAAGAAGATCTCCCTCGAGTGGCCGTGTCTTTAGACCCCAGTGACGACTACTCCTGCATGGGCGTGGCCTTCTCCTCCTTGTTCTGTGGAGGTTACCAAGGGAAGTCCAACGGAGACATCATGGTAACTCTCACGATCCACAAACACGCCTATGAATTCTGATGATCGCATCACATTCAGCACGTTTAACACGTTTTTACTTCCACAGGTGACCGACGACAAAATAATCATCCCGCTGAGAGGTAACGCTCTGAAGAGTTTTTCTGTAAACTGTAAAGTTTGTCGAGCAGCTGTGACCTGTTGGTCCAGGTTATATAAACTCAGACTCACTCATCTTGTTTTGTTCACGCTGTCTGCACACCAGCGTCCCACTCACAGCTTAGTGGTCTATTTCAGATGCTAAAGTGTGTGTGTGTGTGTGTGTGTGCACTTTCACCTCTGAGACTGTGAAATCTTCCCTTCTGTGAGCTTGAGATTCGATCTAAGCCATGAAATCTGTTTCTTAAACAAAGTGTGTTGCGTTTTGGCTCTGTAAAACAAATCACGACCTTGAGTGAAGAATGACTTCAGCCTCGAGGTTAGCCATCAGAAAATACTACAAGATGCAGCCAGTGAAGCTTCACACTCTAACTCTGGCGCAGAATGATATTTTTAACTTGTTCTGGATCTGAAATCCGTTTTCTGTTACGCTAAAACAAGATGAGACGATGATGATGGGTGTGTGCGAAGCCACAAGATAATTTCTAATCCAGGCGTCTGAGCTGGAGAAGAAAAATATCACAATACTCTGAACACCTCTCGTCCCCAGACACCAGCGAGAAGGTGTCGTTGATGTTAAACATCGAGCGCAAAGAGCTGCGCAGGTACAGCGTTTGGGAGCAGCAGGAACTGGAGGCCCAGGAGCTTCAGTTCGAGGACGACGAGGAGCCGATGCCTCCTTCCGCCCTCCTGCTGTGTGTGTCGGAAACTGCTGCAGCTGCTGTACATCGGGAACTCCACAAGCTGTGTGTCAAACAAGCCGCACCCGCAAACATCGGTAAGAGAGCTCACGCTGTAGATTAAAGGTCAGACAGTCGCTCAGCCTCTCAGACTGTATTCAGAGGTCAGAATCTGATCAGCATCAAATCTACAAATCTTCCTCATCTTCTTGTGATGTTTTATTTCACCAGACAAAATCAGCCCCTTCGTCCTGCTGACACTCAGAGATGCTCTGGACGGCATGGAGGGGGCTTTATTGCGCTCCCTGCTGGACATCGACTGTCTCAACTGTCTCTCGGATGAAAAATCAATTTTTCACAACGATGCCATTTGCGATTTGGACGACATCCAAACTCCCGTGCTCACACTGGACGATAGCATAAAGCTCCTTAAGAGAACTGGACTGGACTGTCACTTGCTGGCTCTGCTGGGCCTGGAGAGCACTGAGCCTGCATCTAACACAGAGCAGCACTCTCCACGTACCTGAAACGGACAAAAACATCACGCGGCTGATCCAACTGGAGGTCAATCCCCGGAAAGAGACTGTACTGGAGGTGGAGACGGAGACAGAAGGAGACGCAGGGACACGACTCAAACCAGAGGAGGAGCAAGAACAAAAGCTCGAACATCCCACTGAGGTAAGCTGGATGAGGAGGATCGCAGTGAGCGGTTAGGGGTCAAAAATGAGTGGAAAGTCTGGAATAATAAGCAGGGAGGTGATTCTCATCTCTTCTCCTGTTAAACAGCTCGTGACCTCTACTCGTCTACGGGATCTAATAAAGTTCAATAATGTAAATTTCCTCCCACAGAAGAAGAAAAAGGAGGAACCCACTCCCGTATACACACTGTGCCATCGTAGAACCAAAGGATCGTACTCCGTGTCCCTGTGTAAACCAGACTCCAGCTGGGTTAAATATAAACATCAGGGCCTGGCTCACAGGTGAGATCATCACAAACACACCTTCTCGTGTTAGATTCAGAAATTAGAGCTGCACCATGAGGCTGAATCCTTCATCCATCCGTCTGTGCTTAGGTTGATCCAGTTTCCTCCTCCGCCACTAAAAGGAGGAATAACTGTCACAATGGAGGACCTGCAGTGCCTTGACAGTGGGCAGTTCCTCAATGATGTTATCATCGATTTTTACCTCAAGTGAGTAACACAGACTCAAACCAAAGGCTTCAAATTTACTTCAGAGGAGAGACTTTTGAATTGTGTGTGTGTGTGTGTTTTTAATAGATACCTCCTCCATAAAGCTTCTCCTGCTGTGACAGAGCGCTCGCACATCTTCAGCAGCTTCTTCTACAAGCAGCTGACACGGAGAGACAACGCGAGCGAAGGAAGCACCAGCGACTCGTAAGAAAAATGAATCAAATCCGTCTCTTCTTCTCGTGTTTTAGAATCGAGGCGGTGTCGCTGCTTTAACGTGAGACATGAGACTTTCCCCAGCACTACTCTGGAGTGTGTGTGTGTGAGGTTAAAACGTGTGTGTCTGGTTTTGTTTTGTGTGCACTCAGCTGTCAGAGACAGAGGCGGCATCAACGCGTGAAGACGTGGACGCGCCATGTGGACATCTTTAAAAAGGACTTCCTGTTTGTACCTGTCAATCAAGAGTGAGTTCAACAGGTGTACAGGTGTTTTTTATGTGTGTGTGTGTGTGTGTATACACGTTATGCATGACAGTTCTCTCTTGTCCGTTCAGGGCTCATTGGTATTTAGTCGTCATTTGCTTTCCCGGACTCGCCGAGCCAAAAACTGAAACCTGGAACGGTCCAAACTCACAGACGGGAAAGAACCAGAGCGAGGCCGACAAGTTACAGGATGAAGAGGCGGCTCAAGGATCTAAAAGTCCAAATGATAACACCGACACACAACCTGCAACATCTGCATCAAACCACAGCGACCAGCCGGACACGGCCACAGGTTTGTTGAAGTGTGTGTGCGTCGCCTGATGTTTCTGGTGGATGTCGAGCAAAGCTGGAGGTCATGTTTGTTCATGTTTCAGAAAAAACCCAAGAAGAACCCACGAAAGACGCAGTACCTGGTCCTGTGGTAAGAAAGATCTCTTTGCTGTCGTCTCTCAGAATAATAATTAATAATTTATTAATATAGATTTATTTTTGTTCTTTCAAATCTTTTGTTTTGTTTGTAGAGCTGCACAGAGCAAACCTACCAGAAGAAAACTGTCTGTAAGAGGTGAGTGTGTGTTTACATTGGTGTGTTACTGTGTTGAGTGAAACAATCACGGAAATAACTTTTTATTCCACCGATTAGCTGGTTAGCTCTATCGATGTCGGCGCTCCCTCGCTCTAAATTTCAGTCAGACTCAGATTAAGAAGCTGGTTCATAAAACAAACAAAGCCAGAACACAACAGGCAGAGTCTCAGAGTCCAGATAGGTCGACTGAGGAGGTTTGATTGGTCTAAGCGTCTGATTGGAGGCCTCAAGCTGTTTTTTTTTTTTCCCCTGCTACAGGTTGCTGCGTTTTTTGACTCCACCCCCGCTCAAATGAAGTTTTTGCTGTAGCACCATATCTGTCTGAACTCACCTAACAATCTGCACCATTATTAGTAGAGTTATATATAGAGTTATATATATTTACATGCCACAGCTCAGTTAAATATAGAAGTAAACCCCTCGAAAGCAGATCGAGTTTGGCAAACGCAGATACAGTTTATGAGCTGCTGTTAAACAGATAAAACTCAGAGCTCAGCTGAAGACTGGGGACAGTTTTTAAAGATGTGTTTAAGGGTGCACACACACACACACACACACACACACACACACACACACACACACACACACACACACACACAAACTGACGGATGTGTGTCTCCTCTGCAGGCCGTGCATTCTTATCATGGATTCCCTCAAACGTTCCCTTCATGAGCGAGTCTTCAAACTCTTGCGGGAGTAAGTACGATTCCTTTAAACTGTGAGTGTGTGTGTGTGTGTGTGTGTGTGTGTGTGTGTGTGTGTGTGTGTGTGTGTGTGTGTGTGTGTGTGTGTGTTTATAATGTGTATTTCTGCCTCAGCTACTTGGAGTCAGAATGGGAGGTCCGTCGCGGGTCGTCGCGGGAGTTTAGTCCTGATCAGATGCAAAGCTCACACTGCCAAGTTCCCCTTCAGGACAACAGCAGCGACTGCGGCCTCTACCTGCTGCAATATGTCGAGAGTTTTTTGAAGGTACCGAACTCGTCAGCGTCTCTGCCCGTTTTTAAAAAAATGACCACTGTAACAGGTGATGCTTCTTCCCTCAGGACCCCGTGGTGCACTTTGACCTCCCACTACACCTACAACGATGGTTTCCACGGCAGCAGGTGCGGCGGAAACGAGACGAAATCAGAGATCTGGTACTAAACCTTTACCGGCATCAAAACCTGGAGAGTAACAGATAGACACGTGAAGCATGTGGGCGCGTCACATTCCTGTAGGTATTATACTGATATCACTGCTCATACTGAGCGACGGACTGAAAGTATTTCATTTAAATTAGATGCTGTTATTGTTTTATGAACTAACTTGAACAAAACATGTAAACCTTCTGTGACTGTCTGCGAGCGAACACGGAGGCGCACGCTAACTTCAGTCAGGTCTCCGTCCGACGAGAGAGTTTCAAAGCAGATTATACGTAGACGTGAAAATGTTTGTGCGCCCCATCGTGACTTTTTACTGATTGTTTTTAAGCTGCAAGATGTTTTATAAAAGTGATCATTTGTATTTAATTTTCTACGTAGAGTCAAACTAAGCGTGGCGAAGATGAAACCTGGTCTGTACAGTTTCAGTTGCGTTTTCATGATTTGCTGGTGTTTGTTAAGACGTTTCATGTCGTGTTTGAGTCGCACATTGTGTTTCATTATAAAATGCCACAGAGGCCTCTGGAAGTTACTCAGTGCCTCACTCGGATGTTCAGTCCGGCCTCCCAGTGCCAGACAGGAGGCATCACGGTGTCCACAGATGACGACTAGCCCGACCCAAGTCGATGTTTCAAACCCCGGCAGTCCCAGAAACAGGCCTCCGCTCGGCTCCGACAGCTCGAGCTGACAGGAAGTCAGACACAAGAACAGTCAGTTTTCAAAATAAAACAATCCTGTGCGAGCAGTTTAATTATGTAGCATGTTTACAGATTTAGAAGTTCAGGAATTCGGCAGGTTTGAGATCATGTGTAACATCAGCAGGGGCGTGCCCGGTGGAGCTGCTTCATTTATCTGTGACACCGTGCCTGCCCATATTTGGATGTCAGACTATAAACTATATCTGGTTTGTTTGCTTATAGCGTATTGTAAATCACTGCTCTGATAGCGACACTTTGGCATTAACCGTTTTTATGTCCAGACTTGCCAAAAGTTCCGGGGTGCGCACACATTAGCACGTCTAACCGTATAACTCTCGAATGTAACAGCGACTTTACGAACACCAGAGAGACGTCTCAGCTCCTCCGGACAGAGATCGCTCACGATGGTCTCGTAGTTTCCCCCCCGTTTTTGTTCAGATGTCTCCTTTAACACTTTATGGCGTCCTTGACGACGTGTTTTTTAAGGCATTGTGTTGGATGTAAATACGGAAGCTGGTTCCAAAATATCTTTGTTTTCAATTGTGTAATAAAACTTGTAGAATAATTCACGCTTGTTGTTCTGTTGGTTTTATTTTCAGAGATGAGGTATTGTGTGGACATGGCCAACCGTTAGGCGTTGTCCTGACTCCTGACCTGTTGTCCTACGTTCGTTTCATAACAACGTGAGGATTAGAGGACGGTAACTATAACAGAGACTGAGCGTCTGTTATAAATCAGATGATTTATTCCTTTTTATGCATTAGAAGTTTTCTTTGGCTCCTTTTTTTTTCTCGATTACTGTTCATAATTCTCTTTTTTTTGAGCCAACTTTGTTCTTCTCTCTGGCCCAAAGGACTTTATTTTGAAATGCCTGTACAGTGTAATCTGTTCAGAGGGTTACATGGTTTGGCTTAGGTGTATTTACTGTCTCGGCCTGTCAGATCCCCTCGCAGTCTGACTCGTGTGTAATCCCCCCCCCCCTCACATTGTGCCGTCCAAACATCTTCTCGTTAGTTCAAATGTTAATTCACAGCGAGCTGTCCAAGTACAGTGTTATTAGAAGCAAAGCAGCGCTTCACATAGCGTCTCTCGTCTAGGGCTTCATAGTAAGTGCTTAGTAAGAGTAAAACCGCTGCCCTCTAAGCCTACTTGGCTCCCTCTGCCAGCTGACCATGAACTCAGGGTGCAGGATCAAGAGTGAAACGACTGCTGTGGCCACGCGTTTGGCCAGATGCCTTCAACCTAAAGAGAGGACCTGTGGAACGATCACATCACTCACTCTCTTTCACTTTCTGCCTTTCACTCACGACCCTCATCACTCGCTCCTTTATTCTGTTTTTCTTCTCACGTACGTAATAAGTCTGCTTAAAGATAAGAAGGGGAAGGTTTCCCTTTTAAAAACAGGATAAACCCCCGTAGGAAGAGTTTCAGGTCAAAGGTCAGCTCCAGAATAAGCCCACGACGACTCTCTCTGCTGTCCATATATACGTAGTGAGAGGATTTAAGTTGCCGCCCCTCTGAGAGACCAACCCGACACATAATAAGTGTGTGGCAGTGGATGACGGGGGATTTCTATGAATTGGCATCAGTTGTGTTTTAATGCTGTTTGTCTGGTCGTCTTTAAACTTAGACCAGAACCAGGATTTGCAAGTTCTTGCAGAAAACACTCAATTCCCTGCAAGAACCAGTAAACTACGTCCTCTGTCCACGTTTCCTCCACCTCCCCTTCCCAGCGTCGCTCCAGTAACTTCTTGGCGAGCTCTTCTAAAAGGCTTAGAGTAAACAGGATTAGAGAGCATTAAAAATCCCCCTGTCTCTCTCCAACTACCATCTGCCTGATCATCTTACCTGAGCCAGGAGCTGTGTGAGCTCTCAGCGCCCCGTGGGACACACCTCTCTCTTCAGCTGCAGAGTAAAGGCAAGAAAGCCGGCGTGTCGTCAAAGGATTTCTTCGCGCCGTTCTGTTTTTCTGCATCTGGAGACTTCTGAACTATGCAAACTTGGAAGACGCTGCTGTTCCATGAACTGACTGGAAGCGCAAATCTACGTGAACGAAGGAGTTGAACACAGTCACGGATTTAACATGAGCATCGTACCTTGGAGATGTGTTTTCTACTCTGTGGTGTTCAGTTCTGTGGTGCTGTTCTTGGACATCAGGACAGGTATGTGTTGGAGTTAACTTCGAAGCTTCTTGCTCGACACTTATTGGTCAAATGTCTCAAATATTTTGTCTTTTTGTGGCACCCCAGATGCAACACAGGAAGGTTCCTCTATGGGTTACCTCAGTCTGCCTTACAGTCAGGAGCCTGTTGAGGTTCATGTATCTGCCGTAAAGGTAGCTCATGCAGGCCATGGAGTTACCTCCCGACGGAAACGAAACATCCTTTTCCAAAGCGGAGTCAAACTCTGCGCGCAGGAGACGGTGCAGCAGGTTGTTGCAAGTCATCTGAGCTACTTTCATCTCAGAGGTAAGACTGAACGCAGAGGAGAGGAGCTCAGTTACACCTGAGGGATTCACCTGGGTCAGGTAGAAGAATGTCAGCTGACATCTGTGTGGCCACCAGTTGCACTTAGGACTTATGAGATTTGCATTGAAACAGACTGTGGTCTACTTCAGGTAGGCGTGCCGCCTTACAGGGTCAAAGTCAAACTCAGTGCAGCTGTTGGGTCTGAAATTCAGGCGTGCTACGTTGGTTGGTCAGACTTTTCTCCTTTTCAATGAATGCCGACTCAAGTGACATCACTTGAGTCAATTCACCGAGCCGTTTTGAAGCTCAGTGCGGGCGTCTCTGCCCGCCGCCATGTTGGCAGTCCTGCCTCTTGGTGGAACTGCTGAAACAAGCCACCTGTAACGACACTCACCTGTCAATCAAAGCGTCCACACTCTTAACTCTGCATAACTTTGAGCCTTAATGTAATAAAAACAATAAAACTGTGTAAAATCCTGCTGAAGTGTCAGTAATAACAGAATTTACGGTGGTTTTCGTTATACTTTTTCATACTGTGAACATTTTTCTGATCATAGTTTTACTCGTTGTTCTGTTGTCTGGTTCTGGTCTGACCAGTGTGCCAGGAGACCATATGGGAGGCTTTCAAGATCTTCTGGGATCGGCTGCCGGAGCAGGAAGAGTACCAAAGCTGGATGAGCCAATGCCAGGAGGGCACGGTCACGGCACAAGACATCGGCAGCTACTTCAGCCAATCAGAGGAGCATCACGCTCTGGTTAAAAAGGTTTGTGCGTGACTGACAGTTCAGTATAAACCTGTGTGTCACTCTGCAGCTGGCTCACAACATTGTGTATTTTTCTGTTTCTAGAGAATGTCGTTGCCCGTTGTGAAAAGGTGAGACTCGCCATTTAAATCACACATGTACGATCACATGATGACGTCTGTGATGTGTAAACGTGTCGTTCTTCCCGCTGTCTGTAGTGAACCCACCAGGTCCTGGCAGCACGTGTGCAGGTACGTCAGTATGAAGATGATCTCCACCCACAGTGTGCGCTTCTCTGAACCCTGTGTGCTGTTGATTCATTTTATTTTTGATCATGTGATGTCAGCATTGTTGAAACAATCTTCTGCTGTGTCACAGCACTCCAACGGAGGCTGCTCGGGCTCCCGAAGAAGGTTAGTGTGACTCCTGTTAGCGCTGGTGTCTCAGTGTTTTCACCGTCCCTGGTTTGTGGCTTTCTGTGCAGTAAGTTAGTGAATCTTTCTCTGTGAGGCCGCTTCAACCTGAGAAAGTCCTCTGGGCGTCAGGACAGTCTAATCCACACAGCTGTCGCTCTCCTTCACTTGAAAATGAACCAACAGTGACTTTTTTTTTCTGTTTCACATGTGAAGCTAAAGCAGGGGAGGTGGAGGAAGCTGCTGTCACTGTACCAGACGTAGAAGACAATCTGGTAAATGCACACACACACACACACACACAGATTAGGTTTGGGATTGGGATTTGTAGTGTTTTAATGCCTCGCACACATCGCTCTTTCTTTTGGCACAGCTGGACAATGACATCGCCGTGGAGCCTCCGACCCCGGCTGTGCTGGAGCAGGTGGTGGAGCTCAGCATCCTGCTGACCGGAGAGCTGTACAGCGATAACCTCAACGATCCGGCCAGCCTGCAGTACCAAGCGCTCAGCACACAGCTCGCTGAGAAGGTTCGTCTCTGGCTCCTTCAGCTCCGTCTCTCTTTATGACTCCCCTCAGTGCTACTGTATCTTGGCTCCATGCTGGGCTCGCTACGTCTGCTGCTTTATGGTCTGTGATGGATTCATTGTTAGTTTTAATAACGCTCACTCTAACAGCAGCAAACTGTTCAAGAACACAGATTTTATGGCACACATTTGGATTTAATGGAATAGATACGTGCAGCGTTATGAAGTGTCAGAGGAATAGATAAAGTTTTGCACGTGCACACAAAAACCTGCAGCTTTTCTTTTTTAAACATGGACTCATGGAGCTTTGTTCATTTGACAAACAAACAGTAGAAGAAGTTCATCATGCAGTGCACGCTCACACGTCACATACAGCCGCACATCTGTGCTGTTATTCTCAAGGAAACTCCAGATTTTCCAGGATGATTCAATGAAGAGGAGAGGCCAAGATCTGAAGTTCAATTCCGCTTTAATACGAGCTCAGATTCCCAACACACAACAAAATGAACAAAGGCTGCGTTCCTCAGCAAGTTTATACAGTACCGACTGTAAACATGTGAGGGGGGAGCTTCCTGTTACCATGTTGTTTCCTATCTACGCTCAGTCGTAGACATGGCGGCTCCTCTAACTGTTAATACACATGGTACAGGTCACGGGTCACACGGTACAGCGGAAACAGTCATTAATCAAGAAACATTCTGACAGCTTCTAAGAAACAAATATTCAGTAGAGGTTGTAGATTTTGTTTGAGGTTACATGAGGCGGCCGTGCCTCAGGAGGTAGAGCGGGTTGTCTACGAGCTAGAGGGTCGGCGGTTCGATTCTCGGCCGTGTCGAAGTCTCCATCGGCCGTCGGTTTATGAGATATGAAGTGTAAAAGTGCTTCGAGACGAGAAAGACGAGCACAGCCCATTTACCAAAACCTGTCGGGGTTTAAAGTTGCACTTTATCTGTGGTCACGTATAATCTACTTATCCATTCATATTGCAATAGTTTGGAGTTTGTATTTATGGATCCGAGCTTGTTAAATTCTCCATGCGTGCAGGTTTGTTGACTTCATTGACATCAGAAAGTTTTGTGTCACTCCTCCTGATCACTGACCTGCTTTTTTACCTGCTTTTCACATAAAATCTGAGATTGTAAATCCACGTGGAGGGTCGAGAAACTAACAGAAATGGAGGATTTGGAGGAGAAGGCAGACTCTGGAGACCTTCTCGTGTTCTCTCTTTCTCTGATGGCTTAAAAAACTGCAGTATTCAGTCTGCAGAACAGTGTGTGTATTGTTTTTTTAGTGCTCAGAAGCGAGGCCACGTAGACCAATAAAAAAACAATGTGGGCTGCAGCACAAAAGACTCGAGACCTTTCAACTTCTTTGAGAAGAACGAGCCCGTTTTTTGGAACAATAAATCAGATTTATTTTGCCAACCGAGTTCATTCAAAGTAAAAAACGAGCTCTCGCTGAGGCTTGTTTATGACGCTCGATTGTTTTTGTCCTTGCAGATAGAGGATGCTCTGGTCGGCCTTCCTGGATTTAAGAGTGTGTCTGTGCTCGACTTCAGGTCAGTCTCTCTCTGAACTGTCCTTGAGATTGCCGAAACTACTTCAACTTGACACAGTCTCACTTTTTTCCTCACTTAATGCAGGCCCCAAAAAGACACCCAAGGGTGAGTCAGGCTGCGGTAGTTTGTCCTTGAACAGTTCTCCTCATCCTGTCTTGTATTTAAGCCCGCAGATCCCTATCAACCATTCCTTAGCTAGATCTGTGTAAGTGTGTGTGTGTGTGTGTGTGTGTGGCGTCACCTCCATCTCATGCTGTGTTTACCTGCGAGCGTGGGCTCATGTTAAGATGTGTCACTAGTCGCTGGTGTTAATGGTCTTAGTTGGGTCACCTCACCTGTTAAGTGGAATCAGGACGGGTCCGACCGAGTGAACAGGTGCTCCTCCATAGAGACGATTATCAGAGGCTTTACGGCCTCGACGATCGGCCTACGGCGGAGCGACGGAGAGCGAGGAGGAGGGTCAAAGATGAGCGACGATGAGGAGGAGATGAAAAATGGAGGCAGAGAACTGATGATTGATGGTAGAAGACAGAAGTGGCAGTACTACCGGGTTTAAAATACTCAGAAAAGAGTTCTTTGTAGAACTTTCTTAAGAACCTTTTTATGTTTATTCATCTTAAACTGATGACTGGTTCTTTAAATCGACCCGTTGCAGCAGCAGCAGGTTCTTTGTATCGGAGTTCTCCTGGTGCTTCACCACGAAGATCCACTCACGGCTCAAACTCTTTATTTCTAAGCTCCTCTTTAAAGTCGTAGCTGACCAACTTTAAGTTCCATGAAGTGAAATATAGTTTAATCATCATTTTTACGGGCTGAACAAACATCGTGTATTTGGTTCAAACATACATTAAGTGCACAGAAATATATTTGACACAGTGATGCTGCGGTTGATGTTGCACGCTGCTGTCTGTCTGTGTATGTGTGAAAGCTGAAGTGGGGAACTCTGGACCTTTTCCTAAAATGTGAGCCGGCACGTGCTCAGCTGTCCGCCAGAAACCCGACAAACTAGGTCAGAGCGGAGCGGGCTTCCAGTAGTCAAATGAAGGCTGATAGATGGCTTTTTCCAGGGCCTGGAATCTCTTGTGAGGTTTCCATGTTTATTATGATGATATGGATCCTTCTGCTGACTCTGCAGTTTTTTTGGCCTATATGCAGCCGCGCTGCCAGACTCAGAGAGAGCAGAGAGTAAATCACCCGAGTCATCAGTCATCCGTTACTGCTCTACAACTCTTTTAACAGGTTTGACGTTAAATCACACTAATGCCTGAGCGGCTCTCCTCCTCTCAGAGAACTGCCTGTCTCTCCTCCAGGAGACATTATTTTATTCTCCTTTGTTGTAAACGTGCATGTGACCAGTGGAAAATGGTGTTTAGGTGGTAATTTATTGATTGGGAAAGAAGTTTGTGTTCTTTCTGTCTTCACAAAGAAAAGCACTTAACTTAGCAGAGAAACAGTAATTAAGGATGACATGACCTTTGAAGAGAGACAGTTACAGCTGGGGAATATGGCTGAAATCAGCATCATAGTACAAATAAGAACTGAGTTTGAAGGTTGACGCCTGATCTACACTCTTAAAAATTAAAATTCAAGCTAGAACTCGAAGGCCAGCATAACATGAATGAAATATTATATTCATAACTTTGTTTTCATTGGTGTGAAATCACCTGAAAATAAGAAATTTAATGTTTATGTTAGAATGAGGTAACATAAATGTCAGACCGTGAGGTCGACCGTATAGGTGCACTGAGTGTGTATGACGGTATGATTGAAATGTTTCTGTCTCCAGGCTGGACGGCGTGGTGGTCGACTACGCCGTCACAGTGTTGGTGGATGGAGCAGGAGTGAGCAACGAACAACTCGACTACCTGACCTTGCAGTCCAACCGGGTGGAGAACTCGTACCGTGAGGTCGTGGAGCGCCCGACGGTGGTCCACACCATCAGCGAGGTGAAAAACTTCATCACAGAAGCTCTGGAGAACAATGAGCTGGAGAGCGGTGAGACGATGCTGCCAACACGTGACTCCCTAAAGATATTCCCTGAACACACACGTGCTGCATTTATAGCTCTTTATGTAACTGGCATGGTGGTGCAGTCACTGGGAATGCTCTGGCAGAGGCAGTGACGGGGCAAACTTCCAAATGTCACATCAAATAGAGACACAGTAGACCCGGCATTGATATTACAACATACACTACACCACTTGAGAAAACATTCCAGGGTTTTAATGGTCTCATCTGTTTCTTATTCGTCTGCTCTTTCTGTCAGAGTCCTGAGAAGTTTCGGCTCCAAAGTGGGCCACTTCTAATGAACAAATAACAGAGTCGTCTGTCTATTTACGCTGCGCTACGGTTAAATCCCTGCCATTAATCGCTCTGCAGAAGAGAACCGAGCACACAGGACTTTTGGTTTTCCTCGGGGCGGCAGAAGCTCCGTAGGGCCGCAGGGAACCGGGAGGGCGGCCGGCTCGAGTCTCAAGCATGGACCAAAAGTATGGTCACCTCCTGAGCGAGGAATCAAACCTTTAACTGCTTCCAGGCTGCTGCTGCTGCTACGTGGCTGCTAATCTGTTCTTTAATTTGGAGCAGTCAAACTCACCATGGAGATATTTTGTTATTCTGCATATTTCAAACCTCGCGACTACGTTACCCACGGTGCAACTCAACCGGCGACGGTTCAGTCAGAGATTCAGCGGCGCACTGCTAATGTGCTGCAGCCTTGAGCTGCTGGCATCAAGCAGAGATTTGGACCGGGCCGGTCTTTGGCTCCAACTGCGGCTGACTCAAGTGACATCACTCGAGGCATCAGATTTCACCCGGAGCCACAAACTCGCTTTATGTTTTTCGCATGTGGAGGTCCAAACCTCCATTCAGCTACCTCGATAACGTCTGTAGCGTCTCCTCGTCCTGCGAGATCTCTCCCCTGCTCATGTTTTCGAGAGAATGTCATGACATTAGTTTGCCGTGTTAGCGAGCTCCCCTTGGAGATGAATGCAGTCCGACGTTCACATGAATTATATTCTTGGAGATGTTAAACGACGGCTAAAACCTCCTCATGTGGCTGACATGTGTGGCCGGGGAACTTAAAGGCACAGCTTTGGTGATGCAGTAATAGTCCTTGGCACACAGCGGGCCGATATTCAGTCCAGACTTTAGCACTGATTTGTAGATATTTACCCCTGAAGGTAATGCTGTCAAACTGATGGTTACAGTTAAAAAAAGTAAATATTCTGCAGACTCCTGCAGGCATGATTATTTTAGCTATTTGGCACATTTGCCTTTTTGTGTCAGTTTGTATTAATATTTGTTTCTCTGCTGGTTCCACAGTGTCTGAGGTCCCTGAGCCTGTCAGCGCCGCAGACGGAGCCACGGTGAGTAACGAGTTACCTCCGCGGCTATCATGACAACGATCTCTCCCCGCGGCCGCGCAGCTGCTCCGAGCCGCACAGAGTTGATAAATCACTTTTATTTAGGGAAGCTGACAGTCGTACTGTGACTGATGTTGCGATAACCTGTAACTGGCTTGTGATGTTATCCAGACCACACCAGTGCAGGTAAAGGGGGGGCTGAGCTCAGCAGCAGCAGCAAGGATCAAGTGAGGCTTGGTGGTGGATTAGTTTGGCTCTAATAATCCACTGCTATTCTGGGGCAAAGGCTGCTGCAGCACAACCGCACCACAGGCAAGCAAAGACCAGAGACAGCACATGTGAGTTTGTTCAGTAATACCGTCTAAAGTCTGTCTTTATTTGTGCTGTCTTGTGGTCGTCTGCACTCTTTGATGGTAATCAGACACTGAATGTGTCTGCTGGTTCACTTTATAGCTCTGCTCGCTAAGTGATTAATTCGACTCATTACGTGAATTAGGAGAGTTTGGCAAACGTCTCATCAGTAATTGATTTGCAGGCAAAAGTGCAGAGCTACTGTGCCACTGAAGCACTTTGCTGCCCTGATTTAGATTCAGTTTTTTCAAGCTTGCAAAAATCAGTTTTACAGCTGGCCCCGGTCAAAGTTCCTGCTGCCACGGCACAATCCCGTGAAACAGCGGCGAAAGGTTTTAGCTGATAAAGCCTGTTTGTGGTGCAGATTATTGCCGCAGAGGTCACGACCCTGGAAGAGGACGCGGCAGATGTCAACAAAGGTGACGTCGCGCCTGAGCTCGACGCGGTGGTGACAGAAGGAAACGACGTCATTGTTCTGGAGGAGAGTGCAGTCGTGCCTCTGGCTCCCGTCTTGACCACGAGTGCACCTGCAGCTGGCAGTGAGTGTTTATCCTAAACATGTGCACGCATGCACACATAATTTATCACAGAGATTTTTGCATATTTGCACATAAAAACTACGTCTTTCAATTCTTAAATCAAATGCTTTGTCTGCTTTCTGGGAATAAGTAGCCTCTTTCTATTAAAGGAGACCAGCAGAGGCTGAATTCTTCTCGTCTTTCTTTTTCCAGGCTTTGAGGAGGAGGGTCTGTTGCTGGAGGACACTGTGCAGACGCCTGCTGTAGAAGTCCCCCCACCAGAGGAGCTCCCAGCTGAGCCTCCTGCTCCGGAGCTGCCAGAAGTCGTCACGCTGCCTGAACCACCAGTGGAAGTCGAGGCCTCTGGTTCAGATGACCTGGAGGACCTGCTGCAACCATCTACACCCACAGAAGCAGCAGCAGAAGAAGATGAAGTGTCTCCTGAGGAAACAGAAGTCACCATAAATGCTGATGCCACCTCTGAAGGTGAAACAGATGAAGTTGAAGTTGCAGCAGTGGAAGAAGCACCACTGCTGCAAACGTAGCTGAGACCACAGAAGAAGAAGAAGGCCTTCCTGCCCTTGTCCTGCCTCCTGCAGTTGAAGAGGTTGACATGGAGGAAGCAACAAAGATGGAAGATCAAGAGGTGATTGAAGAGAGTCTACCTGAAGCTCCGGCTGTAGAGGAGGAAGTCCCCGAAGCTCCAGAGATCTCCACAGAAGATCTTACAGAAGATGAGATCTTACCGGTCAGCAGGGAAGAACTGGAGCCACCAGTGACAGAAATTCTGATCCCTGCCCAACCGACTGCCTTGTCTCCAGAGAAGGAGTCGCCTTTCACACGTATCTCTGACGTTCAACCTGCCACCGAGGGACAACCTGACATCATCATCCCTTCACTGGTGGAGGTAAAGCACAAGAACGGTGGCATTGCTGTCACCACACGTGTCTCCTCTCTAAGCAAACCACTGTTTTTATTCTCCAGATCCACACCACTTACGAAGGCCTGGACGAGGCCACCAATGGAGACGTGGGCTTCGATGTGATCCATTATGGTTATGGCTTCACTAACCACACAGAGGAGGGCAGCACTGGCTTTCCACACGGCACAGACCAAGCCAGCATCGCCATGCCTGTGAACCCTGGACGAGCACTGATGGTGTTCTTCAGCCTGAGGGTGACCAACATGATCTTCTCAGATGACCTCTTCAACAAGAGCTCCCCAGAGTACAAAGCTTTGGAGCAACGCTTCCTGGAGCTGGTACACTTCTCACACTTACTAGACTTTCCCGCCGTGGTGTCGAAGCCTCTGGCTTCTAACGTCAAGCTGTATATTTGTCAATCTTTTCTCAGCTCGTGCCCTACCTGCAGTCCAACCTGAGTAACTTTGAGAACCTGGAGATCCTGAACTTCAGGAATGGGAGCATTGTGGTCAACAGCCGGATGAAATTTGGCAAGCCTGTGCAGCAAGCCGTCACCTCCACCGTCTATCTGATCCTGGAGGACTTCTGCAACACGGCTTACCAGACCATGAATCTGGCCATCGATAAGTACTCACTGGACGTCGAGTCAGGTGAGTTCTTACTGATCTGAATTTAACATCAGAACGTTGCAGGTCGTCTTGTTTTTTATGTCCTTAAGGCAGACCGAGACATCTGCTGTTGACTGCACACCTAAAAATGACAAACTAGTTCAATCACGACTGTTTCTATGATGAATTTTTGATCTATGGAGGTTTCATATTTGTAAAATTTAGAGAGTGGCTTCACTTTCCTCGTCTAACTCTGCAAGAAAGCGTATTTCCCAAACTGCTGAACTCTTCTCTTAATGGCTGCGGTGACTCAGAACACTCGGCGCTGAAAAACACGCTCGGCCTCAGAAAGCAGGTGCTGAGTCGCTGTCACCGTCGTGACACTTATTGGTCGCAATGGACGAATGTCACGGTCGCGTCAGCTGGGATGAGATAATCAAGGCTTTCCTGGACAGCGGCCAAGTTAAGTCATATCATTAGCGGCACGTTGACGGCGTGTGTGTGCTGCATCGCGCTCATATTTTGATAATGTGGCTCAATTACGGAGCCAGCGTGACATTTTCCTTTTAATTTCTTCTTGTGGCGTCTGAGTCTGTCAACATCTGCCAGCTAGTAATTGGACATTCGTGATATTAGTGATTCATGCTTGTGTTTACAATGACTCAGCTGTCATATTCTGTCTGAGTCATAGCTGAGGCACAACACTGGATCCCATCATGTGTTAGAGAGGAACAATGGTCTTTGTAAAAACGGAGGGCATTAAAAAACTGTAATTTTTGGTGCAATTTCTTGCAGAGTCAAATGAAAAGATTAACACTACTCTCATGAATATGTTAAGGCTACAGCCAGTTAGCTTAGCTTAACAAACATTTCCGGGTCCTCGTCTGTGGAGTCAGCCATTTTGAACTGCCATTTTTCTACAGTAGCCCAGAGCAGACAAACCAAACACTGATCTAGATACAAACTTTTGATTTTTATGTGAATTTCACAGCCTCAGTTTTTCCTACATGCTTAGAAGGAGAGGGTGAGGCGTGGGGAGAGTATTCATTTGGTTGCAATCTGCAACTTCACCACTAGGGGGCCACTAAATCCTACAGACTGCATCTTTAACCTTAAAGTCAACCCTGATTGGTTCTTTCCTTCCCAGGCGACCAGGCGGACCCCTGTAAGTTCCAGGCGTGTAACGAGTACGCCGAGTGTAAGGTGAACAAGTGGTCGGGCGAGGCGGAGTGCGTCTGTAACGCCGGCTACTTCAGCGTGGACGGCTTGCCCTGTCAGAGCATCTGCGACCTGAAGACTGACTTTTGCCAGAATGACGGCAAGTGTGACATCATCCCCGGCCAGGGAGCCATCTGCAGGTAGGTGGAGGGATGGAAGGGAAACGAAACAGCTTTTTTTAATGCATATTTCCAGCTGCAGGAGGTCAGACTGTCTGCTTCTAGGTTTAAAGATGTTTGTCCACACATCTTTTTTTACTTGGCCCCTTTTATTTGGAGGTAAACATATGCCTGATGAATTATAATCACAACCAACTACGCGGAATGAAGTTTTTGTTTTACACGTTAGTTGGCTCCAAACACCAATTAACAATCCTCTAATGTTTGTTTATGTCTGGCACAGATGAAGATCGAAGGTCGGTGTGTCAGTTTTCAGTCGGCTCTTAAACCTTTGGCAGGTCATGTAATCGTGCCCTCTGGACCTGAATGTACTGTACATGAATGAAAACATAATAACTAAGATTTGACTGAATATTGTGTTTTTGTTTTCCACTCCGGGATGCAAATTATCACATTTTTGTTGAGTGAAATATTCAGTTCTTTATACGGACTCCCGGATCTTTTATTATGCTAAACATTTTCCACTCGTGTCCAAACACGTATTTACCCTGACAGAATTACGTCCTCTGGCTCCGTTGGAGCTGTTTGTATGTGCTGCGCTTTAAACCGAATGATTGTGAGCAGACAGACAGGAGACTGCACGCCCACCACCACCAGCGTCAAACATACGAGTCGGATTGTTTGCTTCACGCCGTCCAACCCAAAGTACTGCGTTGCTCCATGGAGACGGGAAACAAACATCTGAAGACGATTCCAGTTATTCCAAAACGTGGTTTTAATAATTTAATGACAGAATGTCATAATTGCAGACAAAACACGAACGTGATTGAAGATTCTGTCGCTCTTTAATCATTCAGCGAAGAATAACAAACAGAAGGAGGATGAGGAGGCTCCACTGTCGCCTGTTTTTGGTTACAAATGTCCACCGTCGTCCTCTCAGGTGTCGCGTTGGGGAGAACTGGTGGTACCGAGGAGAGCACTGCGAGGAGTACGTGTCCGAGCCGCTGGTGGTCGGCATAGCCATCGCCTCCGTAGCTGGATTCCTGCTGGTGGCCTCCGGAGTCATCTTCTTCCTCGCCAGGACGTTACGGGATCAGTATGACAAGGATGAGTCAGAGGACCCAATACGGTAAGAAGAGCCGCTCACGCACCACATGGCCAAGGACGTGTCACTTTTTATGGCATGCTGTCATCGTGCTGACAGTTAATCTGTCATATGTGAAGCAGTGTTCGTCCTCACTGTGTCAAGAAGTTTTTAGATTTGGGTTTTGTAGGTGTAGTTACCGGATCGTACTTCATCTTTACCTCCTCATATCGTGTGGCCAAGCTTTAATTAAACATCCAGAACTGCTGTGCTTCTATTGGACGTCTTAAATGTGTCCAAAGATAATATACTGTATGTCAGGCTGAAAGATAATCCACAGGAGATATGAAACAGCAGCTCGTTACACAAAGTTGACACATAAATCTTTAGAGTAAAGTCATGAAGTTAAAGAGTCTGTCAGCTGCTGGGATGGAGGACCTGTGGTAGATCTCCTTCTTACATGGCGGGAGCAGCAGCTGAAGGAGGAGCTGTTTCATGCAGGAGGTGAGAGGAGTCGTTCATGACGGATGTCAGCTTTGCTAACATCCTTCCTCCTCCTCCTCCCTCCTCCTCCTCTGCAGTCCAGGACAGAGCTGGACCTCCAAATGAACTCGTTTGTTGTGGAGTTGTTTGGAGTTGTTGCTTTGGTTTATCTCTGACTTTCTGTTCTTAATAGTGAACAGAAACTTATTTAGCATGTCTGAAGTCTTCTCTCCTCTTCAGATTAAGGGAGTCTGGTTAGTTTCTTTGGGGACAGAATAAATTGAGACGTCCCAGTTTAGATGCAGCGTCCTGTTACTCCTCCAGACTTAGGGCAGCGAGGCGAGGCCATCCCTCTTCCTCCTGCCTGGGCGACTCTTTCTTCCCGTCCTGCTTTGATCCTCCCTTTTACTTTTTCTGACTTTAGCAGACATGCAAGTATCTGTTCACTATCTCTGTGTGTGTGTGTGTGTGTGTGTGTCTGGCATGCTTCCCTGAGCAGCCTCTGGAAAAACACTGAGCCAATTAACCGATCAGATATGTCGCTGATCAACGGAAGGCTTTCTGCTGGTCTGCAGTTGATGAATGTTAACGTCCCGCTCTCTCAGGTGTTTCTTTATTTAACTTTGTTTGTTCCTGCGTCTCCTCACAGGGGAGCAGAGAGCCTCCCGTCTCTGGAGAGGGCGACCAAGTACAACCCCATGTACGAAAGCGAGGCCACCACGGGCTACAGCCACTACTACCGCCGCTATCCCGAGGTGCCCGTGTACAGCAGCGCCAGCGCCGAGGCCTCCACCGACTTCAGCAGCGAGGAGATACGACACATCTACGAGAACAGTGAACTGACGAAGGAGGTGAGTGTGTGTGTGTGTGTGTGTGTTAATACAGGTTTACTGAAGGCTCACTATCTGCCTGTGATGTAATATTTCCTCCCATCTGATGCCACGCAGGAAATCCAGGACAGGATCCGCATCGTTGAGCTCTACGCTAAAGACCGGCAGTTTGCAGATTTTGTGCGGCAGCATCAAGCGTGAGTGCCTCTCTTCTTTTTTATGCTGCGACGAGATAAGCGCACGGGGGAAGGGGAAGTGAGTTTGAGATACAGGAGTCTGGCAAGATGGCTGAAAAAAGGATTAGTTTGTTCGCTGAACGAGATGAAGAGTTACAGCTACGCCAAACTGGCCTGGAAACATCATATATCAACATTTATCATCCTTAAATCTTCACCAACCGGCCCCCGGAGGCGATACGAGACAGAAACCATTACGAGGCACAGACATTCCTTCGTCTGCCAACAGTCTGGCAGACGAATTAACCATCGGCCGTATCTAGCTGTAATCGTCGCTCCTCTGTGCCAGACAAACCCGAGTCAAGTCGTGGGCTAATATGTTTGTGTAGTAAATGAAGTAACTGATTCACCCAGATGAGATGAGATCTAACGTGTTTGTTTGTGCTGCAGAGTCCTGGATACCCGCAGAGAGAGCTCCTCTGTGCAGACCTGAGACTCTCCCGTCAACAGCAAGGTGATTTTGCATGCATAAGTTAATAATAAGTGTAATTTAATGGCAACAAATCAAAGCGTCCTGGAGATTTCACAGCCAATAACAACCTGTAGAAAGATGACATCAGCAGTTGTAGGGGATGTGGACAAAGGAGCTCTTACAGTTTATATATGCCCGCATATGTACAGTGTGCGGGAGGCAGTTAGCTTAGCTTAGCACAAAGGCTGGAAACGGGGGGAAACAACTAGCCTGTCTCTGTCCGAAGGTGCCTCAAGAGTCAAATGTGAAACCACAAATGGTCCATGCCAAGCTAAAAGTTATTATAGGCCAGGCTTACAGAGGTTAAACTTTATGACACTTAGAAGTAAACATGCTGGCCGTGGTCAGTGCAGTGTGTGTGTCAGACGTTTGCTCTGCATGCTGACAGACTTTCTGCTTCTCTCTTTGAAAAGTGAAGCTCCCTGTCAAGACTCTCTCCACCTGCTCACCGCGGCACTCACAGAATCTGGACCGCATCCCGTCCAAACACACCTCCTCTCTGTCTGCATTCGTCTCTGCCTGCGTGGGCAGAAGTGTTGACTGTTCTTCCTGCTTCCTTCCTTCCTTCCTTCCTTCCTTCCTTCCTTCCTTCCATCCATCCTTCCCTCCTTCCTTGGTGCCTTTTCGCCTTCTTCTTCTTGACTTGGGTGAGCTGGCTGTGGCATCAACGGACGCGTTTGCTCCTCATCAACCTCGACATCTCCCTTTGGGGAAGAAACTGGACCGCATCCTGTTACTTGAACACACACACACACACACACACACGCACACACACACACACTGGAATAATCAGTTTCATCATGTCAGATCTACACGGGAAGAACTTGTGAATATGTATATAAAGTTACTGTGAGCATGTTTATTAGTTCAGATATTCTAACCAGGTTGGCAGAGCTGCTGTTTTTTAGCCGACGGTGCTACATTATTAATAAATGAAATGAAGTGATGTATGACAACAACAGTGGGTCAACTCTGTATATACTACTGTACATTAAAGATAGATTAAAGGACACGTAACCTCCATTAAAGATGATAGTTCAACATTTTGGGAAACACAGACGTGAAGTTCAGCTCGATCATATCTGTCCGTTAGACGTGAACCTGCAGCTCTTAGCTCAGCGAGGCACAAAGACTGACTTTGTTCAAAGGTAACAAAATCTGCCCCATGCAGCTTCATGAATATTTAACAAAGAAGATCAAATGTGTTCATTAAGCTTTTATTTGTGACGGACCGCTCTGCTCTGTGCTGTCTTCGTGCTAAGCTACATGGGAGCCTGCTGTAGCTCCACATTTAATGTACAGATATGAAAGAGTTGCTGCCCCAAGCGAAGGAGTTCAAGTATCTCAGGGAGTCGTGTTCACAAATGACGGGAAAATGGAGCGAGGACCGGCGGGTCGATGCGGTGTCGGCAGTACTGTGGACGTTGTACCGGACCGCTGTGGTTCAGAGGGAGGCTCTCGATCTTCCAATCCATCTACGTTCCATCCCTCACCTGTGGTCAAGAACTTTGGGTAGTGACTGAAAGATTGAGATCACGGATACAGGCAGCTGAAATGAGCTTCCTCTGCTGGACTCTTCTACCGCCGAGAGGAGCCAGCTGAGGTGGATCAACATCTGATTAGGATGCCACCTTCCTTTTGGAGGCGTTTTGGGCACGTCCAACTGGGAGGAGACCCCGAGGCAGACCTAGAACCTGCTGGAGGGACTACATAGCCCATCTAGCCTGGGAACGCTTTGGGACGTGTTGCTTTGGAGAACCTGCTGCCACCGCGACCTGACCCCGGACAAGAGGAAGAAAATGGATACGAAAGTGGCATCGACCTCAGTGCGTTTCCTAAAATGTCAAACTATTCCTTTAAGGTGGCCAAACGTAGTTTTGTATGTATTAAGGAGCTTCTCACAATCTGAATAACTGCAACGTTATTCCGCCCATTTCTCTACCGGCAGGTGATTTTCCTGCATCAGTCCGAAGCTTTGGTGTATATTTTTATTTAACGTATGGCTGATAGATTTGAGGAAGTGATGGGAGAAGAGAGCAGCATGAACTCTGAGATCCAGAAATAAGTGGAAACATGTTTCTGTGGAAAAAGGCTGTGAGGCAAAGCGGTGCAGAGATTTGATCTAATGATTCATGTGAGTTCAGATGTTCTATGTAACGTACGAGTGGAAGAACAGGAGATGCAGGAAGGGCAAGCTGACGAGCTCGAGATGAGTCTCCTGCAGACTAATTCCAGTGTTTTCTTTGGTGCTGTCACATGTTCCTGCTTGGACCGGTCCATGTCGTCCCACGAGTGGATCCTCACAGCTGCAGCTGGTTTACGATCGGCTGGTGTGACCGTCACTTCTTCTTCTAGCTTCTCGTTTCAACATCCTCATGCCTTTTCTGCATATTCAGTGTTTTATATGCTTCCTTTGTGTGTTTGCGTTACAGTTTGGATAAGCGACCAATCGTCCCATACAGCGTTCATGTAAATAACATCTAAGATATTAGCAGGTGTAGGATATAAATCGTGTCTCGAATGTTTCAATATATGAAGATCTTTTTATACTGATACCTGTTTCACCTCTTTGGCAGTGTTATCATACCGTGCAGCTGTGTATATTACTATAAATGTACAAAAATAAAACGTTTTCTATAAAATTCAGACTCTGGTCTCAGCTGTTAGTTAGTTCTTTGCAAACAGCCTGTAAAGTTTTATGATTTCTTATTTTTCCTCTATGTTTTTCTTTACTCGCTACTTTAGCAGCTCGACCAGGAGTAAGAAATGCTAATTTTTGGGGGGGGAAATGTCTCCACAGAAAGACGTTTGAAACAGCTCTCAGTTGTACAGATTTCAGCGTACAGGTATGATTTTTTTGATCATTGTTGTAACATTTCTGCTGCTCGCTCACATAAACCTGCTGACGCTGTCAGACTTTTTGTTTTGGCTCCGTCAGCTCGAATGTGTCGGCTCACCCACCAACTGCTGCGTTTACTCTCATATTAACTGAGAGCAGAAACTTCTGCAGTCAGCAAACAGACCAGTTCTTTTTGAACTCGCTCTAGCGAAGAGAAGCTGCATCTCCATCACTTCCTACATCTTGCTGCTGGGTTATGGTAGCTCGACCAGCATAGCAACACATTCAAGATCTGAGTCATTATTATTATGGAAACTGGCTCTGTCCATAGATGAACTAAATCTGTCCGCTAGCAGCTCTAAAACAAACTAACATGCAGAAAGACTTGTTGTTTAACCCGCACAAAGGAGTGTGACACGCTGCGGTTTTATGGGGGGGATTATGTGCTGGATTAGTTCTTGGCCGGGAGCAGTAACTTTCTGGAGCCTCAGCTGAGTTTGCTTGGCAGGCTCCTTCACAATAAGACTTCAGGAGAGGGTCATAACATAGCTGCTTTCCCCCCATGCTTCCAGTCCAGTTAATACTGAAGCTAAAATACCTGTCAGCGGCTGCGGCTTCATTTTTACAGAGCAAATATGAAAGTGGGATGAATCGTCTAACTCTGAAGGAGTGAGGAAAATATGCGTATGTCCTAAAACGTTCCTGAATGCAGTGATACTTGTACTCATGTAAAGGAGATGAATACACCTATCACTGCTTGTCATTGTCCAGAAAACAAGTGGGGAGAGCTCTTCTTCACACAGTCACTGACTTTTCCACTGTGCTGGTGGACCAGGTGTTCAGCCTCGCCTTGTGGATAATCCAAAGAGTAGATTAGCCTCGGCAGTATGGATTATCAGCTCGTCTCCGGCCACGGTGGTCTCTAAAGGAGTGTTTACCAGTAATCAGCCTGAGTCACACACTTAACAATGCACTGAACTATGAACTGCGTGTCATTGTACTATGCAGATGAAAAATTGGATCCAGCTGCTGGTTTCAGAATGAGTGCTGTCCAAGAGGTTTGGACCGTACTCGGTTGTGGTTCGGTGAGGTCAGTGGGTGTGTTGGTGGCCAGTGGTGGCGTCATTGAGCGGATGATGGAGCAGAAGGGCGTGGCCCGTGTTACATCTCAACATGTTTAAATATGAGTGATGGAGGAAGAGTGACAGCAGCAGCAGCAGCAAGTGGTGTGAAGCGAGCGTCGCTGCAGAGCAGAGCAGTGGGTGAAAGATGGAGAGAGTTGCGGGAGGAAATCATTAAAGCGCGCTGACAGACTGACGTGTAATGTTTTCATGCTGGAGGAGAGTTCTTGGTAGAGGAGTGGAGAACACATGATGGTGGTGGTGGATGTTTCTGACACGGTTTGTTGATGTTTGCTCGTGTGAGATCTGCCTGCCGGTTTATAATTTAAGACGATGTAATGGTGTGCAGCGAGGATTAATTTAACCCTTGTGTTTGCTCTCAGAGGAGTTAGTGCTATGTTATTGTTCTTCTGAACCAATGACTGTTCTGGGTGGGGGGCAGGCGGTGGCAATGCCTCTGTTGCAAGAAAGCCTCACACGCCTCTCATGGAGGAAAAGCGGCACAGGAAAATGTTTCACAAAAACACATTTGAAACCGGCGCACAGATTTCACTGTACAGACACGATTTTTGATCAGATTGTTGGTAAAGCAAACAGACCAGTTTTTTTCCCTCGCTCTAGCGGTCACATTTTTAACTTTAGCCACACAAATTATACATGTGAATATTCAGAAAGACCTCAGGGATGCTCGTAATCAGTCTGTTTATTTATGCGACCTACAGTTTGCTGACAGCTGTCTGTTGTTTGAGGGTTACTTTCGAGGCTTTCTCTCAGCTGCACTTTAAGTTGACAGTTAATCAGAGCGCAGCAGCTGGTTGCTGAGCAACAATTCATAAAATGTCAGTTAACTTAATTACACTTTTTTTGTAAGTCATCTTGGATAAACTAAGACAATGGCAGGACTTTCTCATTACACAATTTGTGATTTTAATAAAGAACATCTGCGACTGTTATTAAGACATTTCTGGGGATGGCATCATATCGTCATATTTGAATGTGCACAGTGATATTCATGCAGTTGTTTTGTCTGGACACTGACGCTGCTGTGTTAATGTGTGTTATTCACATGGACAGCAGTGTTTCTGTTTTGCATGTTTGTTGTCTGTTCATATTCGCTTCATTCATGTTTTTGGGGTTTTAAGTTGAGCATGTTTGATACTGCAGGCCTTTAAACGCACAATATGTTGTTCTACACAGTCGTGTTACTCATGTTCGGGGACTGTTTTGAGGAAGAGCTGCGCTTGCAACATCACTTGCTAATAAATATTTGGTCGTACGGATTTATTTGTTTCATAGTGTGGGGTCTTTTCCACCCCATAAACTGTTACACAACTTCAATTACAGTTGACTTATGTTGGATTTGAAGAACTGTCAGCCAGAGCTGAAACAATTAGACGATGAATCTTTTCTGTTGTTCATAAAATAAATCAATCAAATCAAGTTAAAGCCTTTACATTGTGAAGATGGATGCTTCTCTCTGTGAACCGAGTGTGTCACCTTGTACATTTTTCACTGTCGCCTGCTACTTTAACGACAAATCGATAGTCAGCAAGTTAATCGATGTCTCTCTGCAGTGGACTTCTGAATCGTGTCATGCACGTATAACGTAGTTGTTGCAGATGGTCTGTGGTCTCAAGGGCAGCTGAGAGAACATGTAAAACCTGGTTGTGTTTTCTCTCTTCGATTCCAGGAAAGGAGACGATGAAGTAGAGCGAGAGCAAAGATGGTGAGGGATAATCTGCGTCTGTCATCAAAGAAACTCAGAGACGGTGTCTTCACAGAAAAGTCTGTTTGTGTTTTGATGTTTCTGATCCTGTGCAACCACAAGGGGGCCGTGCATCTGTCTCAGCTTTATTTATGTGGATATGACGTGGACTCTAAGGTATACACCAGAGTTTACGTCTCAAACCTGGAAATCAGTGTAGTGTGACGATAAATTAGCACATCACATGGAATGTCTGATCCCGCTTTTTGGACAGACACTTAGTCCCGACTCCTCCTCGACGACAGCGTGTCATTACGCTGATAAGCATGCAGAGGTGTTATTTGATATCTCAATAAGTCTGCAGCTCGCTCCCTCGTGTCTGTGCAGACTCTTGTTAAGTGTCTTATAAAAGTCTGCTGATTTACGAGCAGATAAATGACAGTGTTAGCGGGAAGTGCGGCCCTGACCCCTCACCAGCTGGTTGTGAAACACTGATGCAGTTTATCTCCTGCAGAAGAGTTTCCCACCACTTGCCAGTAACTGGTAGACCTTTAATGTAACGCTATTTACAAGTCCATCATCTCAGTAGCAGGTTGCACTGTGCAGGTTTTAGTGGCATCGAGCAGCGTCGTTGCTCACTGCAACCCCGTCGCATCGTCCTCTCTCTTCCTCTCTCATGTAAACTACTGTGTCCATGAAAAGCACGAAAAAAAATCTTAATGTCTCCAGTATGCTTTCCGTGAGCGTGTGTGTCAGAGCGAGAACGACAGGAGATGAGAGCGAACTGCATCCAAGGAGAAAGAATCTGAAAAAGGCACGTGGCTGGATTACCGCCCTCTTTTCGTCCCACGTGCCTCGCCGACAGTGTGATACATGTAACGGGTGAGTAAGAGTTCACTTGTTGATAGGAGTGTACAAGTCATCATTAGCTTTCCTCCAAGTCCTACTGGCCTGATAGTCGTTGAATCTGCACATTATTAACACTCACTTCAGGGGCCTTATCGAAGTGCTGAGAGAGAATAAGCAGTAATAAGCTGGATGAAAATTTGTACACGAAACCGTGCAGACCGACAAAGTTAGTGACGCAGTCGAGGACAAGGACAAGAGCTAATAGTGCTAAAAGAGGAGTGAACCTACTCTGCATATCTAATTGTAAAATGATAATATGTCAGTGCTGTGTTTACAGCTTGTGTGCTGCCCCCAAGTGGCCAAAAAAAAGATGAATTAATGCAGGTTTGACAATATCAGACAAATAAACAATCTTTTAACGATGAAAATGTTTTTGCAGTGAGTGACATGCAAGGCTTTTTTTCATTAACAAAACTCAACAATGTGGCAGATGATTTTGTGCCAGGCGCCTGGAGCTTTTTGAAGGCTATGCCGCTGGACCAGTGAGTTACAGCAGACAGAGGAGTTGGAGAGGCCCGCGTCTTTCTTGGAAGACAGAACCGCAAGAGCTTCTCCCGTTTTCTTCTTCTCCTCACACCTTCATCCAGAAGGTTGTGCTTTTCCTCGTCTGGCAGATCTGAAAGGTTGAGCCATCAAGCCCACGCTTCAGTAATAATAGCGGACGTAGCCTTCCCCGCTCACTGGACAGCAAACTTTGTGAGTTTCAGTAATAACACACATTTCCTCCTACAACTCAGTTGCTGCTAAAGCAGTCATTTGCTCCTGTAATTAAGCCTGAAGTGAGGAGGCCTTCACCAATATGGCACCCTACACTTGGCTCTATCGGACTGTAGCTGATCGGCCTTGGCGGGCATGGTGGGATCTAGAGGAAAAACATAGTCAGGTGCAGATGTCCTTCATGCCCACACAGTCAAAGGATGAACCCCATGTAACAGGGTTAGCAACAGAAAAAGGGCTCTGCCAGCAGCACTTGTCTCTGCTAAACACTCATGGGAAAATGGGCTGGTTGGCCGCCTGGTTTGATTTTGGTAGCCTCCTGGGAAACTTCTGGAAACCCTGTGGGATATCTAACATTTCACCCGCCCTCTTGCAAAATGCATGCCATCACCGCTAAGATGGTGCTGTAGGCTGTACCTGCGATAACTCAGAGTGTCGTCCCAGCTGGAGCCTGGCATGGCCGAGATGCCCTCCTCCCTCGGAGCTACCACTGTTGTTACTGGAGGATTCCAAGTGTAGACGCTTGCCAGCGTTCCCGTGATGCTGCATCATGGTATTGGACTTCTGAGGACTACTCAGAGGAGTGTACCCCATAGTGAGATGAAATGCCGTCGTATTTGTATCACTCATTGTTTTTCTTCATTGGAATTGGTTGATGGAGCAATGGCTGTTTAAATACCAGCAGCTGGCAGGCTGAGCACCAGCAGGGAACTAAAGACAAAGTAAACACACCTGTGCTGTAGCTAACAAGTCACGGACGGTTGTTTGTTAGCATTGCTACGGACCATTCGCAGGCATGTTGCTCTTTCAAGTACTGCAGCTAAGAAGCTAAATAGCCGTAACCTGCAAACTGACAGTTAGCTGTGCACGTTTTCCTTGCTGCTCATTCAACAAGATGCATTTTCATTTATCTGTTGGTCTTATTGTGTAGCTGCTTCCTAGTTCAGTGTGACCATCTTCTCTGCCTATGAAAGAAGAGTTATGTTACTGTTAGCTGTTATTCTGCTAAATTAAACCAAAAACTATAACATCTACATTTCATGACATGATTTACAGAGCTAATACAAAGAAACTCTCCCTGTAAGTTAAGAGGAAGTTGCTAAATGCTTTCCAGTTTTTTTTTTTATGCCCATCAGTTTTTTCTCAGCATTCCTCAGCGTACTTCTTGTACGTTTTAATAACACTGGCCCTAAATCAGAGTGTATAGATGAGCTCAGGTCAATTCCCAGCAACGTAGAGCGTTTGGTCTTCCTATTGTGCTGTCATATAATTCATAACGCTATAGTAGCATCCAAGACAGACAGATTAACATCTACACAGCGATGCCGACCTCTGGAGATACATTTAGCATAATGGGGTGTTGAATTCAACTTGCCGTTGCATCACTCCATTTTTCAGCCTGCTTCTGCTTCACATCCCCTAATCCCACTTGAAGCATAATTTCAGTGTTTTGGCAATTAAAAAATGATGTATTGCAGTTTTGCGAATGTTAAATTCCTTTCTCTCGCTTGGTGGCTGCTGCCAAGGGCTTCTTTCTCTTTCACTGGTGGTTTTTGTGAGGTAACCTCTCTGAGGGTGATTTATACCACACAGATGTTCCCGGGATGAGCGGTCCATGTTGGGAAGTAGTGTGTACGTGTCTGTGTGATGAGTGTAATGCCATTAACTGTGATACAGAGCTGTCCAGGGTAGTCTACAGGGGAAACACTACAGGGGAAAAAAAATCTTTTCAACTCTTTTTTTTTTGTCACATTTTTTGAGGATTGACTGTCACAGTCAGAAGTTGCAGATCAGCACAGTTATACTATATCACCGCGCTGCTCAGCCTCCACTGTCAGCCCCAGATGAACTCAAGTACGCCTAAATCTAGAGGTATTCACCGCGTATTTAACGACAGTTATACAGTATTTATTCATGCACGTAACCCTTAATGTTTATGCTGGTTTGGTGAAGTTCGCATTTGCAGGAAGTCCAGCAGCAGGAGCAGGAAAAGGGGGAAGGGACGCTCACCTGGGAGAGCAGCTGAGGCCAGCTTCTGTTTGGAGCTTGATTTGTAGGCTCCTTCCTTTAAACTAAAGGACTCATAGTGTTTATTACATAAAATGTAACCTCATGTATGATGAGGCACTAAAGCTTGGAGTGTCAGGCTGAGACTCAAGACCACATTTTTACTCTTTTGTCTTGTCTAAGACAAAGAGAGTTTTAGTTCAAGACCAGCAACTGCAGGGATCACCTAACTGCCTGTGCATTGTCTGATTTATTTTTAACTGTCTGGAATAAATAAAGAGTTCATCTGCCGACATATGCTAGTGCAAGTGCAGCCATTTTGCATTCGTGCTTCATTGTGTGCTTGGTTTCAGTCGCCATAGCTTGCTGTGAGTAGGTGTTGTGGAACAGTTTTGGGTCAGCTACTCAATAATTTATTCAGTTTTAGTTATTTTTCCATTTATTTACCATCTGTTTGAAGTATTTATGATTTCTGTTAAATAACTATTTCAGCTGTTTACAAGCCTCTAACTTAACTTTGTCCCAAACCATGAAGTAAATACTGGCTGTCCCAATTATAAAAGGCTGTTTGTGTGCTCCTGAGATTTACTGACTACAATATAGAAGCATAAATAACACATTACACGTCTGTGTGTCGATGAATCGAGGCTGTCAGTGTGCTGACATTTCCTGTCAGGTCTTACTCCTGTCCTGAGTCTGTTTCCTGTTTTATTTTTGTAGTTCTCCTCTCTGTGTCTTGTCACTTCCTGCCTTTTGTTTTTTGATTCAGCTTGACTGCAATCAGGTTTATCACACACACCTGCACTCACCTGTTCTCCATCGGTGCAGACCTCCACATGCTCTCTGACAGATGGTTAGGTCATATTTTCACGTAGGTATTGTCTTGTCTTTAGTCTCTGTAACTGAGAATCTGTATCCTGGTTTCTGCAAACCTGCACCTGAATCAGTGCCCCGCTGTCAGAGCTGCCTGTCTCTCTGCTGCTGGTTCCGGCCTGTTCTTCAACCGGTGGCGGAAAGTCCATCAAGAACTGTACCCTGCCATCTCAGAGTCTACCTCCAGTCTGTACAGAAGGTGCGTATTAGCTGAAATAATTGTTCCCCATGTGCTTAAGGATTCTGCTTTGTTATTTATCTGTTGCATCTGTGCTTCTGTTACCTCACTCAGATACTTTTAACTTCTCTGCTCGGTTGCTGGTTTTGTGACGTTCATGCAGATCTGTCTTCATATTTGTGGATATACAGTACGTCTTAGCATCTGCAGAAGGCGGCCTGACTATCTGCTGTAGGTACAGACTGTATACTCATCAAGCGGCCACATATTTATTACCTGGCAGGAAGTTGTTTCTCCGTCATCAACTTGATTGATATTGTTTCCAAGCAGGAAGACATGTTTTAAGATAAAAACCTGAGTTTCTACAGAATGAGTCTTAGTCTGTTATCCCTCTTTTAATCAGAGGTCGATTCAGAACAGGTTCGCTGGCAGCAGCCTTAAACCAGTTGGCCTTTTATCAGTGAGTATCAGCTGGATTGGCACCGGCTGTCCGTCTGTTTTGGTGATTGTTGTTGTGTTGTATGAATATTCAGCCACAATAATAGGCTGGGACCGAAGAAAGAGCCTTTGATGTGATGAGGCATTTGTCCCCACTGACATTAAAAAATGCAAAATGAATATTACTTTTCCAATTATGTTTCTTTGCTGTTATATGGGCGTAATGGAGTGCAAGACTCCATGACATTATTTATAACTGCAGTGGAAACGCTAAATCAAGAGTGTGAAAAACATGATCTCAGCGGTCTTGTTCCAGACCTTCTGTCAGTGGAGACCTCAGCAGGGGCGGGCGGTGGGAACAAACAGTTCTTCGTGTTGCAGGGAAACTTCTTCTGGCCAGTGAACACACATCGGTTTATGGCGAGGAGGGACAGGTATGTCTTCTCTGGACGGGGAAAGAAGCTGCTCATGTATCCACTGAGCTCACAAACTGATGTCATTCACGTTAGCATTCAGTGGCCGCAGTGTTAAATGCTAGAAACATAAAAATATAACGAGTTCTTACTCCCACTGTAATAAATAAATGCTCTGTTTATGAGATCAGCGTTTAACAGTGTCGGTTATTTGAGATCATGAGCGATCATCCTGGTTGCATAACGGAGTGCTCCATGCTGTTAATGAAGGAAGACCGCCGTGTCACAGAAGACAAGACAGATTTAGATCAAAGTCATCAGCGTTATTTTCTTTGCTCGGCTTTCTGTGTGGAAAAACAACACTCAGTTATTCCTGTGACGTGTTCAGTGTCTGAAAGACGAATTAAAATGGCAGATTTGCTGGTTGCTGTTCACCTTATTGACCCAAATGTCGGCCTGTTGACATTTTGTAGCTCATGACGTCATGTGCAGACCATGCAGCAACCTCTGCAGCTGTGAAGTGAAGACGAGAAACTGCAGTTCCTCTAACGTCCACCTGAGGCTGCCTCCAGAAGTGAGTCAGTCTCCATAAGTCCCCATGTTAGACAGCAGAAATAAACATGTTTACAGCCTGGTACAAAAAACAGTTTTGGTCTCTGTAGCTAATTTCCCCGTTCATGACAACTGTACTGAGGGTGAATTTATATACAACTCACCTGTTCACATTATATTAAGGCTTAAAGTTATGCAGGACTCAGAGCGTGGACGCTTTGATTGACAGGTGGGTGTCGCTACAGATGTCTTGTTTGAGCAACCAGGATGATTCACGGTTTTGAATGAGGTTTTCTTACTTCTGGAACTGAACCCAGTCAAACATCCGTTTCCTGCTTTACAAAATGTGAGAATTGGCTGCTTTTATCCATTTTTATATAACCTCAAGTTCAGCGTCTTGTTCAGACTAACAAATACTCCAAAGATTTCTATTGAGTCCAGAAATTGACACGATGAAAAATTAAAGGATGTTCCAGGCCGTTTTGGCTCACTTTAACCCCTGGTTGCACGTTTATGTGTGACTCTTGACCTGCTGGCAGCAGCATTTAGAAGAAAAACTAGTCTGAGACAGTGTGCAGGTGTTAGAAACCAGAGAGGACCGTCCGATTGAAGTCAAACAAACAGTAGCAGCTGGAAGGCGGTGGCGGCGGAGGCGGGACCGCAGAGATGGCAGCGGCCACACGTTGAGCTTCAGGAGCCCTGCGGGTGACATCACGGATACGACATCCATATTCATACAGTCTACAGGATGCACCAACACAAACCGGTCGAGATAACTGTGGTCAGAACCTCAATAACACTCTTTTTACTCAGCTTCCTGTAAACTTTCACTCTGCATGTGCAGAAATTCGAGTTTCGTGTTTTTCCTCTGGACGTTTTTGTTGGGGAGGTTTCAGTGTTTTCACAGAACTTTGGCAGTTTGATGCTCGAGGCCGGAACATTTCTATTTGTATTCACAGCAGCATGAACACTAACAAACACTAAAAGTCGATACCAGTCTGCAGATTAACAAAATATTGTTGACCAGTATGAAGATTTGTTGGAATCATTCGTGCACACAGATTTTGACGTCTCGTTGTCCTTCACTGTGCAGGCAGTCTTCGGTGGATCAGGCCTGTTTTATTTTATCAAGCAAAAGTCTATTCACCATTTTTCTAAAGCGTACCAGAAGATTGAGGCAGATTTCCTGCCTCAGCGTTAGCCATGGCTTTCTGGTAATTTCACTACTAATAATTAACTTTTGGAGACTAGAAACCTGCACAACATAATCCATCAAAGTGAAAGTCAAATTTTTAAAAGCCGCAGCGGTGCAGCTCGTATTCGTGACTTATTTGAAAACTCGTGTTTGGCCAAACGTTGAGGTCATAAAAAGGATAATGTGAGTTTGATGCTTTTTTTTTTTTTTTTCGGTGCTAAAAAGTTTGTGAAATTCCTTGAATGCACTTTTTTTTTTTTTTTCCAAATCATCCTTAGCTTGCGACTGTATCACCATACATCAATGTAAGTTTGGAAACTAAACGTTTCACAGTGTTCTGAAATTAATGGACAACAGTTGGTGCCTGAAGGCATGAAGTCGAATCAAAGAACTTTTAGTTAAATCACTGTATGTTCCCTTTAAACTGCAGGAGAAGAGTGACTTTGTATGAAGACCACATTTCTGCTTTAGGAATGAACCCCAACCGCCAGCTTCCACCGTGGATGAGACAGCGCCGCGGCCGCCCGAGTTATTGGCAGCTGTTTTTAGTCGTTGGTTCAAACCCAACGATAAGCGTCTATCTGCCGACGTACGTCTTCTGTTTATTGGACTTCTCTCAGATAGGATTTGAGTTTGTTTTTGTCTGGACTCTCCAGCTGCATTATGTTATGTTTGTTTACCTGTTTTTAACTCCATGTCTGCATTTAGCTTCACCTCTCATCTGTTTGGGTTTCGCTCCTTAAGCAGACAAACTTTACTCCCAGCTCCTTGCACTTTGGCTTCTTACATAAGAGCTTATAACTGCGTTATAATTCACCACGAGTGCCCCCGTGAAGCTCTATAGATGTGGTCTTCATAGAAAGTGTTAGCTTTGTCACAAACCCAGCTTTGCAGCCAGCTTCCCGCTGTGAGTCATGATGAGACTGTTTCGTAACAGATAAGGGAACAGTCCGTTCGCATCGTGCTGCTCTCGCTCTCTCGGGACGAGCTGCTTTCTTTGGCCTCAGAGCGGCCGTAAAAACCTGTGAGGCCTCCGTAAAAAAACACACATGGAAACGACCAGCGCAGAACACCAACCTGAAACTTTCTGGACTGAAATATCGCAGCACAGTTTTGACTTTGTGATAATTTACAGATTATTTTAAGATGCATGCTTACAAAAACGAATCATTCTCAGTATGAAGGCATGAAGACAGAAGCAGCAACACAAATTCTAGCCCAACTAATAGAACAATGTATAAATAAAAAAGAGTTACAGCCTGTTTTATTCATTATGGCAAAATTCTGGCAAGCACAGCTGCCAGTTTTTACCGGTTTACAGTGATCTGTCTGTTTTGTGCTGATTAAACTCAGGAGGTGAAATGTGTTAGCAGGTGGATTATGTTACCTTTGGACAGAGTCAGTCTTTATGCTAAGCTAAGCTAACTGGCTGTTGGCTCCAGCTGCGTATCTACCACACAGGTGCGAAAATGGCATCGACTTTCTCAACAAACTCTCTCAAAACATCATAAAGTCTCCAACAGGGTGTTAAAGGATTTGCAGCCTCTCGGTGTGCAGCACAGGAGAGGAGGGTGAGGAGAAGGATCCCAAAGCAAGCAGAAAACAGACTTTGTACAACATCAGTCACGCTGCGCTTCAGTCTGTTGCTTTGTTTTGCTTGGCCCTTCCATCGAGGCATGTCTCATCATATCTGCGGTGGACGGCGATGGTGTTTTTAGATCCGCGGTGCTGTGAGGAGGAAACTGCGGCTCACCGACCGATCTAAGCAGGAATAACACTGCGAGCTTCGCAGGAGACGATGTTGTAAATCGTCTGCGATTACAAAACTCCTTTTTTGAGGAGTCTCTTGATCTTTTTCCTCCCAGATCTGTTTTCATCTCTGTCTAACATGACCGCTCTCTTATTTCTAACCTCTGCGTGTACTTCAGCCTGGCTGAGTGACGTAACACCTCCGACCTGATGGTCAGACAGATGAGATATTAACCTCTGATTTTTGAGTCTCACCATGAAGTCGCATCATTTTTTAGGATTTAAAGGAATAGTCTGACACTTTTGGACGTTTCTTTGGAAACAAACGTAACAAAACCTGCTGCGACACGTTGCGGTTTTACTGGGAATTATGTGTCAGACTTTCTGGGCTTGGCGCGGTGACTTCCAGCTGAGCCTCCGTCACTTAACCGCACATAATATCCCCCCGTGAAACCACAAGGAGTTGTTTTTACTCCTTTTTTATGTGCGGGTTAAGCAAACAAGATATAATGTTAATTAGTGTTAAATGAGCGTTAGACGTGCTGCTAGGTGGAGGCTAGCACTTTCCTCTTGTTTCCAGTCTTTTATGCTAAGCTATGCTAACTGGCTGCTGGCTTCATAGCAGACGGACGGATGTGAGTTGCACCAGTTATCTAGTTTTCTATGCACTTGATGGAAGTTGCCGTTACCTGTGCAGTGCACGCTGTGGCTGCTGCTGTAAATAAAGTTGTGTGCAGCAGCACTTCCACGCAGCATCCATCTTTGTGTTTTTTAATAGATCAGAGAGCTCTCTGTTCTCCTCAGGAAGCGACGGGCCGCTCGGCCAACTGCTGATCTTAGCATTGCTGCTATTTTTTTGGTCCTCAGCCAATAGTAAGGGTTGTTTCTGAAAGACATATGGAAACCAGATGGCCAAAAACAAATCTTCCAAGGCTTTAACCAGTGTGTGGAATCAAGAGATTGCAGCTTACACACCAACCTGTCAACTGAAGATAAACAACCCGCTCTTGTATCGTGAATAGTGTAACGCGATGTTGACCTCCTTTTTTGTTTTGTGGTCGTCCTTCGCTCTCCTGATTGTTGGCACACGCCGCGGTTTGTGTGCATCATGTTTCACTGAAAGCTGCCCGCACACGTCCATATGCTGGTAATATGAAGAGAGTCTGGGCCAAAATGTGAAAAATATCTACATCTGTGTGTATGTTTGCGTCCGTCTGGGTATGGTTTGTGCAGAGTCGGCCAGTTGGATTAAGGAATGTTATGGAAAATTTAAAAAAGGGCCAGTTGGGGTGACTGTGGCATTTTTTGGAAACGGGGGTGCAGTTTTTCCGATCTGTCCACCGTTCGTCTGCCGGTCACCTGCTCACAATTAGACCTGGATGTCTTTTAGCTCTTCTCTCCTTCTACGGCCTCAGCAATCATCGTCGTCCAGACGTGGGCCTCTCTCGCTCACACATGTCAAGGACGGGAATCAAAGCAATAAAGTATGGCTCAGAAATACACTCCATGTCAATGAATTTAGCTTTATGGTTTGGCTTTGAAACACGCAGCACTCAATAGATTTTCAGAAGGACGTAAAACTATCTCGGGCTATCTTCTTTAACCTATTTAGTTTGAGATCCTTCAGCCTTCATTTGAATTTTCACCATGGACCGGCTGCAGACTGTAAATGTAGTTTGAGATTAGTGCAAGCTTCAGTGAGTTTGAGTGAAGTCACATCACCTGGTGCTTCACCGAGGTGGAGCCTGGATGTTTCTGTCAGTTGGTGATTGTTGAAATACAAACCGAAGTGAAAGCTTCATTTAGTTTCTGTTAGCTAACCTTTGTCACAGCGACGTAACGGCTGTTTCTGCTTAAACAGAAAAGATCTGGCTGTCTCCGTCGGGTCCTTATGCATAATGCTGTCAGACACATTATAACGCTCTGAGCCCATCGGTGCTGAGAAGCAGACAAAGCGCTTCAGTGGTTGAACTTTGCACAGTTGCCCAGACGGATTATGTCACGTTGCCAGTCTTACTTCTGACGGCTGCTGACAAAATTTAAGAAAGTGTCTCTAGTAAAGTCTTTCTAGTAAAGAAAGACTTCATTGTTTCCTGTTTTACAATATATATTTTTTAATTGCATCGCTGGCAGTACATCTAAATCAACAAACGTCTTAACATTCACGTTCTCCTGAAATAAAATTTGGTCTTCTGAGCATAAAAATCATGTGTCCCTACAGATGGAAGCATTTTGGATTTACATTTTACATTTCCTTCCCTGAAGGACTCAGCCTTGGAGATGAAAGAGCCGCTGGTGCTGGTCCTTCATGTCGCTGAGGTGGTCGAGGCACCCTGAGCTCCTTCGTTTGGAGGTTTTCAGGACATCTCCAACCGGAAGGACTGATCCAAAACCTGCTGAAGGGACTACATCGCAAATCCAGCCTGGGAACGCCTCAAGATCCTGCAGGAGGAGCTTGAACATCATCCACCTGGCTGTCTGCGTGAGTCTCACCTTGATTAGACTGAATTTAAAGGCTGATTTAAAACTTTCACTGTAGCCTAAGAATGATGGTTGTATGTGTCTGACTCCACGTGAGAGAGGAGACACTTTAACGGACAATACAGACTATTCTTGTCATTCAGTCCTGGAGACTGTCGTGTGGTTTCACACAGCAGGATTCACAGTGTTGCTCATTTTTATGAAATGACTGCTAATTCTCTAAAAACACAACACTGTTACATTCAGGGTGACTTGTGTGTTTTGGATTAAATAATTAAGTGGAATAGATTTTAGCTGAACGGTTGCAGCGTTGTTGGAGGGCGTCCAACAGCAGACCCGGGGTCTAGAGTTCAGCCCAACTGTCTGGCAAACTCCTCCAGCAGGTATTACCTGAGGCTGGCTGTTTCAAATCCTCTTTTCAATGGCTGGAAACTATTTTAATGGGAAACACAGGGACGGATAATAAAAAAAAAAAGACTTAAGAGTTAGAACTTACTTCTTCTCCAGGCCCAATTAGATATTGGCCTGTTTCTGTCAGAAATCTTTCAGCAGTTTTTTGGGGAATCATATTTTATTACAGCGGCAGCACATCTCTCCACGGCGGAGAATATACGATCCCCCGAGAGAGACGGAGAGAGAGAGGATTAAAAAAAACCTCCAGCTTCCTCCTGACACTTGTGTCAGACGTGACATGCCAGTCATAATACCCCGCTTGTTAATGAAGTGGAGTATTATGTAAAAGTTTCTCCTGGTAAATTGCTGGATAATGTGCTCATTTGTATCAAATTAAACGCAATCAGGCATTAGCATGGTTATTACAGAGCTGGCCCCGACCGCTGCCATGGAGAATATCTCCCACATGCTGCACATGATGTCAGGTTATCTGCAGTTCACTGCAGCTTATTTCTACTTACATTTTTTTTTTTACTGTGGGAACTTTGCAGGTGTGTGTGTGTGTGTGTGTGTGTGTTTTGAAGTAGTTCAAATTGTCTGATCTTGGATCTGGAAGCGGTTCTGCACGTTTAGGTGAAATTAGGGTTGGTTGGTTTTCACCTGCGCTCTCGTCTCCGTCACCGTTTGTCTTTCATTGCGTTCATGTTGAAGAAGTTGTAGGGAAACAATAAGACAATGTGGATTATGCAAGAAGACTCGCTGCCTTAATGTGGTGGTGTTATCCAGGGCAGGGGTCAGATGAACGGGCCGTGCTTTTCTCTCGGCATTGCAGACGTGGAATGTCACCTCGCTGGCAGCGGGATGACCGGCGTGTGGTCAGTATGCATCTGTCTTTTTAATCCTCATGTTTTAATCATGTAGTCAACCTAATGAGACGCTGAACCACCTCTGCTGGCTCCTCTACGCCCACCCGGTGGAGATAGAAGCTCATTTCGGCCGCGTGTATCCGCATCTCTAATTGTTTTGGTCACTACCCAAAGCTCATGACCGCAGGTCAGGGTTGATGGAAGATCGAGAGCTCCCTCTGAACCACAACGGTCCTGTACAGTCTCCAAAGTACCGCAAACGCTGCACCAACCCGGTTCGGTCGGGTCACTCATGAACAAGACCCCGAGATACTTGAACTCCTTCGAGCTGAAGCTGTTTTCGTTGCCTACCCGTGCACCAGCAGATCTATGTAGCGCTTCCTCTTGTTTTCTTCCAGGAAATATCGATTGTTCAGCGACCGAAACAAATAAATCAGCAGCCAATCATAACATATTTCGGTTGACGATGTACTGTAAAGGTGACAAAACGTTCTCCGTGATGGATTACGTCTCTCAGATTGCAGAGCAATTAAAGGTCTCTGCAAGTTGATTTTTATAGATTTTTATAGCAAACTGAAACCGTTGGCTTCCTGGAAGTTCGGAAAATCAATTAAAAACACCTTATGGTGTGCTTCGGAAAATGGAAAGTAAAACAGCAGTTAACCATCGACATGTGATTTGTTTATATGGGCCAAAGAATTAATAATGACTTGAGTATCATTGCCCTCGTGAGGTAGGATCGCTCTGATATTTAGCCTCTCTGCCATTTTTAAAAAAGGTCTGAAGGTTGTAAAAGTCATCGCTGAAGCATCTCTGCACCCCGCACGTCTGCCCACGCTCGTAAAACCGCGATCCCACACATCCGTCAGCGCGCTGCGTGGGGAGGATTTGTTGCTGCAGGGTGGTGCTGATAAGTTATCACTACGTGTCTCCAAAAAAAACATGAAGTCACATTCACGGTGCCTTTGTGTGGAGGCCAGCTTTGTATCATGTGCAGTCCTCCCCCGCAGAGCAGAAAATCCGCTCCCCATGTGAGCGTGTGAACGAGGACGGAGTGTTTTTGTCATTAGGGGAGGCTGAAAACATTGTAAACAACCACAAACTGGCTCGTGAGTTTCAGTTTGAGGATATCACACTGTAAATCAGCGCTCGGCAGAGAAGTCCCGTCTGTTTGTTATAATAAATTGTTAGAGAAAGTTCCGTCGCTTAACTTAATCAACAGTTTAACAAGTTCACCATGTTTCACTTAAAAGGTCACGATAAGTTAGTGCTGCGTTCAATTTCAGGTTTTATGTTTTTAAGATTTTTATTTCTTTTGGACTGGTGTGTACTCAGTGTTGTGCTGACAAAGTTAAAGGAAGTTAAAGTGTAGTTTAGTAGCAGCTAGTTGCAGATTGTGACGCTCGTCCCTGAAGGAGGAACTCTGGCGGCTGAAACACGCACACACACATCTAGAGCCAAATTAGTAGTCAGACGCAGAAGCGGCGTGGAAACTTTCAGAATAAAACGCCCCGTGCAAACGTCTGATGTGACGACATCTGGCTCCTGATGGACAAAACTCTCCTGCAGCAAAACAGTGTTGTGACCATGAGATGACGGAGACGTGCGAGAGGTCCGGGGTTCAAATCCCGTTCAAGCCCCCGTTTATGTTATGACACCGGCTCAGTGAGGGTCAGGGGAAGTAACATAAACCAGATTTTCTTGGTATAAACAAAATTATTTATTAAATTCAAGACGTGCTGACTGTCAGGCGCTTCAGGTTTAGATAAGGTCGATGCCGGGCCTCTCTGATTGGCCTGGACCTCTGGGGGCCAAATCGGGGGACCACACCTCCATCCAGCAGCAGAAACCAACCATAGATGTACCGGGGCGAGCCTGTCCGTGCTGAGCTGCTGTGGAAACACGCTTGTTTAAAGTGTCTGTAGATATAAAGTCTCATTCTGAGGTGATAAAAAACATAATGATGATTATACACTCATGAAAACACACCTCAGCACATTATATTCCGTTTCTGCCATGCTCTGTAAACACAGCTGCCTGAGCCGAGCGCACCGGACCTTTAAACTCTAACATCTGAGGCCTGACAACATGAAAGAGAAATGAGGCGTCAGGTGAGCCAAAGTTATCTGGAGGACGTGTTGTAAATCTTTATCACAGTTTACGGATCGAGTTCCTGCTTCAGGTTTGATCGAGCGTTCTTCCTGCAGCAGCAGCAGCAGCAGCGAGCGCTTCACGCAGACTTTGGTATCACCTCCAAATAGATCGTCTGGCTCGTTTCCAGCCCGTGTGATCATCGGGCTGCTCGTGTTTCTCGCCTCGTCTGACTCCTCTTAAAAGTGATGTCATGTTTCCAAGTCTCGACAATTAACTCCTGTAACGTGATCGCAATGTTATCGGTTTCAAACACAAGTTCTAATACATCTGAATCTGCCACATGGACACGTTCAGATCTGATCCTTACAGTCAGCTTATAGGAAAATACGCTCTCCTTTGTGTTTCAAACTGGGCACCGTCTTGTTTTCTATGGCTTAAACGGCTCGAGCACTTCTTTCTCTTCTTCTTTCGCCCTCTCAATCCATCATGTTGCGAACGTCGTGCCAGCACATGATACAGCTCTGCTGCAGCTCCGACCTCGCTCTGTTTGACATCAAGACAAATAGACAAAAACCTACACAGACACCTGTTGAGAGTTAGAAGTATCTTCTGCGAGGTCGAACAAGGAGACCCGCTGCGGCTCTCAGACGTAGTGTGTCTTACTTCATCATCTGTCACATGTTGGTTCGCTCTGGTTCCACGTCCAGGTACAGCCTCCGCCTGTCCAGATGTTTCAACAGATAAATGAAGGATTAGACGGCGTGATTAGTTTCTCTAGAAAGTGTTACACCACCGACTTCCAGGCTGTTACATCATTTACTGTAAACCGTGGCGTTTGTGTTCTGTTCGGTAAGTGTGAAGTGATGTGATGATGTGATGTGGAGTGGCTGATTATTTTCCACAGTTCCCCGTTTGCTTTCACCTACCGAGCCGGGGCTGCCGCTAAATATGTTCAAATCTCTCTCCTGTCTTCTTCCGTTCCGTCTTCCAGAGCCTGTCTTTAGTTTGATCCCTGTGATTTATTTGTCTTAATCACCCAGAGGAACAAAGACGCGGAGCCGGGACCAAAGAAGGCTTTAGTACAATCATATTACCGAGCCAGGAAAACAAACTCGACGTCAATCACAGGTCCTGTCTGCTTCTTTTGCTTCCTGTCTGTCCACCTCTCTCCCAGTTCCTGAACGTCTTTCTTTATTATTTATTATCCTGTCGTCGAGTGACGGGGCCTTACAGTATTTCAAGATGGCTCCAAACTCACTTAGCATGGGGTGATGTGTCACCGTGATCGAAGGAAAGCATTAAAAATGCATTAAACTTACATCTTGCCCGTACGAGCATCAACCCTGTCGTCCAAGTTTTTCTTATTTTTAGGCGAGACAACAGATCCTGTGACACCGTCGCAGAGCGTTTGTTTTAATCCTGGAGAGTAACGTGCGGCGTTAACTTTCAGAATAACACGCCGTGATGAAGCACAGGGAAAGAATGAAAAGTCGAGCAGACGTGCACTGTGCACACACACACACACACACGCCTAAACTATCCGTTGGCTTCTGTGTTTGCTCCAGTGTGTGTGCACACACTGACCCGTTCTGCAGCGTTCTTCTTCGTGTTACAGTACGACAAGACTTGCCCTCTCGTAGGCCGCCAGCGTTTCCACCATAAAACATTATTTCAGAAATGTGTCGTACCCTTAAAAAAAAAAAAAAAACTAAATATGATGCTGGAGTTTTACTAGAACGGAGGCAGAGGTGAGCGCTTTTCAGTGTGCTCGGTGGTTTGAAAATGACTTCAGCATGATGTCCATCTGCTTTGTGATTTTTGGTCATAAACGCGTGATGTAAAGTCTTTTGCTGTTTTACCTATTGTCAAGGATGCACACTGATCCTTGTTTGACTGGTCTGTGTTTTGCATTTGCGGTGCTTGATGGACTAGTGGAATCATGGACAATACAGTCTATATTCTAATATATGATTGTTGAGAGGTTAATAACACGCCTCATTGAACGTTTGTGTCGTCATCTCGCATATTTTTTCTCTTATTCACGGGGCAAAAATACTTTTCCGCTTTTAGTTTGAGCGTCATTATGTAGAAATTGGTATTTTAGGGCCAGTTTCAGAGTGTAATCCCACTGTGGTGAATATGAGCTGAGCTAACATGAGCTAACAGCAGCTAACAAACTGAGCTACCATAAGCTAACAGCAGCTAACAAACTGAGCTAACATGAGCTAACAGCAGCTAACAAACTGAGCTACCATGAGCTAACAGCAGCTAACAAACTGAGCTAACATGAGCTAACAGCAGCTAACAAACTGAGCTAACATGAGCTAACAGCAGCTAACAAACTGAGCTAACAGCAGCTAACAAACTGAGCTAACATGAGCTAACAAACTGCGCTAACATGAGCTAACAAACTGAGCTAACAGCAGCTAACAAACTGAGCTAACATGAGCTAACAGCAGCTAACAAACTGAGCTAACATGAGCTAACAGCAGCTACAGCTCTCAGCAGACATCAGGAAACATTAAAATATGATCCAGTTTCACCACAATCAGTTAAATAGTTGGTGGTTTCTTTTTTCTTGCTCACTTAAGGGGCAGCAGACAAAAGCTCTGATCACAACTTTATTATTTTTACAGTTTCTGAAGAACTTTTGTTAGAGAGCAGAGTTCAGACGAGGAGCGACATTAGCCTGGGGATCTGGAGTCTTGCATGTCTTAAAGGCACATGCATATAACGTCAGATCTCAGCTCCTCGACCTTGAGCAGAGTGCGAGGAGGTAACTGGCCTTGACTAAAGCTGAAAAGTCGAAGTCTGTTTTTTGAAATTGTTCAAATCTCTTGTGAAAACATACCTTTACTCACGTGGAACCTATTGTTTTGGTGCTTTGAAATGAGATTACCAAAGTTTTAGGTTCACAGTTCAAGTAGTGGATAAATATTGATCTTAACCTACTGGCAGGCGGAGCGGGAAGGTGGCGGCTACTGCAGAGATGCTGCAGCTGACAGCTGTGTAAAAAATTAAAAGCTACACTTACACATGAAAACGGCCGCAGACGAGTGTGAATAAACAAAACGAACACGTGATCCTGCTTTCCTGCGCAGACACGATAGCGGTATCGTCCACTTAACGAACTCTCAGCTAAGTGAATGTGCATTTCCTCAAACTTCAGAGGTCAGTCTGCAGCTACGTCACATTTCTACTGTTGGGGCCTGTTGGGAGTGAGATAAAGGTGCAGTAGCCGAGCAGAAGGCGTGTAAAAAGTTGGACTTTTATGATGCCGACATCTGCACGTTTTGTATGGGCGGGTTCTGACTTAAAGCCTGTGGATTTGTCCGGCATCCTATCTGCTGTCAGCTCTAAGCTGCGTGCCTGATCCTCCCATGTAATGCAGTTATTTATCTGTCAGACGGAGGATCCATCCTGACAAACGCAATCAACGTAAAGTATTCACGTTCGGGCGGACGCACGCGCTCAAACAAACAACAAAAAGAGAAATGAGAACCACATTGACTTTTTTGGTCTGCTCTCTTTGCAGTGGATGAATTATATTTGTCTCTTTTCTCTGCGTCCCGTAGTCTCCTTAAATCCTTCTGCTTCATCATCCACAACACTGCCGTCCCCCATGGCTTTCCAGAAAGAGAGATTTGCTGCCACATGGCAGTTGGCAATAACACCGGCCTGTCTATCATTGTGTGGTTGTGGGTCTCATTTTCACACACACACACACACACACACAAAAGAATTACTGTCCTGGCCTGTGGTGTAAATGTGAACGTTTTGAACATACCGATCAGGAATAGTCTGTTCTGTAGGTTTTTTGCAGATGTGGAAAGATGCACACATGTCGTTCACCTGTTTGGTGTGTGCGTGGGAGTGTGCGTTTTTAATGTTGTGTAGCTGTTGACAACCACGGCAACTGTTACATTAATCAGCAATGAAGTCATCCTCAGGATGCATCCAGGTACTGCTGCCATTTTGATATTTATGACTTAATATTATTATCAGCAGAGCGCTATTATCTGCACATGAAAAAGAAAGTGTGCACACACACACACACGCAGGGAAGCTGAATGAGCCCGTGACCTCTGAGAAACTAGGTTAATATTTGGAAGAATATTCCATACATCACATTTTCCACTTACTGAATGCAGAGCACATTTATCTGGCAGGAAAACCAGACTTACTGCGCTTACCACACAACCTGACAGGCACTAATAAATTCCCAAAAATGGAGCAGGGTCAGAAGTCAGAGGCATTCTTTAAAAAATATGCATCCGTATGGAGTTATGATATAGAAGTGTGGCGACCGAGGCTGATTTCTGCGCTGCGGCATGAAGTACAGAAGAGAATGTCTGCAACATTTTCATCTTCAAACTGCTCTGACCTGGTATGGAAGTCTGTAATTTAATAAGCCACTCCATTCATGGCATGAGCAGAATGGAAAAAGTGAGTGGAAAAAAAAAAAAAAAATCTAAATTATTGTCTTTTTCCATACTCAAAAATCACAACCAGTCCAAGCGAGGAAACCTGCACACGCTCGGCTGAGCTGTGAAAGACCTTCTGCTCTTGGCCGCAGCAGCAAACGTTTTCCAATCGCCTGCAGCTACTGGAAGGAAGAAGTCGACGAGGATGCAAAAAAAAAAAAGAATGATCTCTGAATTTTAACATGCCAGTTTGATATTGAGAAAGATTTTAGTGTTTTTCCACCTGAGCAAAGGGAATCCTTCTGCAGGGAGCGCAGTGCAGACAAGCAGAATATGCCATTGTTTCCTTCATCAGCCTTATGGAAGCTGACATACACATAAACTAACGTGTGTGAGTGTAACACTGCTCCATTTTTATTTTTTTGTACCCATCCCTGACACGGTTTTTCGCAGTTTTCCGGCTGCGTGGCGCATGTTGGCAGGTGGCAGCTGATGATGTGTTGAAAAGCAATAAAATGAAGGAAAAGAATGACAAATCTGTGATGACAAAAGCAGAGCGAGGACGGCGCTGCCTGACCTGTTCTCCTCTGAAAACTCACGCATCCTTAACAAAAACCCCCGGAGGGATGAAAGGAGAGCCGGAAAAAGAACGGCGGATGCAGGAGGGGATAAAAGATACCAGAGGAGGAGGACATGCACGGATTAAAGACAACGTTAGAGAGAGGAGAGACACTCAATAATTTAATAAAAGGCTCGTGAAATGAGGGAAAACTTGAAGATCTGAAAAGGATCTTACAGCATGAATAAAACAGAAATGCACTCAGGTGTATATTAATCGTTTTAAACCCACCACATGGAGGATTAATTAGAAAATTTGAGAATTTTGGTGCAAAGAAGAGTCCAAGAGGAAAAGCTGAAGCAGAAAAGTGATGATAAACAGGTGGTTGTTGGGACGGTTATAAAACAAATAAACATACAAATCCAGATCTCCGGTTATCCGCGGCTCCTGGAAAGAAATGGTAATTCTTTATGGCAGCGGTTGTAAACCATAAATATGAATTATTCTGTCATTTAAATCATGCCGAATAATAAAATAACCAAATCTTTCAGAGCGAAAGTCAAAAGGTTTGGACTCCGTTTCTCATTCAGCGGTTTGTCTTTGACACTGAAGACTTTAAAACTGTAAAATAACAAATATGGAATTATGTGAAAACAAAGCAGAATACAGTTTATTTTAGAGTCTTCAAAGTAGCCACATCTGATCGGTTATTCTCTTTTAATGAACATGTGCGTCTCATCAAAAGGTAATGGATGTTATTAGTTGCCTAATGTGTCTGAGGCCATCAGTTGTTCTTCAGTGTTGGCGTGCAGTAAAAAGCCCCAATCGACTCGTGTAATAATTCATATTATGGCAAGAGATGTTCAACAGTCCATCATTACTTTAAGACATGAAGGTCAGTCCGTCCAGAACCTTTCAAAAACTTTCAATGTGTCTTCAAGCGTAGTCGCAGACGACGGAGGGACACCAACAAGATGACAACTGCTTGGACCAACAAACACAGAATGGACTTTAGAGATGTTCAAACTTTTGCCTGGTACTGTGCATGAATATTAATGTCGCTGGGGCGACTTATAGCAGGAACTCTTCACATTCTCATAACCGCAGAATATCGAAACACTGCGATGAACTCGCACTCAGTTCTGATCCAATTTTCTAAAAAACTTGGTTGAAATTGGCAAAGAAATTGGATGGAAACTTGACTAATACCTTTTGCGATAAGACCACTGTCAGATGCATTAAAAAGTCTAGACATTGTGGTTTTAACTTCACTTTTTTACAGGCCTCTGTCCCGTCTCGCTCTCAGACAAAGACAACTCTGGATTTTAGTTCACGACCAGTCAAACCACAACTGCGAGGATATCGCTTAATTGTCTGATTTATTTATTTGCAACTGTCTGGGAGGAGACGTCGGCCAAATCCTCTGGAATAAAATCCGACTTCTTGAAGCACCAAGAGTTCATCGCACAAACGGCGTCCAAAAGAACACACAGTCATTTGTAAATACTTCAAGGTAACGCTTACTGAGGTGACTCAGTGCAGCCACCACGCTTCACGTTATATACTGCCCGGACTCAACACCTCAAAGTCTGTAAGAGACGGCCAAGAGGCAAACGGCTGAAACCTGCTTTCCACAAATTGTTTCTACTTTACAAGCATTAGAAGACATTCTTCCTAAATCTGTTAATAATTGATCCTGGACTCCAAGATGGACAAACGGCAATAAAATCACGTTCATTAGAGATAAAAGAACAAAACTGGCTGCTAAAAATCACTTCCTGCCACAACAAGCGAGACAAAGAGCGAGAGCGAGCCCGTTCAAACACACCTGGTAACACACATCAGATCTGCTGAAGAGTTGGAGGCCAATTATGACCGATTTGAAGACTTTGCGCATCTCACAGGCCGATTCTACCGTTAATACAAACCAGACGACTCCACCAGGAGGTAATGGCAGTGCGAGGAAGCGACAAGGTGAGAGTGGTGGATGAGGACGAATAAAAGTACCATCAGCAAAACGTAGTAACGTTTCAAAAAGTATTTGCATCCTGTGTGTTCTGATGCATGAATTTATATGACACATGCAGAGTTTGGTTGTTTTGTCCAGTGTCTGGTGTTTTGGCTCGACAAAGTATCACAAGATAAATGGAGGGAAAGCAAGAAAAAAAAAACCCAACATGTTATTGGACTTTTCTTCCTTTTTTCTGGTGAAGATTTTTGGGTAATTTCACCACTTTGGGCTTCATACAGTCACTTAAACAAAACCATGTGAGAAGTTTTAAGGGGAAATCTCTCTTTGGTGGAACTGCTTATGACTCATGTGGATGGAGTTCGGTCGCACAACAGCGTGGGACAACCGACAACTATGCAGCACGTAGTACTTTGAATTATACTCCTTATTTTGACATGTTAAATCGCTGTCAGTTGGTTCTATACGAGTATGGACGTCTTTAGAAGATCTCAAGTGAATCAACGGCAAGACAACAACTTCTGTACGAGTACTAAGTTGTTCTTTGTACCACAAATGTTGCTGGAGTTTGACTTAATTAAACGTTTGCACCTTGCACGTAGGTAAAGTTGAGTCAGACTCCAAATCTGAAGCATAGACCGAAGGAAAGCATGTACGCTTTGTGAAAATGTGCTCCCTGTTATGAACAGAACCCCAAACAGATCACTCAAATAAAGCGACATTTTCATCCTCAGTATTTTTGTTCTTACTGGCACGTTGTGTTTGTACATCTGGCACACACCTGGTGCAGCTAAAAGTCTGCAAAGCGATTTCTTTGTGCCGTCACAAAATCATACGGAGACCTCGAGCTGCACCGCTGTCCCGAGGTCCGTCTTGCTTTGAAGCTGCAAACTTGTCATTTGAATTTCCAGTTTATCTAAGTGTGCTGGCTTCACTTTGGGTGTCTGTTTTCTCATTTCTATCTGCAGATAAGCTCTCTGAGGCCTCCCTTATTTTACAGTAGTTTTGCCAAAGAGCTTTACCGAGTCTTTGATTTGAATACTCTCCTCCCTCCTGTATGTGTAGATAAAGAGCTGAACGTGTAAAATCAAAATACTGTCCAACCTCTGGGCTGCTGTTCACACCACTAAGTCTAGAGACTGGGCAGTAAAAAGCACAAAATGGTTCAGTAGTACAGTCCATTGTAACGCCTGCAACATGTGGCATTATCAAATGATTGGCCTCAACAATTAGATAAGTCCAGCCCAAGACTATCCACCATGGCAACCACACAATCTGTCTCAAACAGCCAGAAAATCTTTCCACTGTCTTTCCTCGCTTGCTAATCCTAAAAATAAAGGAAACGTTCTACTATTACCTCGTATATTTTTACACAAATATCAGAACCTTCTACTCATTTCACCCCCAATTTGCATCGTTACACGCCGTCCCAACATCAACACAGAGAGGGAGACTCGATCCTGTTTGAAGTTTCAGTTATCTTTGCACACAAACTGAAGAGAAGAGAGCCGTCCGCGTGTTTGTGAAAGATGTTGAAACAGAAGATATTTGTTGTACCGAAGTGTCTTCAGAGTTGCGCTCAGCAGGCATTCTGGCCTTGGCCTGCAAAAATTACATCAGTATGTGATTCATTTGGCTATTTTCAAAACATTCATACAATTTCAGAATCTTAAATTTTCAAAATCACTCCAACATTTTAAAAACAGAACTACTAAAGCGATAACGATAAATCTTAAGGCAAACGTCCCCCCATTGGCTTCTGGGCCAGCGAGTTAGGTCAAACTGATTACACCCCAAACTTTATCATTTCCACAGGGTGCAGTCGATGATTCATCTGTGTTTAATGGTTTCTGGCGTGGTGAAGGTCTGGGGGTTCCACTGAAACAATCTGTTCAGGGACTTCCTCGGGAGACACTCCTCCTCTGGCATGCGATGTCATTTCCTGTCTCGTGTGATAACATGTGGGATATAATAAACTGCACTGGAGGCTGGAGATGTTGGACCACGCAGACGTACGCAGAAACACGCGCACGTGCAAGCATGTGTGCTCCTTGCACAAATGCACACATTCCTTGTCCTTGAGGCTCATTTCTGGCTGAGAGTTTTTGGCTGACCACGGCTAAAACTGACTCTACACACACACACACACAAATCTGCACACAAATAAATGAGAAAAAATGTAACTAATTGGCTGTAAACAATGATATACTATGAGTTTGACAAGCCAGTGATGCAACACCGTGACCATGTGTTTGTGATGCACCAGAAAATCATGTCTGAATGTGCGACACATGGCTGCAAACGGCCGGTTTTTGTCAGCTCGTCTGTTCTGCACATGATGTTAATGTGTTTTTTTGTCATTGACAGAGAATATATTTATAGATGGATGATGAGGATGATGAGAGACATTGTTTCCATGGAATATAATGGCAGCTATGCTCTGCACACTCATAACTTTTTGGATATGCGCGGCTTATATGACTGTTCCAATTACCCTTCAAATTTTCTTGACTGAAGTGCGTGCACACGCTTATATGGCATCGTGGGGACCCATGAGGGGAACCCCACTCGCGTTGCGGGGACCTGGCTCCGTTGTGAGGACCAAAAAGTTGTTTCCCCCAAATTTAACATCTTATTTTATGTGTAATGACTTGATTTTAGGTTTAATGTCGAACGACGCTTAAATTGAGGAAATTAAGTATACGCAAGATGTGGCTGTGTGTGTTTATGTAAAAAGAGGGAACGAGATAAAAGAGTGAATTTAAGTAAACACACACCGACGCGGTGTGTGTGTGTGTGTGTGTGTGTGTGTGTGTGTGTGTGTGTGTGTGTGTTTACAGGCTCACTACTATTCCAGGTTTCACTTGTTTGTATATCGCTGGGTTTGTGTGTGTGTAAACATTCAACTGTGGTTTCTGAAACCTGGATGATTCTTATTATTACATCATTTTATCGCTTATCGCATTACGTGTCGTGTGCAATGAAGCGCTGTGCTTCCCTGCCTCCTGTTTCTGTTTGTCATCTATCTGGATCTTCATGGTACAGAGCTCGTTTGTCCATCCTATATAAGAGACATCTGAAATTTCGCCCTTGTTTTTCCATCAGGCCTGTGTGTGAATATTTTTCCACTCTGAAGATAGAGGGTGTCGTATGTTATACACATTATAAATCCCTCTGAGGCAAATTTAGGTTGTGTGCAGCATGAATAAAACTGACATGACATATTTTGGTTTTGAGATACGTGATCATACGAGCTGTTTCTCCAGAACTCACCTCACACGTATGGAAACACCTTATTCGGGTTTCTGAGCGTCCACTTGATTAATGCTCATTTCATTTGCTGTTACGGTTGGTGCAAAATGATTAGAAACCTGGATACTATCAAAATAATGTATACACGGATGTGATTAACCAGATTTCTTAAGTTTCATGATAACATCATATCCAGAATATGCAAGAGTGCATGTAAACACAGAGTGTGAGACAACAGTTTAGTGCGTTTGTGCATAGGGGAGACAGAATGAGGGATAGAGGGAGCGAGTAAGAACAATAAAAAGTGTCAAAAGGCCTCCGCAGATGGAAAGCAGGATTACTGGGACACACTAGACCAAGCAGAGGAAAAAAAAAAGACAGAGGAGGGCGGGAAAGTTGGAGAAGACTTTCACTCCTATTCCAGAGAAAAAGAGTGTGAGATGGAGAGAGAGAGAGTGAAAGAAAAGGAGAGATGAGGGAGGGTAACGGGGGTGGGTGTGCCTGACTCTTTCTGACCCCTCCCTCCATTTTAGAGGTATAGATGGTGAAGAAGAAGCCCGCTGCACCCAGAAGTCCAGTCCAGTCCAGTCAGCTGCACTAGTCCTGAGAGCCACCAGCTCAGAGAAGTAGTGCAGCCACTCCAGAAAGAAACACCAAGCCTGACTCCTGCAGCTGCAGCACACACCACGCTCAACCTGTTGCCAAAGATTTGCTCAATCAGCGAAGTGACGCTGAGCGATAGCTGCTTGTTCCTGCGTCTCACCTCTGTGGTGAGATATCTGAGCTGAACTGAGCTCACTCAGATCGCAGCAGCAGCAGCTTTGTTGCACCTGAGACTCACGAGTCGACTGACAGCACAGAAGATGATGGGGATGCAGCAACACTCACACAGCTTTCTGGCACTTCTCCTCATGGTGTTCATCTCTGGGATAGTTCTGTCTGGTCCCTCAACTCCTCGCAGGAGCAGAGGTAGGTGATGCTTGCATCAGTTGCATGGATCAATGTTCGGTCATTGTCGGTGTCCTCCCACAGTTTGTGAACATTCCTGTGATTGTCTTTTTTCATGTTAGCCCTGACGGCTTTTCCATGTCTGTCATCTGCCAAATGCATGCTGGGAAACACTTGGAAAGACAATATGTCATAGTTAGTAAGATGGATATTTGTTTCAAGGATAAGTGACAAGAGAATGGATTTCGCAACCGTAGCGAGAGAGCCGTGTGCTGCAAAGTGTGTCGAGTGATGGAGACCATTCGAAACACGTCGTTTGTAGAAGAAATGCACTGAAATATGCAGATAAGCTGAGAGCTTTTCTGCAGAGCTCCTTCCTCCTGTTTTCAGATTGATATCTGCTGGATGTAGCATGACTGGGTTTGGCTTTAACGTGCCACATGGTTTCATTGAAACTGGGACTTACACATTTTTTCATTTCTTTGTATATTTTGCAACTTTCCACTGAGTGTAATTAGAGTAATAAGCATTGTAACCTTCCTCCTTACCCCTCACACAGGCCCATAAATAGATTGATAAGTGGGTTTTATCCTGACTGTAAAATACAGAAAATTGAGGAAAATCAGCCTTTTGTCTCCCGAGCCACCTGTCAGGCTTTCAAACTGCCTTGATTAGAGAGCACTGTCTTTACGACTCCTGTGGTTTATCCACATTTCCCTGAAATGAGGTGAGCAGACGCAGTCAAATAGGTCAGTTAACTGCTCACTGGTTTTAATGTAAGTGTTTCCAGGTTGGGGGTCATGGGGTTAGACTTGTAGACAATCTGATGGGAAGGATTTCCTGGAACCGTGTCCACCGAGACCTGATGAGTTTATAAGCCAACTCTCGCCTCGGGCAAAATATTTTTTTATTGTTTTAATTTCTTTGGGATGTATTAGAGCTCTCATTAAGGGATTTCATCAAACCAGCTGAAGAGAGTTTTAAAAATTAAACACAGACTCTGCAGATTGACATACCATTTCTGGCCAGTGCATAACACACATGTCCCGAATGTTTCCAAAGCAGCAGCATGAAATGATCACCGACCAAACAAAAACACTGTTTATCAATAGTTCAGAAGATAAGCGTCAGTGTCACCACGATGCATGCAGTGCTTTCTTCTCCATAAAGAAAAGCATAAAACAGACTCACTTTAATATTAGATTAGAGCGTCAGGATCCTTCTTGGAAAACTGCAAAGAAATTTCCACAAACGTTTTCCATATTGTCTCATTATCGTACAACTGTGTCACACACACACACACACACACTGTGCATACACACTGTCTTTCCATCTCCGGCCGTCTACGCTCCGCAGCCGTGTTTTCTATTTTAAACTCGGACGGCCCTTTGAAGACTTTGATGGTAGCAAAAAGTGATTTGAGGTGAGAAGACTGGACGCGATGGAGAGGTGAGCGCGGTGGAAAAGGCTGCTTCCACTGTGTAACTGGCTGGCTGACGTTGGCCTGTGGACAAATCTCAATGTGGAGCTTTGGGAGCCAGATGAAAGCGGCTGTGTGTGTGTGTGTGTGTGTGTTTCTGCTGCAGATAAACGTCTGTATCTGTGTTCTTCTTGGATCAAGCCCCTGGTTTCATTGCATGTTATGTAATGAGGTGTTTGCTTTAATCCACTGGTGTCAAAGCGAACAGGCGCTGTTAGATCTGAACTTCCCCGAGCCTTTACATGTTTTTTTTGACTCTTTAGAATAAGCCGAGTAAGTTTACACGAGACTCTCTGTGTCTGAAGGACTTCAGTACTTTATAGTACAAGAAGTGATTTACCATTACCCCACGTCAGGGCAATATAAGACCTGGAAACGGCTGCAGAGCCAGACAAAACATGGCCACATGACATGTATAGATTAATGAGGGAAATATGGAATAAGAGAGGAGATGGGACGACGAGGGAGATGAATTCAAAGCCCTTCAGGAAGTTGGAAGAGGATCAGGTCGATGGAAGACTGGAGGGATGGGAGGAAGGCCGCTGACACACAGAGCATGGTAGAGGCTGAGTGAAGTGGAGCGAGATGGAGCACCGCCACGAGGGGGAAGGGAAAACAGCTGCTCCGGGAGAATCTGACAGACGGGGGATATATGGTGTGAGAGTGAAGGGACCGGCGTGGAAGCCTCTGAGGTGAGAGGGAAGTATGTAATCCCAGGAAAAGGTGCCTCCCACTGGGCTGCAAGGTGCAAGGAAGAAAAGGGGAGTGAATCAAAGAGACTCACCCGCCCGGTGCTGCAGGCTCATGTCCCATTAGTGCTAATATAGGTCAGTTCAGCTGTTGTTCCCAAACCCTGCGCGCTCTGGCACGCGCTTTATAGCTTTAAATGAACGCGGGGAGCCATAAAACATCTGTTTTTATCCGAGTCTCCTCGCCACCTTTCCTCATCGCTCCGTGCATGCAAAGTCATTACGTGTAGCAGGAGAGGGTGTCAAGTACAGTCGGTTAAAGTGAGTCTATAGACGTGGACGCGTGTTGTCTGCAGAGACCAGCTGTGATGTTCAGCTGCACGAGTCAAGCTGACATGACTTCATTATTCTGTGTCACTTCCATCCACCCAAAAAAAAGTCGACGTTAATTTCAACAAAGAGCGGAAAACTTCTTTTTCCATTGCAGATTTTGAAAACAAAACAGGCCTTGTAGTCCCGTACCAAGATTGTCTTTTTGTTTTTTTTTTGTTGAGGCTTTGCTTCAGATATTTATAGTTCATTAGTTCACACATCAGCATGAGTGGAAAAGTCTTGTGATGATCTCAGTGTATTTATTCTGCTGGCGTTTACTTTAACACAGTCCTCCTCCTCCTCTTCTGCACAGCGCAGTATAACGCAGCAGCCAACAGGGGGAAATCTGCGGTTTGATAATGTCAGACACTAAATCAGGACGCGTCGGTGCCAAAATGTGCACATACTGTACAGATGCACGTTTTTAATATTTATTTTCAAACACCAAACACTCATAAACATATCATGTTGCACTGCAGCTAAAGTGAAAAGAACGTGTTATGCTGACAACCCCATTAACCTACTCCCTTTTCCCGGATGATCATCCATCACTGCTCATGATCCAAGATAGCTGCTCCGCTCAGCCAAGATTGAGTTTCCAGTTTGAGGGTGTTTCTTCTTCTTCTTCTTCTTCTTCTTTTCAGGCCAGCAGGATTACATTCTCCTGACTATTAGTCCACAGCACGATGAATATAATGTTTATTGATGATTGATGTGGCATTATTTATTACATAATCTGACATGTTTATTGGCTGACTCCCAGCGTTATGATAGATTTGTTTGAACAGTTAGCTCTGAATTGGTTCTTCTTTGCATGTGCGGGGTAGACCGCCTATGTCAGGATGTTTTAGTTTAAGGGAACAGCTTCAGTAACTCCCTGTAACATAGCTGGTATTGATTCTGCATCTCTCTGTGGACATTTTGCATCTCTTTGTAGGTGTTTTGTGCCTTTTTGTCACCATTATGTGGCCGCTTTGCCTTTTCCATTCTGCAGCGCTCCCGTGTTGTCATTCGATCGACTTTCCAGCAAGAAACGGGTACCGAGGGTACGATCATGGATTTAATTATACTTCAGTTGCATGTGTGGTGCAGGTTGTAAAATCTTCATGGTCCCGTGTGTGTGTGAGGGTCATACCAGCAGAGCTGCCCTCAAAGAAATTTCATTTTGCTCACTATGCATCAATACAGACACACACAACAACACGACTGTAAAGCCTGGCAGTTCTTTTTTTTTGTGGGTAGTTTGTCAGTAGTTTTGTTTTGTACTGTAGTTGATCGATGATCAGGACTATGACTGGATCTGTTCCTAAAGCTTTATTCATTTTACTCTGGAAATACTGATAAGTCTTAACAGTCCCTAAGCGGTGTGTGGGCCAAATGGCCGAGCTTTGGATGGGTTGTCATGGGACTGAGCCAGTGTTTGCTTGTACTGGAGTTTAAATCGCGCTGCCAGAAGTTTCCTAATGTTTCATACACTCTGAGCCTTTTCCCTCCTCTGAGCCAATCTCACTTGTGTTTTTATCGGAAATATTGATGGGGGGAATGAAAACAAATGCAGTTTTGATAGGAAACACATAGCTGGAAAAGCATGAGGGTATTTTTCAAATCCAGGGCTTCCCCCTCTTTCACTGTCAGTGTCTGTTTTGAAGTCTGGCAGCTGCTGGCTTTGTTCCTCATGCAAAGTTCCATTATTTCATTTAATGCTGAAATATGAGTATAGTACAAGTCATAATCCAACAGAAAGCCTTGTAGACCGCAAGATGTGGACGACTGATGTGATTTCCACAGTGAAATAAAAATTATAAAAACAAACAAAAAAAATACATAATTGAATTCATGAATTTGCGCAAATTAATTAATTTTAACTTGATTTAAGGAGGGCGTGAGACATTGAATTAAAACTAACATTAAAAACCACAATTTAATAACGGCGACAATAATTTTATAAACTTGTATATCCTCCTCATTACCACCCTTCACTTACTCATCATCCAAGTCTGAACGTCTGGTTTACATAAGCGTTAACTAACTGTCAGTCATAAGTCACACTTCTGGCCCGGCTCAGTCTTCCTGATGTTTATTAGCATGCCTGTTACAAACCGGCTAATTGTTAACATGCCCGGCTCTTGGCTAGTTTTGAAGGCCACATGGCGAAGGCGAGTGATGAGAGAAAAATAAGCAAATTATTCATTTGTGTCCTCGTGAAGAGTCAGTAGTTCTGATGAACTTCTTTTTGTGGGCGGTCCTTAAAGGGCGGCTCGATGACACGCTGAGGCCGCCCTGAGCAGAGAGACGGAGATGAAGCTGCCTATACTTCTACAGAGTATTCAGCAGTCTGCAGAGGGAATGAACCATTTAAAGCATCAGTTAATAGCATAACGTCACCCTGATGGCGACACTCAGCCAAACCTGGCAACCATTTGTCAGATATTTTGCACTTTCCGTGGAAAGGAGTTGTCTCTTTCAGGAGATGTTGGTGTGTACGTGCAGCACGCTGCATGCTGTCACAAGTTTATTTGTTTAACACATTTTAACAACAAGGCAATTCAAAGATGTAAAAGTGCATATTAAAAAACGCCACTAAAATTCACTAATAGGAATATAAACGCTCCCAAACACTCACCATCAGTAAATTCAACAGTTCGTATGCTTCTTTCTGGGTTTGCCTGTAGCGCTTTGCCAAGCGGCTCTCAGCAATCTCTCACCAAGACCTCAGACCGAGTTTTCATGGTTGCTGATCAGTAAAAAAAACTTGACTCTTTACTTTATTTATAATAAACCGCGGCAGCTGTCCTCATCTACAGATCCGTCCCCGAGGTCAGGACCGATTAGGACTGCGTTCTGTGGAAGTCGGTTCTGGCAGAAAATGTGCAGTTACTTGTAAAAGTGACATCAATGTGTGAGTGAGAGGGACAGAAAGTATTCTCTGTGTGCCAGTGTTGTCACACTGTGGCCTCGCTGACCTCAAGTTTCATTTCCAGGGTAGACGTTCACTTAATGTTTGTCGTCTCCTGGTAGAAAGTACACGATAAAAAGTGTCATTAGGTTTTTCTCTGCTTGGCTCCACCTTTGGTAAAATCACCTTTTGCCTTCAGTTAAATGACCTCAGCAGCACTTTTGCTTTGACTGCAGAGTTCCTGTGAAGCGACGGAGAACAGAAGTGTCGAATCCAGGAAGTTGTTAAAATAGAAACGTTTATGTTACTTTGAACTCGATCTTCGTTCTGCTTTTGCACAACAAGACTAATATAGAAGAAGAAGGCTCGTCTGAGGGTTGTTGTTCCTGCACTTTAACTATTTTTGTGCATTATTTCCTTTTTGGATGAATCCTCACCTTTCGTGACATGTTGTATTTAAGAAGTACAATATTAAATGTGTACTTGCTACTCAGCTTGGTGCCGATCGTCTTCAAATCGACGACACTAATAGAAAAGACTTTTAATGTTTACTGGAATATCTGTGTCCTCCCTCCAGTGAGACGTCAGAACATGAAAGTCCGTATCAACGCCACAGGAGACACCATCGTGATGAAGTTTTTGCGTCCCAACGCTGACACCAAGCTCGAGGGCTACATCCTGGGCTACGGCAGCAGCATGTTCTCCAAACAGTTCATCAAGCTGCCTGAGAACGGACAGCCGTACGAGACGGAGTTCGGTAAGAAAGGCTGTTGATGAGTTCCACTGCTGAAATGCAGCTGTGATAACCGTGGTAACTCCCCGTTTGTTTTTCTTCTGTGCTTAGACGCTGAGCCAAAGTATCTCATCGCCGTCCAGCCCATCCCAACCAATGAGGTGAAAAAGCAGTGCACAGGTAACGCTGATAGCGTCGTCACCAAGGTGACGTGGCAAAAGTGGCATTCGGGCATGAAACACGAAGCACGTGGAGGTTAAAAGTAAAATGTTCATCTGTTCTCAGGTAAAGTTGAACTGGAGAAGCCGCTGCACTTGGTCATTGGATCGGTAACGCCCACTTCAGTCCTCCTGTCCTGGGGAACTCTGCTGAAAACTCCCTACGAGAGCAACGTCATGAATGACTGTCTGGAGGATGGGTGAGCTCACACACACACACACACACACACCACACACGTTCAGAGCAGTGTTGTAGTACTCAAAATCACTTTTTAAAGGCCTTTGTCTTGTCTCAGTCTTTAGACAAAGACGACTCTGGATTTTATTTGTACACACTGCAAAACTTGAGGTGACTCTGTAGCAACCACACTTCACCCAAAGAGTTTTCACAGTAGCTAAATACTGCTTTGACTACGGCCTTGACTTGGTCTTGCAGTACCTTTTGTCTTTGTCATGATTGGTCTCGATTTAGTTGGTCTTGATTACAACTCTGAATTCAGGGTTTCTAAGTAATTTTGGCGCTACACTTGAGCTGACAACAGAGGTCTTAGTCACCAGGGAGGAGCTCCACTGCTACACGTAATTGTTTTGGTGATTCAGTGTATCAGTGTGTTGATTACGTTGGGTTTGAACTACGTGCTGACCCCTCTACTGACCCACAAAACAAAGACAGATGACCAGAGGATGAGATGACGGGTGTGCAGATGTGCAGATGTGCCGAAAAAGAATTCCATTTTCAGCCTTTTCATTTCATGTACGCTGGCTGTATCGTAGTTTTGGTAAGCACAGAAACAGATGGTGGATGGATTCACACACTCGCATTAGGTATCTGGTATAACTGCACAAACAGTGAATGATTCCCTGAAGGCTCTCAGGTTACCGAGCAGTGGATCCAGGTGTTTAGGAGAGAAGTCCGCCCACACAATGTACGCGATGCAGTTTTCCTTCTCTCAGAAATTTAAAAGCCGTTTGGAAGCAGGCTTACTACTTTTTGCCCTTTGGAACAAACCTCTCCTTAGTTTTATGGCTAATATTTGTTTGATATGTATCTTTTGAATAAAGGGACAGAGGCCTGCAGAGGCCCTTGTGGGAAGAGTAGTAAGTTTCTGTCGCCACATCAAAACATTGGATCCTGATCCTGCAAAGTCATGTTATTACCTTTTGCAATGGGTGCATGCATGTCTCTCAAAAGTGCATTTGTGTATTATGCAAGGGCGTTTTGGAGCAATATACATTGTCCATCTCAAATTTAGTTTGAGATCAGGTGATTCTTTCTATTACGAAACCAAGCAGGTATGTTGTTTTAGGATTTGCTGCCAAACGGTAGTTCGTCCCAATTGAAAGCAATTTTCATCCCAAATATCATCTCTAGTTCTGTGTTAATTTTTACGCCAGAAAGCATTTGCAATTGGACCGGCCCGGATCAGGTGATAATGGTTTGCTTCCTGAGAGCCACATTTCCTCCAGCAGCTGAAGGATGAGCCTGCTGAACGGGTCAAATGAAATATCTGCTTAAGACTCTTCCAGCCAAACACTCTCCAAGAGGTCGAACTTGATATCTTCCATTAAAATTCGCAATATTTTGTCCAGACTTCCTCTGTAATGCAACTGTTAGTTTCGCTTTCCCATGTATGTGCTGCTAGTTGTCTTAACTCCTTGGAGTCCCTTATAAAATCTTGCGATTAGTCCGCCCTGTAGGCACCAATAAAAAGCATTTTCCTTTGACTTCATCTTGATATACTACCATCAGGAAGTCTGAGTTTCTGAAAAGAACATTTGATTTATTATTCATGTTCTGTTTTGCTCTGTCTTTGGCTCAGACACTACACGGTGCGTTATCGTGAGAGGAGCAGGAAGTGGAACTACCAGACCTGCCCAACTAGTGACACGGTCATCGACAATCTGAGGCCCAACACGGTCTATGAGTTCGGCGTCCAGTCCAACACGAAGGACGGCAGCGGACAGTGGAGCAAGCCGGTCATTCACAGCTCAGGCTGACTCAGAAGGTATGTCCGATATTCTCACATGATACACTTCCTTTTACCCCAAACTCAGTGTGATGTTAGTCAGTGCGAGGACATAAACATGTGGCCAGAAATAGAGTTTAAATATGTCGCTCCACAGAGGAAAGAGGCCAGATGTTCCCACAGGCAACAATAAGACTTGAAATACAGCCTGCGCTTCTGGTCTTCAGAGACATTGTGGACGTATTTATGATTTTTAAATGGATGGATGGATGAATTGATAGAGCAAAGCCTGAAGGTCCCATTTTAAAGCAGAATTTGTCTGATTCTGGGTTTTTTTGATATGTTTAAAGTCAGTGTAAAGGCGATTCTGATAGTTAACAAGGCGGTCCTTAAAGGGCGGCTCGATGACACGCTGAGGTCGCCCTGAGCAGCAAACTTTACACGGTCTTTAATTAATAAAACCCTGTGCTTTGTTGATCAACCTTATAGACATCTTAAGAAACTGTGGCTTCGTGTTATTTCCATGGTCCAAACCAGCTCTTTAGCTCATTCTTTGCCGTGTTTTCCACAGTGCCATCACATGCACATTACTTTACAAGCATCACTGAATCAACACCGTCTTGTGGTTAACTTGCATTGATGACTGAGGAACTCATTCAGTCCTCCGAGATGAAATTAATATTTGTCAATTTCTATTCATGTTGATTTTTATTGTGTGTCATGTTTCTAGATAAGACCAAGAAAAACCTTAAGCGTCCCGTCAACCCTGTGGTATGTATTGGACATTTTTCTTACATTAGAGTCTTGTTGTGTTAATATGTGGATGCAGGTATTTGTAGATTAAAGTGTCATAAACAAGTCAGAGTACTGAGACTGCAAAGGTACTACTTCCTCTCTTCAAAATACATATTTTTGGGAACGGCGTGTAATATTTGAAAAGGCAATATGCTTTAGAGTCCATGTTGTGCACTTTGGTGAGCTTATGCTATTCTCAGGGTTGTTTGCCTCATTAATTTTCCATCCAACTGCTGAATGGAAACTGCACCAGTGTAGCCAGGACGGGCCGGCCAAGCCAAGAGAGCAGTCTGTGGCTATCTAACTTCTGGAGTGGAACAAAAAATATGAAGATGAGAAGGACGGATAGAAGAGAAAAGGATAACAGTGTGGAAACGAGTTGAGAGGAGAAAGGTGGCACTGATTTAGGAGAACGCAGGGCGTCACGTGCTCCTGGCTGCGTACTCGTAAAACATCACAGCTGTTAGGAATCAGCATTTGCCCTTCCACAGGGAAACTTCGAATAACAAGCTTCTCACCAGGGACTTAACCAATTCAACGTGAAGAAGAGAGCTGAAACAGAGAGAGAGATGGCATTAAGGTCAAATACCAGGACTTTGACTTGTTGTGATCAACACAAAGACTAACTAACGTTGTCTTTTTGTCTTTCACCCTTCAGAAACCTTTAACACCAGGTCCACGCTCCATCCCGTACACCCATCGCCATGGTAAGCCAATAGAGACATGCTGCTTTTATCAAACCCACTGAACACATACTTTTTTTAATACAGCAGCAGAATTTTTATAACATGCTGTGATTTATCACTGCTCAGAAGTGTCTGTTTCACTGACCCCTTGCTTTAAGGCAACGCACTTGAGGAATTTAAACTTGGATGTTGATTTATATCCCGTCTCGCTTTCTTAAAGCTCACAGTTTTTGTTATGCCGGTTTATTGCAGATGTACAGTAAAGCTGTTTTTGAAAGGGTTGCATAAATGCTGCACGGAGCAGTACCTTAAATTATTATAATGTGAGGATTATTTGTTGTGATGATTAATCTGTTTTAATCCACTCTCACTTTTTTCCTCAGTGCCGTTCCAACTTTCCAACTTAGAATTTCCAGATATTTCCATCAGGAATTAGTGAAGTGCAAACCCAGACAACAAAATAACAATGAACAATATTGAACTTCTTCCCCAGGTGGCCACAAACACCAGCCATTGTCATTTAAACAATATCACGAGAGGGCGTGGTGTTGTACTGAATATCAGCACGGTTGTGATTCGGTTATAGTTAATCACACCGTGCTGATATTCAGTATAACAGCACAACCGACCGATCGAATGTGATATTGCTTTTATAAAACGGCACTTTATTAGTTTATGGTTTGTTTGTTTATTTCATCACTTATTCGGCTCCACCAACAGAAATGGCTCCAAACCAGTGAGGTCGCTTTGGTGGAAATATCTTGACGTTCTGATGAAATCAAACTCTTTTATTATTATCAGAAGGTTGGCGCGCTCTCTTCAGCATCAAACAGGAAGCAAGAGACCAATTATACATTTTATCTTTATGGATTATATTGATGTTGAATCGACAAGAAGGCTGTCGACATATGACGTCCTTTATCTTGTGTTTACGGACATGTAAGGAATTGTTCGAGCGTCATATTTCTTGACAGCGCAGGGAGCTTTAGTTTACTTCAAACTGCTCATATGTTTATCTACAGAAACACGAGGTAACTGAAAGTTGACTGCTGTTATTTATTGGTCTAATTAATGGTTATGTATTATCAGTTAACTGTATTCAGTTTCTAACGGCAGTATGTGGTAAATGGTTGGCACTTTGTGGTGCAAAGTTTGTTACAGTCTAAGATGATGACTGTTAATGTAACGTTAATGTAACCTGTAAAGCGGAGTGATACATTTAGTTGTCCAATCAAATTACTCAATCTAACTGTTGTTGTATAAATCAACTTTCAAACGTAGTAATATGTCAGTTTTGTGTTTACAGCATGTTTCTACTGCCCCCATGTGGTCAAAAAAACTAAACTGGCAGGTTCAGATATTGTATATAAAGCAGAGAACACTGTTCCATCCACAACATATTTGATTTCTGTGAAACCGGTTCCTGAACTCTTTTACATAACTCTTTTTTTCAGGGCTACGAGGACATCTTATGTGTAACTCCTTGACTTAAAGTTCTCCTCCCTTGTCCTTGTCAGTTCCTAACAGGTCCCAGGGCAGACTGCCCCCCTCCCGGAACATAACCCCAAAGACAACTCTTGGTAATGACTTTTCTGACCTAAAGCTGAGTTCAGAGGTCAGAAAAAAACTCTTGACCTTACATCTGACCATTCGATCTGACATCTGTCACTGTCCTGCACTTTGTAGCTACTTGTTTACTGTACATACACCATTTTTTATACATTCTACAGGACATACATTTCTCTCAGATCTACTAATGTACACTATATTTCTCAGCTCCAACCACTACTACTACCACCACAACTACTACAACTACCACAACTACTACAGCTACAACTACTAAACAGGAATCTCTGTCGACCCCTGGACCCAAACAGCCTGTGGTCACCAAACAGCCAATCGGTAAACAGTGAATCATGGTTCTTTTTCTGAAAAGGCTTCATGGCTCTCGTTTCAACGGCACGTACTCAAAGACTTGGCAGACTGTAAATTGAGAGGCTGAAGATGCTTTACAGTGTCCTTGGTAATTAGCTGCATGAGACAGAGTGGCATGCTCTGAGTGAGTACAGTACTGGACCCTCCCTCTGGAAACCAATGGTGTCAGCTGTTTGTAATAAGGGTAAGGTAGGTGGCCTTGGCTGCATGGCATTTTAGCAAAACAACGAAGCTTGCAGGGATTTTTCAAGGTTTTAAGATTTTATTGTGTGTGTCAGTTATTTCTACAGTGACTGATTTGTGAGATATGATCTACATATATAATTCTTTGATCATGGGTCATGACTTGAATTGAAAAAAACCTGTTAGGTAAGTCAAATATACCGAGAATGAGACAGTATCGTTTCTCCAGTCTTGCATCAGTAAATGACATGATTTTTGTGCACTTTCACTACTTTGTTTTATTATTTACAGTATGATTATTCATCACCAGTTTTGCTGATTACAAACTCCAGGCTTTTGCTTTCAATGCAGCGCAGTGATGGTGTTCAGTCTGCATGACAGAACTGCATGCACCAGACATTTTTCTCTCTCTCTCCAACAGGAACTTGAGCAGACTTTTTAATCTTCTTTTCTTGTACTCTTTTCCTGTCATTATGTGTCTCCAACATTTATCTTTCATAATATTGGCAAGTAACCTTAATTCTTTTTAAATAATGCTAGACTTTAGTCAGACAAATGCTATGTCCCAATTCAGGGTCTGGATACATCTGAATATGACCAAGTAGATTTGTTAAATTTCAAAAGCTCTTTCAAAGGCAGCATGAATTTGAAACTTGTGTATGATTTGTAGCCGTAGTTATCTGACTGAATACATTTTGCACCAGTCGATTGTAGAATTGGTCCATATATTTGCCAAGCATTTAGATTCAGGTCAACCACTGGTTACCACCAAGTTATGTCAGTTGTTCATCACCTGTCGAAGTGAAACTCTAAGTTTAGGGAACATGAAAGCCATTTGGTATTTTCCACCTTCGGAGGATTCAGTCCCTGTATTGAGGCACAGCTATAGTTTCCATTTCTTTTAATATATGAGAAACAATTCCAGGAAATAATCATTTGTCCAATTTTGTGATCACTGTTATTTCCACTGACTTAGCCAACAACCCAGTATTTTAAACATACATGGCCTTAAAGTCGAGTAGAGGTACTAACGGAATGTTTGCTTTGTCTTCCCTTGTTTTTGCTCTCTTTCTTATTTTCCTCTTTTCCTCTGAGGTGAGAATCTGATCAGATTGAACAATCAATTTAGAATGGACCATCAAAATCCTACAGCAAGTCATCAATCAGCGACTATTAAACCCTTGTGTGTCATAGCCTGTTAGAGGCACAGCCAATGGATTTGGATAGCCGTCGCTCACAGGCATCCTGGCCGTGGTAGCTGAATCTGTCTGTAGTAACACGGCTGTTACATTCCAAATACCTCCATATGGTCTGTCTGCCTTTGAAATTAGACCCCCTCTATCAGATTAGTGCCAGGTAGAAGTTATTGTGTAACCTGTGCTTCAGTCCAAGATTAGCTCTGTGAAATCTCGGGCCAGTAGCTGTTGGCACTTCTGCTGATCTAAATTTCAGCTGCTACTTAAATGCTTTTGTGTCTTGCTTTCGTATTTTTCTAGACAATAAAAAGAGATTTTGTTTTATTTGATTTTGTAAAATAACCTTACCTATAGAATATTATATTTGAAATTATATTTTACAGCACAGTCGTGGCTTCATGGCCATATTTTCTCTTTCTCACACAACTCAGGAGGACAAGAGCGAGACCACTCCAGATCTGTCTTGCCTCCTTTCCTGGAGGTCCCAATAAGTCCTAAACTTCATCCTCCACTACACATTACAGCCACCATGGCACCTGTGCCAGTCCCCCAGACAAATGTGGATAAGTCCCAAAATCCCCAAACCCAACCTCCGCCGCTGCAGTATCGACCACAACCAAAGCTCCAAACCAAAACTCCTAAACCAACGCCTCAACCTAAACCAAAACCCCTTTTCCAAACTCATCCACAACTTCAGTCAACATTCCAGTCCTCACTCCATACCCAACCAACACCCCAGACCATTCTCCAGACCCAACCCCAACCAAAATCCCAGGCAATACTCCAGACCCAACCACAACCCCAACCAACATCCCAGCCCAGACTCCAGACTCAATCAGAACCACAACCCAAACCAACATCCCGGCTCAGACTCAAGACCCAACCACAACCCAACCACAACCCCAACCAACATTCCAGCCTAAACGCCATATACAACCACAACCTCAACCTCAGCCAACATTCAAGCCCATACTCCAGACCCAATCCCAGCCCCAACCTCAATCAACATCCCAGCCAATACACCGGACCCAGCCCCAACCTCAATCAACATCCCAGCCAATACACCGGACCCAGCCCCAACCTCAATCAACATCCCAGCCAATACACCGGACCCAACCACAACCCCAATCAACATCTCAGCCCATAATACATATGCAATCTCAACCCATACTGACATCCAAGCCCATACCCCAGATCCTGCTCCAACCATTAACCCAGCCTATACTTCACACTGAACCCTCAATTACAACCTCAAACCACAACCCAGGCTGAACCACAGCCTCAACCAACACTCCAGCCCAAACACCAGACCCAGCCTCAAACACAGCTGTATCTAAAGACTGAGGCCCAGCGTGAAGTTCAGTCAACTCCCCGGCCCACAGCTGTAACACATCGTCATACACCTCAACCAACACTTCAGCACATACCTCAGACCCAACAAACACTACCAAATATTCACATCCGGCCTCAAACCCAACCACACTCTACAACTCAGCCACCAACCCAAACACAACCTCAACTGAAAATCAACCCAGAACCACAACTCACCACTATGCAGCAATCTAAGGCCCAAACAACACCTAAACCAAATTACTTAAAACTCAAGCCCGAGACACAATCTCAACACAAGAATGAACTCAAACAGAAAACGCCGCTTCAATCAAAGAGCCAACCAACAGCTGAACCCAAAAAGCAGCCTAAAACCTCAACAAAAAAAGCCGCCCAAGCCAAAGCCAAAGCCAAAACCAAAGCCAAGGCCCCTAGCAAAAGACCAAGAGCAACCCCACCCAAAGATTCAGCCAAGGCCCCAATCACAACCTCCAACAAAGCCTCTAACCAAGCCACGCCCTCCATCTAGGCCCCAACCACAACCTGAACCTGGGCTTCAATCTCAGACCAGGACCTACTCTGATCCCACCAAGGTCACCCCAAGGCAGGCTTTCCCTACGGGTAAAGACCTACTTTTTGCCATCAGCAATCCACACCATCAAGTATTAAGATAATATCGAAAATTATTACATTTTAAAAGGGGCATATTCATTGAAAGTTTGTTTTTCCTATTGAGTTTCTGACCAGAAAACCAAATAAATACTGTTGTCACAATCTGGTTGATAAATTCCATTCTTACCCTTAGTAGCTATATTTATTTAAAACCTGTATTTTAACTAAATAATGATAGAATATGCCCCCTTTAAAAATCAAACATATATTTATATACATATTATCTTAGATAAATAGTGAGTTTTCTTTCATACAGCTCCTACTCCACCAGGAGAGGGCAAGCCTCTACCAAGACCTGCCCTGGCTACAGAGAAGGCTGATAGTTACACTCAGGGTAAACACCATGACAAGTTCCATGTCCCATTACCATTTCTGCTTTCGTCAAGTCACGTGGAACCCAGTGCTTTCCGTTGTACTTCAAACCATTGGTTGATGTCACTGCTTTCCCCATCTCCATCCTCCATCCTACCACCCTACACTACCCCACCCAATCATTATCCCTGCCTCCATGTGTGCCTCCATTTTCCAGCCCAGCACACTCACCTCACCCTCGCCCATTCACACCCAGAGCAGTCTGTCTAGCTTTCAATCTCATTTATGCGTCTTTATCATTTCATTCATTGTCCACTTTTCTACACTCCTTTCCACTGATGTGCTCTATCATTTATTCCATCTAGGTAAAGCAGTCGAGCTTGGAAGTGGATCATCCCTAACCTCCTCAATTGCCTTTCTGCTCATCTAGGTACTGGCATCAGATCATCTGTTGCTGAAGCTCCTCGTTCTCCCATTAGCTCATCCGTTCCTCCAGCAGGAAGAAACACCACGCTGCCTCGCTCCCGGGTTCCTCCTCAATCCCCTCGTAATAGTGCCCGACCTTTTTCTCCACCCAAGCCGTTCACCACCTCTCTGAGCTCCAGCACACCTGGGGGTAATGGAGAACTCTCTTCCTTTCCTCTTACTCTCTCTTCCCAAGTAGCTACCTCAGGTTATCCTCTCCTGTCAGCACTCTCACATGCTCTCATCGCAGCTGCGTGTCTACAGAAGAACACAAACAATTTCTTGGCTCTCGATCATGCAATAGACGTTTGAACGCTTGTGCCTTTTGCTCGATCTTCTCCCTCTCACCTCCTCGTACAGTCCATATGTTCTCCTCGCTGTGCCACATGTGCTTGGTGTGTATTTCACAGCTTTACCACAAGCAGCAGTGGCGTCTCTCGGGGTCAGGATCGTTAACATGATTTACGGCCCCTCTCGCTGGCCCGGGTGGGAAGTCTGGCCACAGCACTGGCCAGAGGACACACCACATTTTACACCAACCATGCCAAGCCAAGCACTGTGTAGACAGTACAGCCGCCACAGCCAGTCTTTCTTTTTCTTTCTCTCACTCTATCTCTTCCTCTCTCAAACATACCCACACTCTCCCCAAAGAGTTACAGAAGAACAGAGAGTGAGAAATAGTCCAGAACGTCTATAAAACCAGGTTGAAAACACATACAAGTCACTGACGTTCCACAGTAAGACATTTGAAAAATAGGTGATAAAAAAGCATCTTTTCTTTCTGACTTTCTTTGGTGTTGCTGTGCTTGCAGCGGTGACAGAAACCTTTTGATAACAGACCTTTTTCTCCCTCCAACAGCCGATGGGGCGCATCATAGGGGCAATGCTCATCCTAAACCTGTGGGGTGGTCCAAAGAGAAACCTGGTAAAGACCAACCAAGATAACTTTCAGCGTTCCTCACTCACTAACCAAAGAGGCACTTGTCATGTCCCGTCTCATACAGTCACACTGATCTGCGCTTTTATCACAATCCTCTCACGCTTTGTGGTTTTTCAACTTGTCTGTCAGCGTGACATGTCGTGTCTGGTCATCGTCTGTGTTGTACGTATACTACAGGAGCTTCTACTTGACTGAGACTGAAGCAATATATAATCTAATTTGGGCATATACATGTCCTCTCCTCTTCACATTATTTAGTCTACTGCACATATGGACCTGCAATCGGGAACTGGTTTTAATTAGTTTGAGCATAGCTTTAGCCTGCTTGTTGTGAAAGGTGAGTGTGGTTTGCACCCCTTTTTTTTTGGTCAATCACATTGTTTCCATTCTGCCAGGCAGGCTCAGGTAATTATAGTTAATTGAATCCATCTCAAGTTGTAACACAAACCACGTCTGGGCCACATGTATTAATGGTGACACTCTTCGCTCACTCCTTGTTGTTCATGGAGTTGTGAAGAGAGGTTGTGCTTCAGTCCCATGTCACAGCTGGTGTGTGTTATTTCTGGAAACTTTGACGGTTTCAGAGGTCTTCAAGGAGTCATAAGGCTCTCTGGAAGCAGCTCTACAGAAAAGAACAGTCCTGCTGCCTGCCACCCTGCACACACATCCAAACACAAAGCTCCTAGTGACTGTATCTTTCTAAAAAGTCAAAAAAAACCCAACAAAACACGCAGTTCACTCTGCAGTTTTGTATTGGACACAAAAGCTGGTACAGAGTTTGCCGTTTTATAGCGCTTAGTTTCACTTTGGCATTTGTTTCCAAGTGTGCTGCAGCCAGTGTTTTACTGCAGGTTAGGCAAAGGTTTATGGAGTTGATTGCAAACCCACTTCGAAGTCCGATGAAGTTCTCACTAGGATGGCAAAGGCATGACATAGATGTCCGGTTATCATGCCCGGATGGAGCAAAGGAATAAGTAACTCATCTGTAGATCAGTATTTACTGCAAAATCTGCACCTTCTCTACGCCTTATTGATTTCATAATGATCCCTACTCCCTGAAGTCAAGCAGCAGAAGTTAAGTGATAAAGTGCGATAAAGTATTGAGAATATGTCCATGCCATCCACCGCTGACTGCAGGTGTGTCCATGAAGTCTCAGTGCGTGGTGATCTGAGACACTTGTATGTACTTCAGTAGGAATGTTTCTCTGGACTGGACGTAAATCTTTGCTTTGTTTTGACTGATTGGATGCATTTTCACGGTCTAAGCCTTGAAGAGGAATGACAGAAACCAGCTCTCGCTCCACGGATGCTGTTTCACATCACAGGTCTGAGTCCGAGGCACATCAGAGACTCTACTTTCTGTTTAACGTGTGACTGCAAACCAAACACAGCCGCTGTAGAAACTGTAGAACAGCGTCCAGGTCGTAGTATATTCGCCGTAGACATATTGTTTACATGTATATTGTACGTCTTATCACATTGCATTATGATGACTCACTCTTTTGAGCCGTCAGTGTTTTGTATTTGCATATCTTAAGCCTGGCATTTAATCTACTCCATCATATTATCTGACTTTGCATACGAACATATGTTTGCCATTAGCTGTCAGTTATACCATGTGTGAGTCAGAGGCACCGCGAGGATGTATTCTTGGTATTAATCAGAGAGACTTGTTGGCAGATGTTGTTTCAGTTTGTCTTGATAGCTTCAACTCTTTTTCTCCTGGGGGACATCACTGATTTATGCTGACCGGGAGAAGGTCAGCTCCAGAGCTGGGGGAATTAAAAAAAAGAAAGAAGGTGTTTTGGCCTCAACGATTGGACATTTACAGGATCATGTTGACAGAAGGAGCATTAATGAATGTCTGAGATAAGAAAATGACGGAGGGAGTGGATAAATCACAGCAGTAAAGATGGATTACCCCAAAACGACTCGGATATGAAACACGAGAAGGAAACTTCTCAGAGCTTCTCCACCTCCTCCTAAGATATCACAACAAAGATTTAGCAAGATTATGCTTTTTTAACGGCATTAAATCATGACAGAACTCTGAGTCTGACGGCTCATAGCTGAGATGCTTTCATTACAGAGCCTCGCTCTTCCTCACTGATCACAGCTCACTAAAGCTAATTAATTCCTCGTGTTTACCCGTATCATTAAAGCAGGTTAGAGGGAAGCTGATCTGGTCTTCGTCTCACAAAGCTTGGCTCGATGTATATTTTATTATTTTCTCTCCGGTGCAGGAATTTTGTGGAAAATTTGGACATTCAAAATAATTTTTCATAGAAGGAAATCGAAATAATACCAAAAAAAAATTGGAGCTGCTGCTTACTTTTCCTGTTCAAGATTTACTAAGGATTTTTAAATTCCTCAGTTATTCCGCTGGGGATTTAGGGTGAGTGTTTAAAGCGCCGATTTATAGTTTTGTGGTTATTAAAGCTCTTGACATGGTTTTCATTAGTCATAGACCATGGCAGTGCTCTGTGGCAGCACTTCACAAAATGGCTTTTTAGCATTTCACATCTGCTTGGCTTTATGTGCTTTATTGTTGCTTGTATCACCGCCTGTGTTTGTGTACTCATTTTTGAAAACACAAATATCACTGCGGTCCTTCTGCCGTGCTAAAAAAGCTCTATAAACTTGACATTCTTTCGTCGTTATTGCACTATAAAAAAAATAACCAATCACCACTTGTTTTCAGTTTTGTGTCTCTTCTTTAGTGTCGACCTGTTCTGTTTTTTCGGTGTGATTATTAACCTGTACTGGATTCTTGTTTCCCATAATTCCCAGCAGTTCTGCGTCCAGCAATTCCCGACAACAAGAGACTCAACCTGGTGGGCAAACCAAGCGACCATGGTGAGGGCAACAGTAACGGCCGTATTGACCACTGAGATTCTTTCAGAATACATTAAATATGTTGGAAAATAGTTCCTGAAAAGACTTTGAATGACACATTACTGAAATGCAGAGTTAGAGTGGGCGGTCCTTAAAGGGTGGCTCGATGAACTGCTTAGCTTAGCTTAGCACAAATCCTGGAAGCAGGGGGAAGCAAATAAAGTGACAAAATCTGCCAAGCAAAGACTCGAGGGGCTCCAGTCTTTATGCTAAGCTAAGCTAACAGGCAGTTGGCTGTAGCTTGATAATTATTATACAAACATGAGACTGGTATCTCATCTAAGTTCCCACAAACTTGTGCTCGTTTGATGTAATTCCTCAGTGAGCGTCACTTGTTTTTGTTAAAAATCTGCCCATCTTGTGTTTCACATGTTGTTAAGCTAAGCCACACTTGCTAAATTCACTCCTCGTAGCTTCGAAAGCGTGACAGTACCCTTGTTTATTTATTATTCCCACATGAAGCTAATTTATTCAACATTAGTTCTACTACACATTCTTCCATGAGGTCAAGTCCCGGCTGCAATCTCTGTTATAGTTTGAGAGTCTCCGTCTTATCTAGTGCAAACAAAAGCATGCAGAACACAACAGCGTTCGTAACATTACAGCTCATCTCGGTGACTTTCTGTCACACACTTCTCTCTCTGTGACACTTTCTATCTCTCTTCCTTCTGCACAAAGCCAAAGCGTGTGAAGTGACTGCAAAAGTTCTGAGCATCTGGGCATCTTTGGTCTCAGCAGATGTATTCTGGCAGACCTTTTTTAGCCTTTAAAGAGATATTACCGAACAAGCTGATCTCTGATCTCTCAGCAGCCAGGAAAAGGCCACTGAGTTGCTCAGTGAAGATGGCCAGAGCAGATGGATCACAACTGTGTATGACTGTGAGTCAGATGATGAGGTTGAAGAACTGATCTCTCCTCCTCCCTCTTCTCCTCCTCCTCCTCTCTCTGTCCTCAGATAAACCCATGGACCTGAAACAAGGAGACAAGGAGTCCATCTTGAAGCCATTCGCTGTGGTCACTGCTAAGCCCAAGCAAGAGCGCAGACAGCAGACAACCACCTCTGCCCCGGCAGTAAACAGTACGAGTGACTTCATCACTTTCCATGTATTTTAGGATGAAAGTTATGACTTATTATCATAACTGCTTTCATACCCTGCAGGCCAAATCCAGTACCTCAATGAACAAAAGAAAATATGTGATGAAAAGAAGTTTTTGGCAGTGCAGCTTGCAGGTGTTTGTAGTAGTAAGCAAAAGAAAGAAAGGAAAACATTTTCAATATTAATAGGCAGACAAAGAACCCGAGTGCAGGCCAGAGCAGGTGCTGGGTTGGCTGGTCGTTGACAAGGGCCAGAGCTATAAAACCTGAGGACAGAGAGAGCTGCCAGGGACTGCTGGCACATCAAACTAACCCCAACTCCTCTCCCCTGTTTCCTTTTTAAGTCAGCCGTTTTGACATAAATGAAAACTCCTCCATATTCAGACCCTTGCCTGCGTCAGAAGTAGACTTCATGGGCAAGAAGCGCTTTGTAGGTAAGACTTCTCCCCTGAGGCACACTCCACTGTCGCATGAATAAATGGTGAAAAGGTGCAGCGTGAGTAACTCCCTGCTTTTATCGTACCCGTCCTCAGCTCCCCATGTGGTCTACAAGACAGATAAGAAGCCGGACGAGCCTTGCTCCATCACCTCCTCCCTCGCTTACTTCCCCGATGAGGAGGGCAGCGATCAGAACGTGACAGGTCCTCCTCGCGTGCCTCCCTCCAACCTCACCGTGGTGACTGTGGAGGGCTGCCCGTCTTTCGTCATCCTTGACTGGGAGAAATCTGACAATGAAACCACAGGTACGGTAACTAGAGATACTCTTGGCTTCCCAGTTGCCCTCTGGGTAAGGGTTTGCATTGGGCGGTTTGTGGACCCTGTTACACTCGTGTGTACCGCCAATGGTGAAGCATGCTTTATTATAGATGCATCAATATGTTCTTCTTCAATGACAGAGTATGAAGTTGTATCCACCACTAAAGGACCAAATGGACATAAGGTGTCCAAACTGACAACCAACCAGACACACACAGCTGTGGAGAATCTCACACCAGAGAGCAGGTACGTGACTCATACAAGCCAAGAAGAAATGTGACACACTGCCTTAATATTTCCCCTTCCTAGTCCTCCAGTAGGTCACTGAGTATCGTCAACCTCAGTTTAATTTAGATAGCATAGCAACACCCTCTGTTCTTAGACTCATGATTTGGATGAGGAAATAGTGGAAGACGCCTCAAGAAACAGAGCAACAAGAGGAGGGAAAAACTTGCAGTAGATATCATGTGTAGGCCTAAAGACATTGAAAATTACAGACAATCTCCACCATGAAGACCTGGAACCAAAAGCATGACTCCACCATTCACATAAGTAAGGAAACACAGAGGGAGAAAGGCCAACGAGGGCAGTGAAGAAGACTTCTTTCACTAAGCGCGGATGTAAACAATGCAGGTTGCATTCATCGTGTGTGTTAGACCTCGAGGATACCCACAGTATAATGTAAATATTACCTTTGTTACAAGGAAACTCCAGGACACAAAATACTGTATGCTTCAACTATCAGCTGATTACATTAGCATGCTTCACTGTACATCTCATCAACAGAGGAGTATTAAATGGCACTGAGAGGCTGAGTGAGCTCTGTTCAACAGTGTTGCGTCTTCACTGCCGTGCAGTGAATTGTCTTTGAAAATAACCAAAGCAACACTAAAACTGAGGAAATCTGGATGGAGGGTGGAGGGGGGGTCACTGGGTTTTTCATTAGATCTCAGCATCTGGAGTCTCAGAACCTCACCAAGAACCCTCCCTGGGTTGGGTTGGGCTGGGTTTGCTGGCCCAACTTTTGCCAAGACATCTGAAAGCAGCACGTGGAATAATCATCATCTCTCCATGAGTGTGTGTGTGTGTGTGTGTGACCCATTCTTAGCTGTCAAGTTCTGGAGTTGAAAGCTGAAAACTGAAGTTTGAATCATGCCTTTTATTCCCTTTTTTTTCCAGTTATGAATTCACAGTAACACCAAAGAACGAGCTGGGAGCGGGACCCCCCAGTGATCCCGTGTCTTTCAGCACAGAATCAGGCAAGTTTTTACAAACTATCACCAAAGTCATACTAGAGGAAACTCCTGATAAACCCTGACGTGTTTGCTCTGACAGAAAGAACAATTAGTTGCATGTGTGATGCCACTGTGTACGTTGCTAATTATCAGGCTGTGAATTGCTTTGAATCTCAGAAGATGGTTCTCTTAGGCAGTTGTTAGTCTAATGATTACAACATGGCACTGGGAACTGACTGATTAGGACTCAAGGGTCTTGTCAGCTCACCAAAAGTCCTCTAAGGCTCATTTCTAATGGAAGCATATCATCCACCTGGTGATCTTTGAACAAAGCTAAATTTACCCCAATCATAAAGCAGCTGAAGTACAGCCCTGAGTCGACCAAATGTCTCTAAACTCACAATGACAACATTGAGAGGGGAATGCTTTGCTTAGCTGGCCTCCTGCCCTTGTGCAATCAAAGCGCTGCCTGTTGGGGCTGAACATTGTAAAGCCAAATGGGCTCTGATACAAGTCTGGGTTTGTCTAGCATAATAATCCAACATGTCTCATGACTATGTGTTGACTCTGAGTTGTTTTGATGACGTTAGTCATTGCGTCTTTCTCTCATGTTTGCAGCGGATCCACGAGTAAGCGAACACGTGTCAGGTGAATGTTGTCTTTTCTCTTTTTGTTAGTATGTTCCAGCGAAGTTAAGATTTTTAAAATGTTAAACATTTGCTTCTAGTCCTCCAGTAGGTCACTGAGTATCGTCAACCTCAGTTTAATTTAGATAGCATAGCAAACCCCCTGTTCTTAGACCCATGATTTGGATGAGGAAATAGTGGAGACGCCTCAAGAAAAGAGCAACAAGAGGAGGGAAAAACTTGCAGTAGATATCATGTGTAGGCCTAAAGACATTGAAAATTACAGACAATCTCCACCATGAAGACCTGGAACCAAAAGCATGACTCCACCATTCACATAAGTAAGGAAACACAGAGGGAGAAAGGCCAACGAGGGCAGTGAAGAAGACTTCTTTCACTAAGCGCGGATGTAAACAATGCAGGTTGCATTCATCGTGTGTGTTAGACCTCGAGGATACACACAGTATAATGTAAATATTACCTTTGTTTACAAGGAAACTCCAGGACACAAAATACTGTATGCTTCAACTATCAGCTGATTACATTAGCATGCTTCACTGTACATCTCATCAACAGAGGAGTATTAAATGGCACTGAGAGGCTGAGTGAGCTCTGTTCAACAGTGTTGCGTCTTCACTGCCGTGCAGTGAATTGTCTTTGAAAATAACCAAAGCAACACTAAAACTGAGGAAATCTGGATGGAGGGTGGAGGGGGGGGTCACTGGTTTTCATTAGATCTCAGCATCTGGAGTCTCAGAACCTCACCAAGAACCCTCCCTGGGTTGGGTTGGGCTGGGTTTGCTGGCCCAACTTTTGCCAAGACATCTGAAAGCAGCACGTGGAATAATCATCATCTCTCCATGAGTGTGTGTGTGTGTGTGTGTGACCCATTCTTAGCTGTCAAGTTCTGGAGTTGAAAGCTGAAAACTGAAGTTTGAATCATGCCTTTCATTCCCTTTTTTTCCAGTTATGAATTCACAGTAACACCAAAGAACGAGCTGGGAGCGGGACCCCCCAGTGATCCCGTGTCTTTCAGCACAGAATCAGGCAAGTTTTTACAAACTATCACCGAAGTCATACTAGAGGAAACTCCTGATAAACCCTGACGTGTTTGCTCTGACAGAAGAGACCAATTAGTTGCATGTTGATGCCACTGTGTACGTTGCTAATTATCAGGCTGTGATTGCTTTGAATCTCAGAAGATGGTTCTCTTAGGCAGTTGTTAGTCTAATGATTACAACATGGCACTGGGAACTGACTGATTAGGACTCAAGGGTCTTGTCAGCTCACCAAAAGTCCTCTAAGGCTCATTTCTAATGGAAGCATATCATCCACCTGGTGATCTTTGAACAAAGCTAAATTTACCCCAATCATAAAGCAGCTGAAGTACAGCCCTGAGTCGACCAAATGTCTCTAAACTCACAATGACAACATTGAGAGGGGAATGCTTTGCTTAGCTGGCCTCCTGCCCTTGTGCAATCAAAGCGCTGCCTGTTGGGGCTGAACATTGTAAAGCCAAATGGGCTCTGATACAAGTCTGGGTTTGTCTAGCATAATAATCCAACATGTCTCATGACTATGTGTTGACTCTGAGTTGTTTTGATGACGTTAGTCATTGCGTCTTTCTCTCATGTTTGCAGCGGATCCACGAGTAAGCGAACACGTGTCAGGTGAATGTTGTCTTTTCTCTTTTTGTTAGTATGTTCCAGCGAAGTTAAGGTTTTTAAAATGTTAAACATTTGCTTCTAAATTCTTCTGAACTCTTCCTCACAGGAAAAGATGCCATTTGGACTCAGTTCCCGTTTAAATCCGATGCCTACTCTGAATGCAATGGAAAGCAATACGTCAAGAGAACCTGGTACCGAAAGTTTGTTGGTATCCAGCTCTGCAACTCCCTGAGATACAAGATCTACCTGAGCGACTCTCTCAATGGTAATTACAGATTGAAACAACAGTGAACTCTGCAGCTGCTTAGGGTAAATGAATCCCAGCAATTTACAGCTGGAGTGAGTTGCTGTCCCGAGGAAAGAAGTTCAAGTATCTTGGGGTCTTGGTAATGAGTGATGGGAAAATGGACTGTGAGATGGACTGGTCCATTGGTGCGGCGTCTGCAGTACTGCTGACGCTGTATCGGACTGTTGTGGTTCAGAGGGAACTGAATTGGAAGTTCTCGATTTTCCAGTCCATCCACGTCCAACCCTCACCAATAGTCATGAACTTTGGGCACACGGAGAGACGGAGATTACAGATATAAGCAGCCAATATGAGTTCCCACCGCTGAGTGACTTTCACGACACAAAGGTGCTAACAAGCTTGCTAAAATTTGACTGTTGTTTAGACCCCAAAATGGGTTCGGGAGACTTTGGCAAAGTTCTGCTAAATTTGAAATTAGGTTGGATGACTTTATTAATCAGATGGCATATTGTTTTTGTCAAACGTACAGTGACAAACAGCAAGACGACATGGGAAAAACATACTGTCACAACACTAGTAACCAGAGACACTGAACCTATTTTCTGGGAGGGGGTTCTGTAGTTACTGGGACCTGGTCAGGGTTGGACTGAGAACAAAAAGTGTCTCGAGATGATTTCTCATCACATTATTCCTCAGTTTATTTTTAATCAAGTGCTGTGCCAAAACGTGATCAGAGCACTACAAAGAACTGGTTGTATGGCCCAGTTAATATACGTCTTCAGCTTTTCTCTGGATCAAACTGAGAATGTGCAGATGCACATAACTTTATGTCCGAGGTATGTGGAGCAAAGGTTTGTCTGTGTCTCAAACTTTCTGTCTTAATTTCAGGAGTGTTTCCAATCTTGTGTCATATCTCAGAAAGTATCAGGTCACTCAACCTCAGCTCTATTGTTACCTATACCTAACTCTGTAAAGCATCTTGGCATCCATAACCAGTCCCTCAACACATTTTTGAGACTGCTACAAGCACCAAACAAGGGATGAATCAGGACCGTTTATTTATAGAACCAACCTTTTTCACAATCATTGCATAAAACAAAACACTGACCACAAACGTTCTGATAGAGAACATTTGAAAGCTTTTCAGTCACCCCAAAGAGCTTAAATTGCCCGAGACCTGGACCGAATACAATTAGCTTGATAATAAACCGTAATCAGTAATCAATACACAACCATTAATCAACATCAGACAACCTTAAGTTACATAGTGCGCTGGGAACGTTTTTTGGGGTTGCTTGGCAGCAGTACAGCCCCCCTCATAACCAACAGTCTATGTCCTCTGTCATCTCTGTAGGGAAGTTCTACAACATTGGAGATCAGACGGGGCACGGTGAGGACCATTGTCAGTTTGTGGACTCCTTTCTGGACGGACGGACCGGCAGCCAGATGTTTGCTGACCAGCTACCAAGCAGGCCAGGTATTTTGGTTCGCCATGACCAATAAGCATCATAGTTATTAAGATGTGTAGACTCTTATCCATCCTCTGTGTCTTTGTTCCAGGGTTTTATAGAGCGATGAGACAGGAACCTGTCAACTTCGGAGAGATCGGAGGGAAGTCGCACGTTACTTACGTGGGCTGGTACGAGTGTGGCACGCCCATACCAGGGAAGTGGTAAGACCCCGCAAGGCCGTCCAGGAAGGATGCCTTCCTTGGTTGTGAGGAAGACAAAGATGCCTGACTAGGCCTTGAAGGATGGTGCGCCTTTCTTTCATGTTACCATGGACACTGTAGGCGGATCTGTCTGTTTGAACTCTGCCTACTCTCCCAGGTACAAACCTGTACAGGACTTTTAGGTGTTACCAACCTCCATTGAGTTCATTTGTAACATTGATCTTAAATTCTGTATAACAGACCAAAGAACGCAGGAGTTTAAGTGAACCAAAATGCTGAATATACAGTAATCACAGAGAAAATGTTGGGAAGCTGGCTCCCAAAGTGTAATAACTTGTATGATATTATTTATCAAAGGGATTGTTACTGAATATTCTGTGTATGCTCGGGCTTTTGAGAAGAGAAAGTAAAAATTGTTCCCAATACTTGCATGTCATGTCATTGGTCATTTGTGTACAGAGAGGTGCCAATCATACTTTCATTGTACATTTGGGCTATGTAAAATACAAGTACACACAGACATGTAGAATCGACCTTCTGCTGGCCCTAAGGGATTATTAGCAGTTGCAGTTTGCACAGTATTAAACTTCTGTTCATATATGTATATGGTGTGAAATGCAGTTTGTATACCAGGGATCATATATTTTGATATATTTCAGGTAAAAGATAAAACAGCTTTAGCCCAAAAATTTATATAAAAATGTATAAATGAATAAACTGAGCTTCAGTGTGGAAATGACATAAACAAATGACATAATTTATGTTTTTGTGTTCAAATTTACTTTAAAGTGTACATAAAGTTATGAATCATTGGAGAGAAATTGTCAGTTTTCCACATCTGTGCACCATTTATGTTTTCAGCAATAAATCTTGTTTTTATATTTACGAATATTCATTTCCATTTGACTTCAGTGCCTTTTCTGTTTAAGAAAGAAGAGGGTTTTGGGGGGGTTTGAAGAATTTTGTCTTGGTTGTAGATCTGTGAAGATATTTCACGTCATACATCACCAGGCTTCTCCACATACATCACTCATGCTCCCTGTAGTAAGATGCTTGATGCTGTGGGTATCCACAAACAAGCTGATAATAGTTCACACTTCACTCTGAACTAGTACGTAGATTTTCACACCTATCTGTCTTCTAGAGGTGCCACCCATCACAAACACCAACTATTATAGTCTTCCTTGGCTGAAAGACTACTATAATCACTATCCTATACACTCACCACCTATCAAGTCATCAGTATAAAAATAAACATGAACGATGTTTATCATAAACCCGTATCCTAGGAGACAGCTGCTATTATATCCTATACTTACCTAGTTTATCGAGACCATAGCTGCTATTCATCATCCTAGCAGAGTGGATGTGACTTTTTTTTGACATACAATGAGTTTTTTTTAACCATACTAAACTATAACTTTTTTTGCCATACTATACTATGACTTTTTTTTTTTGCCATACTATACTATGATTTTTTTTACCATACTACTGACTTTTTTTTTGGCATACTATACTATGACTTTTTTGCCATACTATACTATGACTTTTTTTGCCATACTATACTATGACTTTTTTTGGGCATACTATACTATAACTTTTTTTGCCATACTATACTATGACTTTTTTTTTTTTTGCCATACTATACTATGATTTTTTTTTACCATACTACTATGACTTTTTTTTTTGCATACTATACTATGACTTTTTTGGGCATACTATACTGACTTTTTTTGGGCATACTATACTATAACTTTTTTTTGCCATACTATACTATGACTTTTTTTTTTACCATACTACTATGACTTTTTTTTTGGCATACTATACTATGACTTTTTTGCCATACTATACTATGACTTTTTTTGGGCATACTATACTATGACTTTTTTTGGGCATACTATACTATGACTTTTTTTGGGCATACTATACTATGACTTTTTTGGGCATACTATACTATGACTTTTTTTGCCATACTATACTATGACATTTTTTGCCATACTATACTATGACTTTTTTTTGGCATAATATACTGACTTTTTTTGCCATACTATATACTATGACTTTTTTTGGCATAATATACTGACTTTTTTTTGCCATACTATACTATGACTTTTTTTACACACTAATTTTTTTTTAACCATACTAAACTATGACTTTTTTTTGCCATACTATACTATGACTTTTTTTTTTACCATACTATACTATGACTTTTTTGCCATACTATAATATGACTTTTTTTGCCATACTATGCAGTGACATTTTTTGCCATACTATACTATGACTTTTTTTTACCATACTATACTATGACTTTTTTGCCATACTATACAGTGACATTTTTTGCCATACTATATACTATGACTTTTTTTGCCATACTATACTATGACTTTTTTTTACATACTATGAGTTTTACATACTATGAGTTTTTTAACCATACTAAACTATGACTTTTTTGCCATACTATACTATGACTTTTTTTGGCATGATATACTTTTTTGCCATATTATACTATGACTTTTTTACCATACTATACTATGATTTTTTTTTACTATACTATACTATGACTTTTTTTGGCATACTATACTATGACTTTTTTGCCATACTATACTATGACTTTTTTTACACACTATGAGTTTTTTTTTACCACACTAAACTATGACTTTTTTTTAACATACTATAATATGACTTTTTTTTGCCATACTATACTATGACTTTTTTTTGGCATACTATACTATGACTTTTTTGCCATACTATACTATGACTTTTTTTGGGCATACTATACTATGACTTTGTTTTGGCATAATATACTGACTTTTTTTGGCATACTATACTATGACTTTTTTTTTTTTACCATACTAAACTATGACTTTTTGCCATACTATACTATGACTTTTTTTTGCCATACTATACTATGATTTTTTCACTATACTATACTGACTTTTTTACACTGAGTTTTTTTAACCATACTAAACTGACTTTTTGCCATACTATGACTTTTTTTGCCATACTATACTATGACTTTTTTTTTTACCACACTAAACTATGACTTTTTTTTTTTTAACATACTATACTATGACTTTTTTGCCATACTATAATATGACTTTTTTGCCATACTATACAGTGACATTTTTTGCCATACTATACTATGACTTTTTTTGCCATACTATAATATGACTTTTTTTTGCCATACTATACAGTGACTTTTTTTTGCCATACTATAATATGACTTTTTTTGGGCATACTATACTATGACTTTTTTTGCCATACTATACTATGACTTTTTTTGCCATACTATAATATGACTTTTTTTTTGCCATACTATACAGTGACTTTTTTTTTGCCATACTATACTATGATTTTTTCACTATACTATACTGACTTTTTTACACGGAGTTTTTTTAACCATACTAAACTGACTTTTTGCCATACTATGACTTTTTTTGCCATACTATACTATGACTTTTTTTTTACCACACTAAACTATGACTTTTTTTTTACCATACTACTATGACTTTTTTTTGGCATACTATAATATGACTTTTTTGCCATACTATACAGTGACATTTTTTGCCATACTATACAGTGACTTTTTTTGCCATACTATAATATGACTTTTTTTTGCCATACTATACAGTGACTTTTTTTGCCATACTATAATATGACTTTTTTTGGGCATACTATATACTGACTTTTTTTGCCATACTATACTATGACTTTTTTTGCCATACTATAATATGACTTTTTTTTGCCATACTATACAGTGACTTTTTTTTGCCATACTATACTATGACTTTTTTTGGGCATACTATACTATGACTTTTTTTTGCCATACTATACTATGACTTTTTTTGCCATACTATAATATGACTTTTTTTTTGCCATACTATACAGTGACTTTTTTTTTGCCATACTATAATATGACTTTTTTTTTACCATACTACTATGACTTTTTTTTTGGCATACTATACTATGACTTTTTTGCCATACTATACTATGACTTTTTTTTGCCATACTATACTATGACTTTTTTGGGCATACTATACTATAACTTTTTTGCCATACTATACTATGACTTTTTTTTTTGCCATACTATACTATGATTTTTTCACTATACTATACTGACTTTTTTACACGGAGTTTTTTTAACCATACTAAACTGACTTTTTGCCATACTATGACTTTTTTTGCCATACTATACTATGACTTTTTTTTTTACCACACTAAACTATGACTTTTTTTTTACCATACTACTATGACTTTTTTTTTGGCATACTATAATATGACTTTTTTGCCATACTATACAGTGACATTTTTTGCCATACTATACAGTGACTTTTTTTGCCATACTATAATATGACTTTTTTTTGCCATACTATACAGTGACTTTTTTTTGCCATACTATAATATGACTTTTTTTGGGCATACTATATACTGACTTTTTTTGCCATACTATACTATGACTTTTTTTGCCATACTATAATATGACTTTTTTTTGCCATACTATACAGTGACTTTTTTTTGCCATACTATACTATGACTTTTTTTGGGCATACTATACTATGACTTTTTTTTGCCATACTATACTATGACTTTTTTTGCCATACTATAATATGACTTTTTTTTTGCCATACTATACAGTGACTTTTTTTTTGCCATACTATAATATGACTTTTTTTTACCATACTACTATGACTTTTTTTTTGGCATACTATACTATGACTTTTTTGCCATACTATACTATGACTTTTTTTGCCATACTATACTATGACTTTTTTTGGGCATACTATACTATAACTTTTTTTGCCATACTATACTATGACTTTTTTTTTTGCCATACTATACTATGATTTTTTCACTATACTATACTGACTTTTTTACACGGAGTTTTTTTAACCATACTAAACTGACTTTTTGCCATACTATGACTTTTTTTGCCATACTATACTATGACTTTTTTTTTTACCACACTAAACTATGACTTTTTTTTTTTACCATACTATACTATGACTTTTTTGCCATACTATAATATGACTTTTTTGCCATACTATACAGTGACATTTTTTGCCATACTATACTATGACTTTTTTTGCCATACTATAATATGACTTTTTTTTGCCATACTATACAGTGACTTTTTTTTGCCATACTATAATATGACTTTTTTTGGGCATACTATATACTGACTTTTTTTGCCATACTATACTATGACTTTTTTTGCCATACTATAATATGACTTTTTTTTGCCATACTATACAGTGACTTTTTTTGCCATACTATACTATGACTTTTTTTGGGCATACTATACTATGACTTTTTTTTGCCATACTATACTATGACTTTTTTTGCCATACTATAATATGACTTTTTTTTTGCCATACTATACAGTGACATTTTTTGCCATACTATACTATGACTTTTTTTGCCATACTATAATATGACTTTTTTTGCCATACTATAATATGACTTTTTTTTGCCATACTATACAGTGACTTTTTTTTGCCATACTATAATATGACTTTTTTTGGGCATACTATACAGTGACTTTTTTTGCCATACTATACTATGACTTTTTTTGCCATACTATAATATGACTTTTTTTTGCCATACTATACAGTGACTTTTTTTTGCCATACTATACTATGACTTTTTTTGGGCATACTATACTATGACTTTTTTTTGCCATACTATACTATGACTTTTTTTGCCATACTATAATATGACTTTTTTTTTGCCATACTATACAGTGACTTTTTTTTTTGCCATACTATAATATGACTTTTTTTTACCATACTACTATGACTTTTTTTTTGGCATACTATACTATGACTTTTTTGCCATACTATACTATGACTTTTTTTGCCATACTATACTATGACTTTTTTTGGGCATACTATACTATAACTTTTTTTGCCATACTATACTATGACTTTTTTTTTTGCCATACTATACTATGATTTTTTTTTACCATACTACTATGACTTTTTTTTTGGCATACTATACTATGACTTTTTTGCCATACTATACTATGACTTTTTTTGGGCATACTATACTATGACTTTTTTTGCCATACTATACTATGACTTTTTTTTTTACCATACTACTATGACTTTTTTTTTGGCATACTATACTATGACTTTTTTGCCATACTATACTATGACTTTTTTTTACTATACTATACTATGACTTTTTTTTGGCATACTATACTATGACTTTTTTGCCATACTATACTATGACTTTTTTTACACACTATGAGTTTTTTTTAACCATACTAAACTATGACTTTTTGGCATACTATACTATGACTTTTTTTTAACATACTATACTATGACTTTTTTTGCCATACTATACTATGACTTTTTTTTTGGCATACTATACTATGACTTTTTTGCCATACTATACTATGACTTTTTTTGGGCATACTATACTATGACTTTTTTTTGGCATAATATACTGACTTTTTTTTTTTGCCATACTATGACTTTTTTTTACAGTTTTTTTTTTAACCATACTAAACTATGACTTTTTGCCATACTATACTATGACTTTTTTTTTTTTTACCATACTAAACTATGACTTTTTGCCATACTATACTATGACTTTTTTTTGCCATACTATACTATGATTTTTTCACTATACTATACTGACTTTTTTACACAGTATGAGTTTTTTTAACCATACTAAACTGACTTTTTGCCATACTATGACTTTTTTTGCCATACTATACTATGACTTTTTTTTTACCACACTAAACTATGACTTTTTTTTTACCATACTATACTATGACTTTTTTGCCATACTATAATATGACTTTTTTTGGGCATACTATACTATGACTTTTTTTGCCATACTATACTATGACTTTTTTTGCCATACTATAATATGACTTTTTTTTGCCATACTATACAGTGACTTTTTTTTTGCCATACTATAGTATGACTTTTTTTGGGCATACTATACTATGACTTTTTTTGCCATACTATACTATGACTTTTTTTGCCATACTATAATATGACTTTTTTTTTGCCATACTATACAGTGACTTTTTTTTTGCCATACTATAATATGACTTTTTTTTACCATACTACTATGACTTTTTTTTTGGCATACTATACTATGACTTTTTTGCCATACTATACTATGACTTTTTTTGCCATACTATACTATGACTTTTTTTGGGCATACTATACTATAACTTTTTTTGCCATACTATACTATGACTTTTTTTTTTTGCCATACTATACTATGATTTTTTTTTACCATACTACTATGACTTTTTTTTTGGCATACTATACTATGACTTTTTTGCCATACTATACTATGACTTTTTTTGGGCATACTATACTATGACTTTTTTTGGGCATACTATACTATGACTTTTTTTGCCATACTATACTATGACTTTTTTTTTACCATACTACTATGACTTTTTTTTTGGCATACTATACTATGACTTTTTTGCCATACTATACTATGACTTTTTTTGGGCATACTATACTATGACTTTTTTTGGGCATACTATACTATGACTTTTTTGGGCATACTATACTATGACTTTTTTTGCCATACTATACTATGACATTTTTTGCCATACTATACTATGACTTTTTTTTTGGCATAATATACTGACTTTTTTTGCCATACTATATACTATGACTTTTTTTGGCATAATATACTGACTTTTTTTTGCCATACTATACTATGACTTTTTTTTTTACCATACTATACTATGACTTTTTTTTACCATACTATACTATGACTTTTTTGCCATACTATAATATGACTTTTTTGCCATACTATGCAGTGACATTTTTTGCCATACTATACTGACTTTTTTTTACCATACTATACTATGACTTTTTTGCCATACTATAATATGACTTTTTTTGCCATACTATACTATGACTTTTTTTTACTTTTTTTACACACTATGAGTTTTTTTTAACCATTTTTTTACTATACTATACTGACTTTTTTTACACAGTGAGTTTTTTTAACCATACTAAACTGACTTTTTGCCATACTATGACTTTTTTTTACCATACTATACTATGACTTATTTTTTTTACCACATTAAACTGACTTTTTTTTTTTTTACCATACTATACTATGACTTTTTTTTTACCATACTATACTATGACTTTTTTGCCATACTATAATATGACTTTTTTTGCCATACTATGCAGTGACATTTTTTGCCATACTATACTGACTTTTTTTTACCATACTATACTATGACTTTTTTGCCATACTATAATATGACTTTTTTTGCCATACTATACAGTGACATTTTTTGCCATACTATACTATGACTTTTTTTGCCATACTATAATATGACTTTTTTTTGCCATACTATACAGTGACTTTTTTTTGCCATACTATAATATGACTTTTTTTGGGCATACTATACTATGACTTTTTTTTTTAACATACTATTTTTTTTTTACCATACTATACTATGACTTTTTTTTGCCATACTATACAGTGACATTTTTTGCCATACTATACTATGACTTTTTTGCCATACTATAATATGACTTTTTTTTGCCATACTATACAGTGACATTTTTTGCCATACTATACTATGACTTTTTTTGCCATACTATACTGCTGACTTTGACCCGGGAGATGCGTGTTCGAATCCCGTGTGGACCCTTAGGCAAGGTCCTTAAAGCTACCAGCCTACTACTATCCAGTGAGCCACACACCCTCTGTGAAGCTACCAATGATGAACATTAATCTTCATAAGTGGAGATAGATAACAGTCAAAAAGCACCCACGTGTCGCATCATGCGACCCCTTCTCAACCACCCAAAACAGCAAAAATTGTGATTTTCATATCTTGCTTCCTGTTGATATTAGCCCATTTCTCCAAGAGACTTTTTTGTAGGTGATGTCTTCATCTGCAATTCGGCTAAGGTTTCATAACTCTGTGTCCAAAACTGTGGCGGGGCTGCTTGAAAGAAAAATTCAAGGGGGCGATATAGAGCGGTTTCGCCCCGCCCCTAATTAATTATGCAGCCGAATTTTGCATAATTTTGCTCTTAATTACCACAAGAAGTTTCAGACAGCTCTGACAAAGTATCTGAAAGCAAAAAAATCGGCACGCTTGACTTTGACGCGCCGTCACGGCCACGCCCTCTGATGAAAAGTTGAAATTGTTTCTCAAATGTCAACCCCAAGGCCTTGACAACATCTAAACCTAGTTTGAGGAGAATATGGTCAATATTTTCCGAGCTGGACGTCATCTCGTAAAAGTGGTCTTTTCTGTCGCCACTGGGAGGCGCTGTGAAAATCAGCAAATATTTTTATGGAAATGTATTCTAGGCCAGACTGCCATTATACATCACAGGTTTGGGGGAGATTGGAGTGTTTTTCGCAAAGTTATAGCACGTTGAAATTTCATAGTAAAACGCCAAAATTCGTAGCCCCGCCCCTCTGACGCAGTAAATCCGGAACTCGCGCTTTTGATATCTTTTCATGGTCGAGGCCTTAAGAACACACACGGCAAGTTTCAAACAGATAGGATGAAAGCTCTAGGAGGAGTTCGTTCAAATACGACCCCCGAAAATGAGCCCAAAACCACGAAAACGCCAACTTTGAAAGTAAGTGCACGCCGTACGCTTGGCGATAGCCCAGGTCACCAAGAGACTTTTTTGTGTGTCTCAGTACTTTACATACTCCCGCTAAATTTCGTACACGTGGATCAAACCGTGTCGAGGGGCTTCTCCGACAACTGAAACGTAGGTGGCGCCGTAGAGCCATTGTTATACATCCACGTGCGAGACCCCCAAAATACGTAATTTTACGCTCGACTTTGGGGGGGTAGGCAAATTTTCACAACTTTGAGTACATATAGGCAGTCGAAAATGCGATTCATTTCGCGGAAGAAAACGTCCAAACGAAATCCAATAGGGCCCTGCACACAGTTCGTGCTCGGGCCCTAAAAAAAAACAAAAAACATTTGCAATCCAATAGGGCCTCGGACCGCGTGCTCGGGCCCTAATAATTTTTAATAAATGCTCTGCGCTCGATTCTTCTCACTCAGTGAGACAGTTTGACACGAACAATCGACCACATACTCGCATGCCACATGTCCCGTCCAACCACAACCCACAGGCAGGAAAGCAAAATAGGGATACCAGCATTACCACAGTTTTCCTAATCTGGGTGGAGGAGGAAGAGAGAAGCCAAGCTTAACAGAGACATGAACTCAGAAACCACAAAGAGGGAGAGCGAGTGTTAAGAGGAGGGCAGCAAGAAAACAGAGCCAAGAGCTACAGAGTATCCAAACAAAAAGATGAACTCCAACTGGGTCTCAATCATTTATTAGGTTCAAGAAAAAAAAAATGTTACAGTTTATACATAAACAACTAATCTCACTTGAAGGTGGAATTTGATTTATTAGTAAAAACCAGTGATAAGATAAAGAGAGAGAGAAAGAGCAAGCTTTTACTGGAGGTGATATAACGAGCTAAACAAGTCTTCTTCAATGACGTTGGGATTTACACCTCCCGTTAGCTGTCACTTAGCTAGTGTTCCCGACGTGGGGCAGTTTCATTGACACATCATTTAATACCGACACGGTGATAAACTTGATCAATAAGGGAAAAAAACAAACATCAATGCGGTAACTTCATTTATATAGTGTCTTATAGATGCATCTACACAGTCAACCGAGATGTTTTTCAGTGTAACGTGCGACACGGATGCAGAATGCTGGACGCTGATCTCACTCGCAAAAATGACGTGTTACCGTGAAAAGAAACAGATTGTGCAAACAGCCTGTTTTGGTCTTCCAGGTGTGTGCGTACAGACTGGTTACATTTTGTACAATGACAGATACGAGAGGGCAGAGCAGATGTGGTGAGAGCGGGAAAAATAACATGAGGAACAAACACCGGGGCCAGAACAGAGCGGCATGTTGGAGAGACAGCATACAAACACTAACCATCAGACTGGGGGAGTTGTTGCTTGTTTTATATTTGCACTTCTTATTTGTATGGACTTGGAGGGGAAGGGGGGGATGCAGAGCGGTAGAACATATTTCCTGCACCCACGCCAAACAGTTGGAGCCACACATAGGGGTCGGGGGGGGTTTGAAGGGTGTGTGTGAGGATCAATAACATCCGCTATCCTCTTTTACCGGTATCCAGGGCCTGGCTGAGTGTAGCCCTGGCCATACGGTGGGCGGTTACGGGCGTATGGGTTACCAGCGCCTGGTGGAGGGGTGACAGTGCTGCCTGGAGGTGGGGTGTACCCGGGGCGGGGTTGGTACCCCGGGCCAGGCTGGGAGCTGGGCGGCATGCTGTAGTTGGCAGGCTGGGTGGCCTGGGAGGTATAGTTTTGGGGAGGGAAGGTTCCTGGTGGATATTGCTGCTGGGCTCCCTGAGATGGATGGGGCTGCTGCTGGCCACCCTGGAAGCCCGGAGCTGGAGCCTGAGCTGGACCGGGGGCCTGAGCCTGGGAGGAGGGAGGCGCGTAGTTCTGAAACTGCTGCTGCTGCGGCTGTGGTGGGCCAGGCTGAGGAGCTCCGGGCTGAGTGCTGTATCCTGCAGAGAGAGAAGTTGTCTCTTTAATACTCTGGTAGGCACCTTTATTCACAGCACAGCAGCCACTTCGTTATTTTTAAACTCTTACCAGAGTACTGCATACCGTACTGCTGCTGCTGCTGCTGCGGTGGTGGGGCACCTGGTTGCTGAGGCGGGTATCCACCTGGGGCCTGGTACTGCTGGTACACCTGACCTGAAGAGAGAAGAACAAACATTATGAGCCACTATCACTCACATCTGTGGCCTCGTTGACACTTTCATGTCCGGATACACTCCAGATGTGATTTTATGCGCTTTGGTTTTCACTTAGCCGCACAGTTTGTCTGCTCGATCACAGATCCGATGGTGTAACTTTTCCTACAACCAAATCAAAGTCAGTCCTACTTCCACGGAAAATGAAAGTGGGAAATAACGTTTTATTTCTCTGATTAAATAGTCTTTCTCAAGGTCTGCGCTCGCTCACCCTCATTCACTGTCTGTCTCTCAAATTATTGAACCCAAACCAAATTAAACTTCTTTGTGTGTCTATTTTGTGAACCAGGTCAGAGTTTAGATTTAATCCTGACCATGGAGGTCGTTTGTCTGATTGGCAGCCGCAGCGTGAGGTCAGAACTTGAATCTGGCTCAACTTCGTGACACCCAAGCGGCAAAAACACATGACCCAACGCGAATGAAAGAAAAAAACCTGCATTTCGCCGCAGTCTGAATGCAGCCGCAAGATTATGTACAGTCTTTGTGAGAGATGCATTTATAGTTTTTTTAATATACGGCTAGAATCTGGATGGGTCTCTGGATCTTCACAGAAACACCTGTGCACCAACTCTGATGAACCCACACAGATCTGTCTGCAGTTATTCAGAACAGAGACCCGACCTCTGTGGCACATGAATGACTCAGGGAAACTCCTCTAGACACATCTGTGTGTGCAGACAGTGACTTCCTGTATTCACTGTCATTATCCATGACTTCAGTCACACTGCGTACGTGCACACGTACACAGCTCCGGTCATCTCAACAACGTGCCTTAAATAGTAACAGTGAACATCAACAGAAGCCGACGAGTCTTCTGTAACAACTTGCTCGACGGCGACGTCACTGCATGTTTTTCTTTTTTTTTTCTCTATGTTTCAAAAACATGGAAACATTCAAGTTTTCCATTAGATGTCTGAATGTTAAGCAAACATGCAGAGACTTGGCGAGCTGGTGTTCCTCCTTAATGAGGCCTAACTCTTCTCCTGCCTGGCATACAGATCGGGGTGACGGCACGTGAAACGCGCAGAGAGAGAAGGCACGATCGACGAGCACTGGGAAGACCGGCGCTGTTTGGGAGGATGCTGCAGTTTAGTTTGAGACTCAGTGCACTCAGAAATAATAGTTTAAGCAGCTGAGGCTCAATGAGTCAGCAGAAAACAAGTCTTTGCGTTGGTGCAGGAGACTCCTGACATCTAAATATATTTAGCTAGAAACGGTGCACGTCCACAAGCTTTAACGTGATGTGGCAGCCATCTGTTATCTCACTGACAGCACCTTTAACATGATATTTATTATGCGGGAAGGCATGTGTGTTAAATTGGCTTCTTCTTCTCATGTTCTCCACGGTCTGTAATCCATCACGAGCGTTATGTAATGGCGACAGACGGATGTGTGGATCTTAGACCTCTCTGGCCTGGAGAGTTCATTTCACCTCCGCGCAGCCAAGAGGTCAGCTATGCGGGAGCAACGCGGGACAAAGAAATGACCGGGGGCTCGCTGAAGACAGAGATGCATTTCTTCCTTCCCCGCTTGGGAAACGGTCGGAACAAAGAAGAAGTTGGCTGCAGCTCTGCCGACCTCCACGCATGCCTAAAGAAGGAGTCATGAGAACAAGGACCTATTTTTAAATAAACATTTCACACTAAACGCACATCTGCCCATCTGATTAGAGGCCTCGTGCTAATGTTGAAGCTGCTGCTGCACCATGTGTTTATAGTTTCTTTCTGTCTCTGCAAATTATTGCCAAGCACTTATGATCATCTGACAGACAACAGGTCGAAATCTTTACCATCTACTTATGGATCTCGTTAGCAGGATTTTTATGGTAACAAGTTACCTAAGCTTACATTCGAAGTGAGCTTAAGGCCATCTTTAAACAGGCCACACATGCTCAGCTGGCATCTTGACTTGGCTTGCCTTGAGGTCGTCGATCTTGGCAGAAGAAGAAGAAGAAGAAGAAGAAGAAGAAGAAGAAGAAGAAGAAGGGAACGTCTAAGGAACTTATAAGGAGAGGATGAACGCTTTGTTGCCATGTTGGGCTTTGGAGATGACCTGCTAACGTTTACAAGATGGTACCAGGCCAGAGTTCTCAATAACTGGTCCCTGCGAGGAAATGGTTTTGATTGGAGTTGGTTTGCTGAACTTTAGCGAGGGGCTTCAGTTGAACCTCAGTCCTACACTCATAGACGAGCTCACCAACGCCTGGCAACAAACCAAAAAGTCCAGAAATCCACAGTTTGATCAGAAGCAGATTATTCTCCAACTCCATCCTCTACCTGATGTAGCTTTCACATCGTCCGGAGGACTCAGTTCAGCTTCACACATTCATTTTGGTTTGGTTCAGTTAGTTTGGGCGGCGGTATCGCCCAAAAACAAGAACTGACTGACTGACCGAAAGAAGAAAACCCAGCTCACTGACTGGCTTCCTGATCTTTGGTTCACTTGCAAAGTGGACCGAGACCCACGTTTTCACACCTGCCCAAACAAACCGGACATCAGGTCAACTCTAGTCCGTTTAAAGCGCCCAACTATCAAATAACCACAGCTACGGGAGACAAAAGAACCACTAAGTTTAGTGGTCCTTTGTGTAGATGACTGATAACTAAAATATCATCGTCAGGTTATCGTGACAATAAATTCTGTGAGTGAGTGAGGATCTACCAATTTGTAATTCTATGTGTGTGTTGATTTCCATCCTACTCAAATCAACTCCTCACTAAATCCACCACACACCCTTCGGGACACGAATGTCTCCGGTCGGGAAGCACATCTGTCAGACATGTGTTGAGAAGCTAGACATCGCAGATCCGGAGCGACGTAGCATCATTATGATACGAAATGAGCGACCATAACGATGCCCGTTCATTCCTTTCGGTGAGCTCGGTGAGAACTGCCAAGTCATGTGCCCGTGCAGAGGTTGGACTCCACGATAGCAACACACACGAAGCCTGAAAAACATGAAGTCAGCTACAGAACAAGTGACTCATCATACAAGAAGGTCTGTTGTTTCTCCTCGTGGAGGAGCAACAACAGCTGTTTGTGTGCAACGCAGAGTGTCACTGGCTAAGAAAGTCCTCCTCATGGATGAATTAAACTCTTATTGAGCCCTTTTGGATAGGCCGTGCAGCGCCAGGCCAAACCAAACCACCAGTTAAATCAAAGTAGTCACAGCACATGTGTGTCGACCTTCAGCGTTGTCCAGGTGTGGCGAGGAGTCAGCGGTGTGAGAACAACTTACTGCTCTCACAGGGTGCACCTAAATGTGCTGCAGTGTTTCTCCTCCGTCGACTAGGCCAAAAGAAACACAAGATGAAAACAATCCAATCCGCTTACAGCGGCGGCAGCAGCGTAACAACATGCACCTCTGTGGCTGCACCTGCCCGGGCCATGAGCAGGAACAAGCCAGAGAATTCCCTCGTTAAGTGAGATACTCGTGGACATCCACGATTGGCACAGAAATCTATTTTCTCCACTGAGCTTGTGCTGGGAAAATAAGTTAAATAAACTTTGTCTGCCAGCTGCCTGATCCTCTGTTAGTTTCTCTTTATCCGGGTCTCGGCTCCGGATCCAACATGTGCATATTAAAGATCTCACACGGGGGAGAGCTGAGCTGAGCGATAAGGACTCTGCCGAGTGAGATAAACTGCAATTCCATGGATACTCTTGTTTATTCAGTATTGATTAAGATTCAGCAACGATGACACTCACAGATCATTTCTCATGCGGTGAGATCAGCTGCCTCACAGCAGAACAAGTCTGAGGCTCTTACAGTGACTCCTGCAGTCATAGTTATGAAGTGTTTGACTACATTTACTCCTCACAAGTATTTACATTAAAGGTCCCAGCGCCCGGGTAGGCTGACTCAGAAAGAGTCAGCCAATAATTAATATTAACGAGACAAACACCCTGTTTATATTCGGTACCTAAAATATTAAATATATGTTGTGCAGAATGTTTTAAAGATCTAACTGCCTGACCTGTGAATCAAATCATACCAGCTGCAACAAAAATCTTTTTATGTGTCTCACCATCCATGCCAGCTGGGGGTCCCTGCTGTACTCCAGGATAGGGAGCCTGTGGCTGGGGGGGCACTCCTGGCTGAGGGGCTGCAGACGAGGAGGAGGCGATGCTGTCAGGGGTTCCTGAGCGCTCCTCTGGTGCTGGCGGAGCTACAGAGAGAGACGGACAAACAGAATTATTATTATTATTATTGTAATAATTTACAGACTTCCTTTTGCAGCTGGACAGTGTGTAGTACCTGGGGCCTGGTCCTCGCTCAGGCCAAAGGCGGAGATGACATTCTTGCTGACCTCGTCCTGGTTTTTTAACGGGTCGAAGGCCGACATGCTGGCTGCGCTGACCGGAGTGGCGTGTTTGACTGTGGGGTCTGCTGCCATCACTTTACCTTCACGTCCATCCACCGATTCTAGAAACAGACACAGAAATGTTTCAGGAACCGACACAGACAAACATTCACGACGCTGTCCAAGCCCACAAAACTCAGATCCACATATGAAAATGTGCTTGTTCAGGAGAGCGCAGAATAAAAGTATAATAACACATATATAACTGCACATGTTCCTCACGTGAGGGGAGGGACGGGCGCCTTGGTGCTGGAAATGTGCGCATGTACGTGGGCGTGAGCGACCACAATCTGGACCGAACCATGACGTATGCGGCGTATAATTAAAGCTACAAATGTAGTGTATAATTCCAGACACATCTTCACATGAAACAAAAAGTTATTAAGTTATTTCAACAATGGCCGACCCTCGTAAACTGTCTCAGTCTGGTGCCAGTATGCCTGTGGGTTATACATCTTATGATTCTGGCTGTGAGCATGTGGAAGTGTTATTTGTTAACGAGGCTGCGTGACTCCCATCAGTGAGATGTAAAGCACCTGGGCTGTGTGTGCGGGTAAACATATGGCATACGTTATCCTGTCTATATTACATGGACACGTGTGAGAGGTGCGAATTCATTTTCAAATCCATCGTTGTATTATTATTAGTGTGAATTCACCATGACAACAACATCAAAACTGACTTCCGATCTCTCAAAACTCTGTGCCACTTGGGCTTTACCTGACTCAACATGCTGCTCAGCCCGATCCAGGCTGTGCTCATCTCTAACAGCCTCCTGACGGGCCTCCCAGCCTGCACAGTGAAACCCTTTCAGACGGCTCGCCTGGTCTTCAATCGACTCAAAAGATGAAATGTTACCTGAGCTCCACTGTCTGCCTGTACGTCCTACCAGATCAGAGGCGTCCCTCTCTACCATCACAAACCTCCTGCAGACCTCCAGCTCTTCAGAGAGGAGCTCCTCTACAGCACTACCAACACCTGGACATGATGAATCTGTCCCCTTCTCCAACTGTCACAGTACTTACTGCTGCACCCTTTTTGTCTGTTTGGATGAAAGCGTCAGCTAAATGACTAAATCTAAAATATAAATGTACATAAGAACATAACATAAACAAACTATCTTGATATGGATCCCTCAGATTTGATTTTTTTAAGAACTGTGACTAAAACTCGACCAATACTGGATTTTTGGGGCAGATGCACATACCGATATATTAGGATGATAAGTTGGAAACTTTCCATGGGAATTTATGGGAATAAACCACTGACAAAGATATGTTATGTTGCTGGGAACATAATTAATATATCTAAATGACCCCAAGAATCTTTTTCTTCATCACGTCTGGTCAAAATATCGGGTAAATCGGACAACACAGACACTGATACTACTACGGATACAAACTCTGTCACGGTGTCACTGTTTCTGAATGACTTCATTTCTGTTCTGCATTTCCTGCTTACATACTGGCCAAACACACACTGATATTGGCAGGCTGGTTCAGTCTGATCAGTCTAACTGTAAGACGTACGTGTGTGTGTTCAGGTGCTTACCACTGTCCGGTGCTGTAGCAGCCATTCCAGGCTCTGAGGGGGGCTCCAGGCTGTCCAAGAGGTTGTTGACTTTATTCCTGAGCTCGATGAGCTCCCTGCGCAGGTATTTCACCTGACTGGACTCCAAAGGTCGCGGCTGACCGTTCACTGCAGACGAAGAGAGGTGAAGAGAGACGACACATGTGAGCAAATTATTAGAGCCTTATTATTTGTTTGGGGGAGTGTGATTGAGTAAAAGTCAAACATTTCTCCATGTGTGACCCTCGAGGACGGTTTGATGGAGCGAACTCGAGCTCTGATGGCTTTCACAGAAGACAACAATCCCCCGGTCCATACGTTTATTAATGGGAACCTTTTTATACATCACTTGAATCTGGATCTCATTACGATCATTTCCCACTTGGGGCGATGTTGTCTTGAATTTGAACTGCTCGTTGATATAGATCACAGTCTAGATTTGAGTTATATTCCATGAGCTCCCAGGAATATCTGGATCAGACTGTGCGGGAAACGTGTCAACAGCCTGAGCAGATGGTAAAAACAAAGCAAAGGTGAGCGAGAGCAAACTAAAGACGTGTTTAACGAGGACGATATGCTGCTACCACAGAGAGGCATGTGAACTTTACATCGAGTGTACGCCCGTGAAAAGCCAAGGACTGCTGCAGGTCTGTAAAATCTGTTAATTCTGCACCAAGTGTGTGTCCACGATGAGTGATGGTCTGTCCCAGTTCTGCTGGCTCCACACTGTGAATACCTGAGATTACAGAGCTCATCCGTCACATGGCTGAATCCACAATAGTAGCTAGTGGGCTAACAGACGAGAGCTTCATCATCACACCCTGCCAGCTAAGCATTTAACCAACAATGGAGCTGAGGAATGCTGGGAAAAAAAAGGGGCACTGGTGCCAATAATGACGTTACAGCACGCCCTCGAGTGTAATATCGCCTAAATCAAACCGATAGTTCCATTATTACGGCGCCAATCTGCGGGAACGGCACCACACGGGTCCACCCTCATTATCCCGCTCGAGGAGTGAGACTGACAATATTCGAGTGGATAATGCTGAACAGAGACGCACGGGGGTCGTGGCGCTCTTCGCCGAGATTCCAGCTACTCTCGCTCAGTTTGAATCTCAACACATGTCCGCACGAATCAGTTCCATGTGAGGTGATGACACGCGATGACGAGCCCAGACTCGGAGTTTAATTGGGAGGGAGAAATATCTTACAGCTCCGCCGATAAAAATAGCAGCGAGAGGGCAGACGACATCATGTAGCACATGTTACTGTATTTCTATCTTTGTGTCAAATCTAGATTAGATTATTACATTTGTACGGTTTTATTTCATAGCTGAGAGCAATATTCTGTAGACTAAAACTTAAAGTTCATGCCTGTATTCTCTCTCTACCATAACTTTGTTTCCTGGCAGGAAGGAGAAAGATCCGAGACACGATACTGGGACACAGTCCTGCCTTCGAATGAATAACATTAACACAGAAACGGCCTGTCAGGAGATATAATCAGTGAAAACATCAAGTTGTATTTTGACATTTACAGATTTCAGTTTGGGAGCTATATATGGGCATATAGTTTTTTGGCCGTAATTGAAGGTAAGCTGTCCCAGATGGCACGTCGTCTGAGTACGACTCAGTGTTCAATGTGAGCTGGGATCAGCTCCAGACACCCCCCGGCCCTTCAAAGGACAAGCGCGTACAGCTAAAGGATGGATGGATGGAATATAGTTCAACTTGAACTCAGTCTGTCGATCTGCCTCGTTTGCTTTCATACCAACAAGTTACTAACATTTTGTTAACGTCCAGAGTTTCACAGCTCTCACCCACAAGCTGCATATACAGTATATCACACCGTGTAGTTACAAGCTTGTATCTAAACAACATGTTGTTACTACGGATAAAAACAGGCGTCAACCTGACACGTTAAGGTGAGGTTTAACATTCAGATTAGGAACCGGTATAACTGGCACAAAAGGGCTTTTGTGAACACATCCATCTGCTGCCTGTCACCTTTTTTGTTTGCTAAGAAACGACACAAAGAAGGGAGTGAAACTAAAGAAAAGCTGAGTGTGTGTTTGTGTGTGTGTGGTGAAACATAAACTGGACTGCCCTCCAGTGACCGGATGGTGTAACAGCCGATTTGAGCGGTCACATGATTTGAGACCGACATCTACAGGAACTGGAGGTTTTGGGGTCGTTTAGGTTCATTACCTGTTTGTAAAGAAAAGAAAGGAAGGAAGTGCTTTGATATCTTACCAAACAAAGTCAGTTTGAGTATTCTACTACACTGGATGGCGAAGGAGAGGTCGGAGCTGTCAAAGATGGTGATGAGGTCGTCATCTAGGAAAAGGGAAAGAGACGTCCGATGATTGAGTTTGAGAGAGTAAGCCGAGATAGCAAAAGAAACAACAAAGTAATCTGATACATTATGCACTTGTCATAATAAATAAGCCGGCCTGATGGATATGAGTCAACATTCTTTCACCCCTGAGACCAATTAGGAGTCCTGACTCACCTTCGTCCTTGTATTTGATGGTCACCTCGTCGTTACTCTGCAGCTTTCCCCTGAAAACGCGCTGCATCATCAGCACCAGCTCGTCATAAGTGATGTCTTCGTTATGGATGGGGATGCGTCTGATGTCATCGCCCAGCTGGGCTTTGATGATCAGCTTCCCGCTCAGGTCCAGCTGGCCGTTCATGGTGCCGTCCGACCTCGTCTGCTCCCGCCGCTACACACGATCAACAGAGGTGAGATATAAAATTAAAAAACATAATGAAATGACTCAATTTACTGCCCGAGGGTCGGTGATCTGAATCAGTAAAAAGACTTGAACTCCCCAACACTACCGGTAAGACTGGGTCTGTGTAAGTAGGTTAACAGGTCAGGAAAGGAGTAGTTGCTAGTCCAGTTAATATTTGATTAAAGCACGGTTATTACATTAACAGACAAAGGGATTATATCCAAATTAGCAGCTCCTCTTTGAGGATTTAATCTGCCTGCAGCATTTATCCAGATTATAATCTGAAATCCAATCAATGCAATGACTATGAAGTCACGATGTCACACAGCGTGCCCTGAAGTGCAGAGTCTAAAGGGTCAAACTTCACCTGGTGAGGTGGCAACACTGGTTCTACACTGTGACAGACTTTGACCTAAAAAACATCAAGCAGCTAGACTGGAGCTGAGTTTAATGGATCATTAAAGGTCAGGTTAATTTCAGAATAAGGCAAACATGGAATATAATATTCATAACTATGTTTTCATACATCTTAAAATCTGAATCTCTTCATGTTTGTTACTTTTAAATGAGCCTTTTATAGGAGCGGGTCCTCTTTCACATTGAAGCACCGTGTTTCTACGGCAGCCCGGGACAGACAAACTAAATACTGACTGTACACAGTGTTTGTCAGGGGGTTGCAATGCAGTGATTAGATGAGTTTTACACGCTGCACCTTTAAGTCATAATATATATATAACGGTTATTATATTAGACGGGTTTGGTTTGGTATGCAGTGTAACTATAACCTACATCTGAGTTATTATCCTTGTAGTTTGCAGCTGGATTAACTGTGACGTTGGCTGACAGTACACACACACACACACACACACAGTGAGTTTAATAGCAGTAATGCTGCTGCAGATGTAACTGTCCCAGCCAGATGAATAATTGGCTGGATGCTAGGGGATTGAGTGGTGGCTAACGTTCATAGCATGCAGTGTGTTTTAAACGGGGATGGTGTGATGATGTTTACCGAGGCTGACTCAACACAAAACAAACGTTTGTTCGCTGCCTGGATGTTTAAAACGGTTCAGCAAGTTGAGCTGAGGCTGAACGTTAAAGACGCAGAGTCATGTGTCAGTGGCCCTGCTAACGTCTGCCGGGCCCCCCCTCATCATCACTGCCCTGTCAGTGCTCAGAATATAAAGATATGACGGCGGTGTGAACAGCAGCAATGTTATTAATCACTCTTTGTTTACTTTCAGTGAATTAGCCTGCCGTATTTTCTCTCTGTAGCTTCATCTGTCGGCGACAAAGCGGCTCTGCTGTGAAACTTGTAGCGTCAGTAGCTGACTTTAAAAGGACTTAACAGTTAAAGGAGGCGGTTTGTATTTAATTTAATGTTTAACATACATGAGGAGCTGTTTATTTCTGTGAATAACTTCATGTGAAACACCTGTTTGGGCGTGCTAGCGTAGCGTTAGCTCCCGAGCTAGTTAGCTTAGCGCTTAGCTTCCTAGCTCCTTCAAACTCCAGCTGCTAAACTGAATCAAACAACAGCCGGACCTCAGACTAAATAAAACATCTCACCTTGAATCAGACGACTTGACCACGCAGTGTTTCACCAGGTTTTCCCCTCCAATAAATAAAAAACGGGAATCAAACAAATCGCTTAGCTTAGCTTAGCCTAGCTACACCCCGGCTGCCAGCATCAGGAAGTGTGTCCTCCAAAAAAAAACTGTCAACGTCAACCAGTACGTGGCATTCAGTCAGTACGCGCATGCGCAGAGCAGACCTGAGCCAAAGTGTGTTGTTAATGATGATTGAGTCACATAATCAGTAAAGATGATCAGACACGGTTTGTAACAAGTTTGACAGTATCCATTTTATTGTTATGCATATTTTAATCAATGAACCGGCTTTGAAATGAGAATACCTAAAAACATAACAGTACAGCGGGCAGTGTGAGCGCCGCTCCTCTTTAAATGGCTTAAATACAATCTGAAGGAACACAATATATTAGAGAGGTAGACTTAACGAAAGAGACAACATCAGCACGCCTGCAGCAAAGGCAGACCGACTTCCTTTAACACACACAGCTGCGAATAAAAAGCAAAATATGGAGGAAGTACGAACACCTCCACATCTGTTCTGTTCAGTCCACAGCAACGTTTCAGAGACTCAGACGCAAAGTGACTGAATGTTTATGGATGTTGCCTCTCCTGATTGTGTGTGCTAACTACTTATTATCCATTTTAAATAAATAATAGTGATTAAAAATCCAGGTTCCTGCATAAATTATCCATCCTAACATGTGTCAGAGATCACTGGTGTCTGACGTACGGTGTCACATGACATGATGACTGCAAAAGTAGACTTAAATGAGACCCAAAACTTAAAATAAAAACACAGTTTTTGCCCAGTCGCAGTTTCTTTCGCTCCGTTATTTCTTCTTCTTCTCCTGAGTGGTGTTGAACCACGAGTCCAGCAGCTTTTTCATGTAATATAACTGCCAGGCGTGCACTTGAACAGCGACCACCATGATGAGGTACATAACAGTCACTGCGGAGAAGCCGAATATGAAGCGGTAGGCCTTTCCGTGGCGGTACAGCTGCTGCGCCACGGGAAACATCTCCATCCCGCCGTAAATGAGAGGCGCCACGGAGAACAGCCCCCCGCTGATCATGGATATGACCAGGTAACTGATATTGTTCTTGGGAAGCGACAGGCTGCTGCAGAGCAGAGGGAGGAGGCTGAGCAGGATAGGGGTACTCCCACTGGTACGGCATGGACACTGTGTCATGTGATACCAGATTTAAGTGGCTGACGGTCACCTGTGCCGCCACCAGCACCCAGATGAGGAGGTGGACCAGGTTCAACTTCCGCACCTCTGACTTCAGGGAAGCACTGTAAAACAGATAACAGACAAACAAGCAGTATTAGTGAATCCTCACGTTGTTCATATCATCCTCCACCTCCTCTGTGGAGTCTAGTCCTCCCCAGCAGACCACCACAGTGTCATAGAAAGGTTTATAACAGAGTCGTCCTCCACAGACTGTCTAAAACCGGGACGTAGTCTCGCTCTAAAGTGCAGCAGCATGGTATATAACACATGCTGTCATTCCTTTGGTTGCCCGTGTGTTATTATTATATTTAATGACCAATATCAGAAACAGATTAAAAGTTACTCACCTCATCTGGTAGTGTGGGGTCACCCTCTCCCTGGGTTTGAAGTCACTTCCGTTGGTACCAACAGCTCTGAGGCCGACACGTGAAGTCATGTTGACGTGGAAAAAAAAACCTGCTGACACACAAACCAGAAGTCAAAGAAGCTCGACAGAACTGCAGACTGCAAATGTTCATTTTTAATGAGATGTGTTTTTAATTAATGAGATAATTTATTCAGAAGGGCTCATACATATGCAGATGTGATGCTAATTAAGGTCCAGTTCCAAGTCACTGCTGCACTGAATGGAACTGGACCTGAATTAGCACCATTGCTAACACCTGTGTTTACTATTTCACAGTTAAATAGCCGGCATGCAGGCCGCAGGAGCCGGGGATCGAACCACCGAGCATCTGAACCGCATGAAGCAGGCTAACGCGTTAGCAGCTGAGGCTGCCTCACCTAATTCGCCATTACCTGACACGCAGCACGCTCTGCATTAAGGCCAGCGTCGCTGTGTTATTATAGATGACACACAGTGTGACACCGTGCTAAATGTTGCTTACCGTGCTGTGTCTCCTCACCGTTTGGCCGAGCTGCTGCTCTGAATGAAGTCGTGCTAACAAAAGATGTGACAGATGGATGTTGTAAACAGCTGTGAGCATGCGCACTTCCTCCTCGTCCTCCTCCTCCTCCTCCCGCAGCATCAGCACCTCCTCTCCTCATCTCCTCCTCCTCTCACATCCGGCCCAGCTGTAACCATGACGCCCATTCAGTGATTTGAACCGGATCTGACATCATCGCAGAGAGAAACGATATCACAAAAATGTTTGTTTTTACAGCGAGTGCATCCATCCATCCATCCATCCATCCATCCATTCATCCATCCATTGATCCATCCATCCATTCATCCATCCATCCATCCATCATAATGTAACTGAACAAAAATGTCCAACAACTTATTTTTTTTAATTAAACAATTTTTATTTAGAAAAAACAACATGGACAATAATAATAACAACAAACATTAAGACATAAAATCTTTGGTTACACTGACAATATTAGCACCGTGGTTAAAAGGAGAAATATACATGTCATGCTCTGTGCCCTTGCCATGGCATGTACATGATCAGCAGATAAAATAATAAATTACTGACGTGACTGCTGCAACATGCCGTACAATATACATTGATTTTGTGTTCCCCGTAAACCTGGCAGCAAGACACAGATAAATGTAGCACAGTAAGGATGCCGTGGAACTTAATTTGGTTCTCTCACATCGCCTTCTGTATATTTATACAGTAAGTAAGTATACATTTTAAGACTATACAACTGCACATGTGCACAGACAGGCGCGCGTACAATGCTGCAGCTCAGTATAATGTTTGATATCATGGTTTTGGGAGTGGTTTTCACGGTTCAGGGGAATATGTTGTTTGTTTGTTTGACCTTTGTTTCTTTACAGCACTACACCCATGAACCTATATGCAAACATTAAAACATAAAATTCATATTACATTCTTAAACTTCTGAATCTCACTCATTGGGAGCAATTGTCAGTCAGCAACATATATCATGGGTGTGATTATTTAATCTTGACCGTGCTCCTATAAGCGAGCACAATACCAGTCACCCCTTCACACACCTGACATACAGGTTAGTCTCACACTGTGTTTTGCATTAGCCTGTATATAAATTCACCATTCACCGTCAGTTCTCTCAGTTCTTTGTGGGTTACATGTGCTTTTACATGCTTGCCGTTATCATTAAAGAGACAAAAACTGTATTTATACAAAGGTATGCATGCAAAAATATAAATTTCCTAACAAAATGAATATGCCGTCATGTTTTCTACTGCGTTTCACATTCTTCACCACATGGGGTAGCTGCCAGCTTCGAAGAGGTGCAGGGACCAAATTTGAGACCGTGTAACCAAAATTCTTCTTCATGCGTTTCGGTACTGAATAATGAGATTTTATGGCACTCTTCTATATATAAAAAATCATCTGCAAGCCATCTCTGAGGTGTGAATGTCTTTTTATACATTCTTCATCTTTGCTCTCCCAGTAACACGGCTGCTGTACATACAGACCGTCAGATTTTCTTTCAGATATCTGATCTTGTCCTCTCGTCTCTGCTGACAAGATCAATAGTTTGTTGACTTTACATTACAAATACTGCTCAGTCTAAGGTGATTTATGGTGTTTTATATCATACAAAAATATGCTCCCACTTTGCTCTCACTGAAGCCTCTCTTTCCCTGGAGTTTGTGGTTTTACATCGGATATAACAAATACCCAGAAAAGGACGAGTGCACGTATTGCCCAGCATAAAGTCCTGCGGCCTGATCCGAGGGCAGCTGAATATACACAGTATCCCCGGGTTGTAGAGGCAATACTGCACTCCCTGATGCTTGATCTAGGAAACCCTTTTTGTATTCGTCATACGTATACATCACTGGCTCATTGTTCCTCATCAAAGCCACCCACACGTTAGCTCCTTTGCAATGAATGTGGTAGGCAAAGTAATAAATGCCAGGCATGTCACACGTGAAGATTCCCGTCTCGTGGTTGTAGTTTTGGCGACCGTTGTACAAGAGCTTGTCAAAGACGACCGGAGTGCCCACAGGTGGAAATGGAGTTGTTATCACCGCGGTGAATGCCTGGCATTTCCAACCCACTTGCACCCATTACTTCTGCCCCATTGCCTCCATACTTGCCCTTCTTACCATAGCCGCCAGTCTTAACACCATCTAGTCCAGGGCCCATCACAGAGAGCACTCCAGCCATGTCGGGAGACAGACCACTTTCTCCTGGTGGTCCTGGTGGTCCAGGAGGGCCTGGCTGACCTGGTTGCCCAGGTGATCCTGATGGGCCAACCTTCCCTGGGGGTCCCATGGGGCCAGCAATACCTGGAATCCCCTCACCTGCAATGCCTGGTGGACCAGGTGCACCGCTATCTCCTTTTGGCCCCATAAGACCAGGAGGCCCAATTGGTCCTGCTGCACCATCCATTCCAGGTATTCCTTTAGGACCTTGAGGTCCAAGTTCACCAGGTAATCCACTTTGTCCTTTTGGCCCAGGAAGTCCTGAAGGACCAGGTGGACCAGGCAGACCTTTATGCCCACTCTCTCCTTTGGCACCAATTGGTCCTGATGGACCTCTTGGTCCTGGGTCTCCACGTGCTCCAGGCAGACCGTCTTTACCAGGCATCCCAGAAGGACCAGGATCACCCTGAGCTCCATCAAGCCCTTTAGGTCCTCCTTCTCCACAGTCTCCTTTAGGACCAGGTGCACCTAAACCACCTGGGGTTCCCATAGGCCCTGGAGGACCTGGTGGACCATTTGGTCCAGGGGGTCCGAGCATACCAGGCAGTCCTCCATGGCCCTTATCTCCTTTTGGTCCAGAAGGTCCAGGTGGTCCACCCATACCTTTATCACCCTTTGTTCCTGGGAGTCCTGGTTTACCAAATCCAGGTAGTCCTGGCTTTCCTGGCAAACCTGGTGGCCCCGGATGACCTTTCCCTCCTGGCATGCCTGGCTCTCCTGGCAGGCCATTTGGACCTGGCTTTCCTTGACCAGGTACACCTGGTGGACCAGGCTGTCCTCCTTCACCAGCTGGGCCAGCTGGTCCTTGTTCTCCAGGATGTCCTTTCTCTCCTGGTGGTCCTTGAGGGCCCGGTGCCCCATTTAACCCAGGTTTTCCAAAACCAGGAAGCCCTCTTGGGCCAGCAGGTCCTGGTAGCCCTGGGAGCCCTTTGTGGCCAGGTTGTCCTGGCTGGCCCATCCCTTTGTCTCCTTTGGGTCCTGGTAATCCTGGAAGTCCTGGCAGACCTTTGTGACCTGGCTCTCCTTTAGGTCCTGGTTGGCCTGGTAATCCCTGTACCCCTGATTTGCCTATTCCTGGTAGTCCTGGTGGTCCTGGGGGACCCTGTGGACCTGGCTGTCCAGCTGGTCCTTCTTCACCCCTAGCACCCATTTCTCCTTGTGGTCCAGCCTCACCATTTCCTCCTGGCTTGCCTGGCAGTCCTGGCAAACCTGGTTTGCCTACACCCGGCACTCCTATTGGACCAGGTGGTCCTGGTCGTCCTGCAGGTCCTGGTTGTCCATTACCTGGAGGTCCAGGAGGACCTTGAGGTCCCTCTGGCCCAGGTGGGCCAGCTGGGCCTGGCTCTCCTTGGGGAATTCCCTCAGCACCACTAGGAACTGTCTGACCTGTAAGAAATTAGATAAATATTCAAGCAGAATTCATTAATTTGAAAATACATGAACAAGATCTCTCGTTAGTGTTTGTTGAAAATGTTCTCACCTTTGTCTTGTCCACCGTTATAGCCGCCCCCTTTACGAGCATTTTCTTTGCCCTTGTGCATGGGTATCTGGGGTAGTTCCTTCCTGTAGTGGGGATATTGCATATAGGGCACTTCTTTTCCAAGGTACTGTTGTTGTTGTTGTTGTTGAGGAAAGCCTTCTTTGCCCATTCCCATGTGCTGGAGGTGCTGCATCGGCTGGTACGGCTGAGGGTGTTGTTTGTGTCCATAGTATGCCCCACGACTCACATAAGTAAGTACTAGAAGCTGCAGCAGTGTCAGAAGGAGGTGGGCAGGGAGGGGAGGCATGGCCAAGGCCTGCGTGGAAGGAAGAGAAGACAAGACATTTTTTTTAATCCTGTATGTTGGTAGGCAAATCAAACACTGGTGTGGTAGCAGATTAGCATTTCTTGAAATATCATGAAGATCCAAGGCAAGTGGACAACCTTGTTTGCAAAATGCAGGCAATGTGAGGTCACACTCTGTCTCCCTCTGCTGGATATACGTGGAACTACATGATATGTATTATCAGAGATGAGTTTAGAAAAGAGAGTCAGCTTCTGTATCAGTGTCACATGGGTTAAACCACTGCTGCTCTCCTTTAGGAGACTAGCAGCAGGTTCGTATCTTATGTTACCTTCCAAACATTCTGACATTTTCCAGACAGATCAGGAGAAAATTAACTTGACAATCTGCTTTCATCCATCTACACAACATTCACAACACTTCCAAACTAGGTTTGAAGATCAGAGGTGATCCACTTAAAATGGCTGTTAGTTTCATTGTTGCCTAAAACAATTTAAACATTAAAAACAGAAACATTTAAACAAAGTGGCCAAAAAACATCATTCAAACTGGCACTTACTATAATTATCCACAAGAGGGAGCCACATGAACTGTCATACAGAATCCATGCTGTGTTTTACTGTGTAATATATTCTCATTTTATACAATTATCAACTGGCCAAAGATACTTAAATACTAATCATGATTAATTCAGCCCCAACAAAGACTTCCAGTCCTGTGTCTATAACATATGATATGTATATTTTTATGTTTTTCTAAGGTCACACACAATGCAGAAGATTTGAATGAACAATAAGTACATTTGTATGAACATGCATTCATTCGTGAAGTATTTCTGCCGCCTCCTAGTTATTATACTAACGTGCACACCTGCAGGTATTAATGCTGAGCATTCTTGACGTACCTGCATTGCTGCAATATATTAATTCAGACACATAAAAATCAATATAAGTTCTCATTAATGACACAACAAGTCGAGTAAGGAGTGAGTGACAAATATCTACAGCTGCCTACAGATGTCTGTCAGAAGTACATCCATAAACAGGACGAGTTAACACATTAACACATGCTGAGGGAGAAGCAGGCTGAGCCAACAAGTACATTGTTGAACCAACAGAGTTGCGGTCCAGTTCTGCAGTTCAGACCGTCTATTTATGTATCACATCCCTGAGCTTTCTGCTTTAAATGGTCAGTAACGGAGCACGGTGAAAAGGGTTTTCTTTGGCTCCACCAAGCCATGAATAAACGCTCCTCTGAGTGTCATGCTTTACAAGTGCCATTTCCATCTCAGTCCACCCGCCCCGTCCAGGTTCAACATCAATCCCAGTCCCAATTTTTTATTACAACTCATCTTAGTTTCTCCAGATCGCATCCTAAACCGCATCCTCAGTGTCTGCTTCATCACTTCCACCTCCTTTGGATCTTTTCCGCCCTTTGACCCTTTCTCAGTCGGCTGGTGATTTTGACACGGCCGTGCCACTGTCTCCGCGATGAGTGCCGGCCTTTGAAAGAAGCTCATCTGGTTTCCACGGCGACAGAAGCCAGACATGCCAAAGAGTCCAGAGGAATGCCATTTAGTTTTCCCCAACTAAGAGCCAGGGACCTATTTTTGCCCAACGAGTGGAAGCTGAAGTCTGTTCCAAGTCTCCTAATCGATGATACAAATACACTGAAGTGAACAGGTCGCCCTGATGTTCCCAGACTGCTCAAATAGAAACATTCTGAGATACTAATGAGGTAAAAATGGACCGAATTCAAAGAATATGGCAAGAAGAAGGCCTGAAGACACAAGAAAATATAAGTACTGTAAGCTGTAGTGTACAAATGAACGACCTCTACGCAGTGCGAGCTAAACCTGAAGAATTCAGACAAATACTGAGTCAAGAAATCCAACAAAAGTGTTTAAAATGCTGAAGTTTAGTGAAAAATGGACGCGACTCCCCAGGGGGTCCCGACCCACACTTTGGGAACCAGTGCATCAGTAGTTCCAGCAACAGAGACGCCTTTAGAGTATGTACAGCTGACTTATCTCTGAATATGACGGTGCCAATAATACACGTTATTTTGATACTTTGATTTGTGTGCATATAAAAAAAGGTAAATTGACAGTGTCGACACATTTGACCAACTTTACTTTCATCTTAATTTAAGTCATAGGCTGAAAAATGATCAAACAGTCTAAAAATATAGAATCAAAACATGATTAACTAATGATGGCACACACATTTTAACCTCACAAATACTCACTGATGTTTCCATTTGGAGGAATGAGATGACAGACTCTGTGTTGATAGGTCAGCATCATATAATGTGCATAGTTCCTCTGTTATAACCACAAATACATGAAAAGGTTTAAGAAAATAAGTGTGACAGCTTTATTACCTCTTAGGAACGTCCCAGCTCAGTGTGTGTGTGTGTGTGTTTAAAGGCTTGGAAATATTCTGACAAAACTTGCAACCCACAGATCAGAGGGACCGTACAACGAGGGGTCTGTTCAGTGTCACGTAACAACACTGTGACGTTGTCATGGCGACCGCGGAGCGATGGAAACACCTCCTGTCTTTACCTGGTGTGCTTCGCTCAGACACATTATTCTGCCTCCAGAGGACGGCCACGCTCAGACTCTGACATAAACATTAACCAGCAGTTTCCACGGTTTACCGGATCAAACGGACAGAGAGAGGAGCAGCTAGAACAAAGTGACTATAAAGAAGTCTGTTACACCAAAAAAACACCGTGTCGTCTCTCCATCTGGGTACAGATGTCAGACATGAAGTCGCATATAAATGTGGCACAGCTGTGAGAAGCCGTGATGGCGTGAGTCGACGTGTTTTCTCACATTTGTAAGATTTACAGGTTAAAGTTTTCACGCGCTGGCGCGAAACAATTTGGCTCCGCGACGATGACGACTCTCCGACATGGAGACATTTTTAACGGGCATTAAACAGGAACATCGGCGACCGCGTTCCACCATGTTTTCATGCCAGGCAGATGTCACCGTTTGTTTATGAGGCAGGAAAAGACACAGTCACACATCAACAAGTTTCTAAACAGAAGTGTACTGTATTGTTGACATGCACACTGAGGTGGTTCGGGCATCTGACTAGGATGCACCCTGGATGCCTTCCTTTGGAGGGCACGTCCAGCCGGGGAAGACCCAGAACCTGCCGGAGGACTACAGAGCCCATCTAGCCTGGGAATGAGTTGCTAAGGTATGAGGACGCGACCCAACCTGGAGGAAAAATCAGGGGCTCACTGAAGTGATTACAATCCATCACAAGGGAGACGATGAAGGTCTGAATCAGATTTAACGGCAATCCATCCGATATTTCTTGAGCCGCTCTTACACAAAACCACCAACGCCAACCCCTCCAGTGATTCATTCACCCCCCGGAGAACTGTCTGTACAAACTTTCAACAACAATCCGTCCAAAACTTGTTGAGATATTTCAGTCTGGACAGAAGAGGTGAGTCAACAGACCAACGTTGCACGGGGGGACCACACCTGAGTGCGGCTCAGCTCGACTATAACCACGACTATGAGAGCTAAAACTGAACCCAACACGTTAACCACGAGACAACAGCCCAGTGGGGGAGCATGGAGCTGCCTAGAGTCATGTGTGGTCATACACCACTGAGCTCTCAGCATGTCAGGCCCGGCCCAGACAGTCTCAAAAATAAGCAGACCTCAGAGTTGTCTAACATTGTACGTTAATGTGTGTGTGCGCATGTGCGTGTGTGTGCGTTCCGCTTCCCCTGGACTACTTCCAGACGTCCATCTTCTTTGACATTTTGCGTAAACAAAACAGTTCATTGACCATCAGGTGTGTGACGTGAGAGGACTCATGGGCATCGTGTGTCTGTAGGATGTTTGCTGAGTCAATCTTCGTCGTTCGCATTCGGACAAATGTGAAAAAGTGAAGCCATCAAACTTACAGCGTGTTGAAATGAACCCCGGCTTCCTTAGATACTCTAAAAAAATGTTTTCTGGAACACTTTGAGTTTGCAACACTTTCTGTGCTTTAAAGAACCTTTTTATGTTTGTTAATCCCTACATCCTGAACATCCTTAAGCAATAAAGGTTCAAGCTGGTGATGCCATAGGGGAACTTTTTTTGGTTCTTTTACCTATTGGGTCTTCAAAGATCCAGTTGGCCAACCAGCAATCATAATAACAAAGAACTTTTTAAAAGGAAGAAAGATTATTAAACACAAAAATGTTCTTCAAAGCAAAAGTTCTGCAACTGTAACTTAAAGAACTTGACACCATAGGCAAAGAACCTTTTACGGGTTCTTCAAAGTTCTCCGCAGGAATCGTATTTCTTCTTGAGTTCATTCAAGATGCAATGTATAATCATTTGAATTCATTTGTTTACGTCTTGTTTTTAAATGCAACATTGGGTAAAGAACTTTTCCCCCTTCAGTTCTTAAGGATCAAAACGTTCTCCAGAGCTCGAGGGCGGCGGGAACATTAAAAACATTTAAATTAGGTAGTTTCAGACTTGATGGAGGAATCAGTCTGAGTCTTTAAATGCTTCTTAAATTGCTTATTCATAGTTTATCCTCTTTTGTGACATCTGGCACTCCTATAGTGATAAAAATACCATCACAAGTGAACTCTGAAGTGAAGCTTCGCTTTAGTTTCAAAGTCAAAGAGAAATTAATGAATTATTCATTCATCTGTTTTTAAGAAAAGCTGAGATGCTGTTATCTTTGTGGGGGAAAGGGGGAGAGTGACAGTTAGGTCTGTTTGTAAGTTGGTGTAATTTGCATCCAACACCCAAAACAGAAGAGAGAGACAGAGATGGAAACACACACACACACGGTGACAGAGCTCAGCTGACGGGACAGGACAGACAAGCTCACGTCAGCCGTGCGTCTCCAGACTCATCTGTCTGTCCTCTCTGTCCTTTCGCCGTCTCTCCTTTCTTCCTGCGTCTCAGTGGGTGAACAGAGCGACGCCTGTTCTGCACCATCTTCTTCTTCTTCACCCTCCCTGCCTCATTTCTTTCTAACCGTCTGGCCTTTTGAAACTTTGGGAAACATCCCGGTTCACTGACCCGAGGCCACTCAGGTGACCTTGCAGACTGCTGTGGAGGTCAGAAGGCGAGACTGTGTGTCTCTTTAAACCACCTTGCTAACGGGAGCAGGGAAAGATGTGAGAGGGCCGAGTGTATTAATCACATTCTGTGCAAAGATTTAAGAGTCAGCGTGCTTGTGCTTTGTGCCTGAGCACCTAAACTACTCTCATTTGTCTAAATGATGTCTTTAAGTCTCTCCTTCTGCTTCCAACAGGCAGCCTGACCAAACGTTAGTGTTTAAATCCCACTGAACATGTTTGGAAAACCACTCTGCCTTCCTCCCTGCACCGCAAACCATTTACAAATTCAGCCTTAAGCCAGCAGCTCTCTCTCTCAGTCTTGGTAGAAGTGCCGTGAAGTTTTGTGGTTTCTCAGCTAAAAAAAAACAAAACATTTGCAGCTCCACGGCTCCCTGAACGCAGCTTTTTATCACAGAGCACACCTCGTAAAATTAACACCTCTTCAATGTGCTGCATATGTCCCCGTTCAAACAATAAGCTTCTCCACACACACACACACACACACACACACACACACACACACACACAGAAACACAAACACACTGCCACATCTGTGCAGCTAAGTGACCAAAGTGTTTACTTTTATTCGTGGTTTTCATTGGGTCCTTTTGTCCCTGAGCATTCCTGGAGTTTGCTGAATAATGTGTACACGAGGGTGCAATGTTGTGTGCACAGCACACACACACACACACACACACACACAAACACACACTCCACTTGTGCGCAGGCTCGGCTATATTTAAGGGTCTTCTGTAGCACCGTTCACACTCTGAGGTCAACCCAGAGGCCACAGATACTTTTCAAACATTCAGTAGCAACATTAAAATTAACCTGAGATCAATTTAACTTAAAATCTGTGCCACAATACTGAACATTTGCCAGAGAAGTTCGACTTCTGCACAGAAATCAAATATGTGCAGATAAAGTAAATAAAATATAAAACGTCTATGCAAATAGAAAACTGTAAAAAGTAGAAATAAAATACAAACAGGACTCTGTGCAAATAAATGAGGCTGCAGACAGATGAGTGAAAGTCACAGCATGTAGCAGAGGTCGTGCAAATCTGTCGTCCCTCCTGCCGTGACTGAGAACTGCTGTACAGGCTGATGTTCAGAGGAGATGAAGGCGAGACGAAGTCTGACGGTGGTACATTAATTTTACACCTCGATGCAATGCAAAGGATCGATAAAGAAGAGATGAAACTTTGTCTGTGATAATAGTGAGAAAGGATGCTTGAAAGAAAGAAAGAAAGAAAGAAAGAAAGAAAGAAAGAAAGACTCTGGTTTCATTCAGTCGTGCAGCTGTCCGTAAAAGCTTCAGTTTGTGAAGTAGAACTGCACAGATGGATGAAAAACGCTCACAGATCAGCTGTAGCATCAAACTATCATCGACCTTACGAGCCACCACGTCTACTCCTCAGCTTCCCTCTGGATATCAGGTCTGATAATCATGAAGACTTCTTAACCTGACAGTCACAGAGACTGACAAGTCATCTCCCTGATGAGTGATATCAGAGGAAGAGCATCAAACAGACTCAGAGAGAAGAAAACGGTGTTTGCTCTACAGTCTCTTCTCACCAAACTGCTGCTCTTGCCCCCATCACACACATCTGACAGTTTGGCTTCAGCTTTCTGCACACACACACACACACACACACACACACACGCAACACATCTGTATGCCTTCAGCAGAGACTAACTAGTGATGCAGTGAAAGAGCATCACTGGAAAGAGAAATGATGCTACCTCTGTGGCCATATCTAAGAGGCCTTTCCGGTCTCCCAGCAGCACAACACAGACATTTAATTTATGTATTTTGTTCTGTTGGAAGCTTTCTGAGCTGAAGTTTGATAAATGTTAAAATAAACCATCTTAGAATCTACTTCTTAGAAGATACACGGGATGCATTATCACAGAGCAACACTGGAAACTGTCCAACAACTCATCAACCTCTTTCATGCAGACGTAGGAGAAAGTACGGTACGGTGAGAAAAGGACAGGGCTTACCTTTTTGTGAGCGGCCGTTTATGGGGAAATAATCACTGCCGTCAGACCAGCAGACAGAATATGAGGCAGACAGACAGAGGGAACCCTGGGATACGTGCTCATAACAGACGCACACCTTGTGGACACAGCTTATATCTGCTGGAGGGTGGAGCCACTCGGGTGGGTGGGTTGGGTGAAGGGGAAAGGGAAGGGTGGGATGGTGGGATGGAGGAGACTTGACTTGAGAGTAAATATAACCTCCCACAAAGTTATGGCATAATTTATAGCGGCAAAAACGCGCTCACATCCCGGTGCTGAGCGCCCACAGCGGATGACAATGATGAACGGGAATGTTTCCGTCGTTAGACGTCGTGATCTGCCAGGCCTTCGACTGTGTGCAGTAAGAAGTCATTATTCTCGTGTGTGTTTGAGCCCAGACACCTGTCCTGACACACACCTGGGAAAAAACCAAGGATACAGACACAAACTCAACATCATAACTGCATGAATGTACACAGCACTGACACACATTCACCTCTCGGTACGTTTAACCGAGTTTGTTTGTTCTTCATTATCGTATCGCATCATATTATCCTCACACATCCGCCACATGGGCCAATTTGGGTTCAGGATTTTGCTCAAGGACACTTTGACGTGCAGAGTGGAGGAGTCAGGGGATCTACACTATCTGGACAAAAGTATTTGGACACACCTGTCTTGTTGGAGGTAATGGTAGCTCCAGTGAAGGTCTATGTTAATGCTTCAGCATACCAAGACATTTTCGGACAACGCCACGCTTCCAAGTTTGTGGCGACAGTTTGGGGAAGGCCCTGTTCTGTCCATAAAGACGTGGTTTGATGAGTTCGGTGTGGAAGAACTTGACTGGCCCTGACCTCAACCCCAATCAAGCACCTTTGGGATGAACCTGGAACCAAGACTGCAAGCCAGGCCTTCTCGTCCGACATCAGTGCCCGACCTCATAAACGCTCTACAGAATGAATCCCCAAAATCCCTGTAGGTATGATCGTCACCAGGCGTCCGGATACTTTTGTCCATGTAGTGTAGTATTCCTCTGTTGGGCTCCAGGATTTAAGATTTAAATGAAAATCTGTTTTTTTTCTGCCATTAAACTTAAAAATGTGTAATGAACCAAAGAAATGGCGATCTAACAGTAAAATGAGTGTGTTGGTTGTCAGATGAGTTTATTTACATCTTCACTCGTGTAATATTACTGAAGTAAAACTTCAGGACTGTAACTAAAAAGCAGCAGCTGCTTCCTCCGTGGGTTAGCGCTGCATCTACACCTGACGTAGCAGCAGTGTGAAGCGTTTAGTCAGCATTAAACGTGGTTGAAAAGGAGGCACTGAGTCACATCCGCGGACTAAAAATACTCTTTTTCTTCTCTCTGAGGTTCTTTGTTGCTCTGTGACGACGAGACACTTTCCAGGGCAGTTTTGACACCTGTCTACAAAAACTTCAGCCACTCTGACGTGTCCGGCCTCGACTCTTACACAGTATGTACACACGGCGTGACTCCCTTTGCGTGGTTTCTCTTTTTATTTCCTTTTGCGTCAATCGCTTTTCTCCTCATCCTGCTGGGTTTTAGATACAGAACAGAGGCCGGCAGTGTGTCTCTGCTTTCAGGGTGGGTTAGTACGAGGGATGGAGAGTGCGTGCGGTTCCAAAGTGACACGGTGGTGTAAAAGGGTGGATGTCCTGTTGCATCTCCGACAGCCAAGTGTCAGCACAGTCAGCTTACTGCTCTCGTGATGAGGACTGTCAGTCTTTTTGTGGGGATCAAACTTTTGGTTTCTAGCACGGTAGAAACTTGTTCTATTGTTTTCTATCTGAGCGGAAAAACCTCCAACGACGTCATCCTCCGTTAACGAGATGAACCGCTGCGTCTGTCAGCTTCATGGCTCCGACACGTGCACACCCAATGAAACCCACAATCCTGGAGTTAAATACTATAGTACAGTTCTCATCTGTTGGCTTGTAATTGTTCCCCAGCAGCCCACTCAAACCTCAAAACTCATATAAATGCAGCACACACACACACTTGGGCACACACTTTGAGTTGTGGTGTGAAAGGTACACGATACCCAGGGGGTAATGAGATGTGTGTGTTTGCCCTCGTGCTTCAATTCTCTTCCTGTTCCATTAATGAAGCCTGAATGGGGCCTCACGCCCGCCTCCTCGCCATCCGGCCTCCACCTGTTCTACTGTATGAGAGCTTCATCGCCCGACTCAGCGGTTCAGTCTCAGCTCTACGGAGCATTTCAGCATCTTTTAGTCTTACTGCGACTTTTCGATTAGTTCAGCCTCACAGCTCTTCACATCATGCCACTCCTGCATCAAATAAGCAACAAGCTGGTGAAGATAGCGCAACATTTAGCAGCTACAGAGCCAGATTTATGGCTTCAGGAGCTGGAGGAGAACAAAACGGAGCTAAAAGGAGAGTGAAGATTAGATTTACGTCAAACACAAACACAAACAAATTAATGCTATAGGTGCAACTGTTTGCTTATACGCTTTCCACATCAACTGTATCCCATGATATGAGGTGATATATTGCCAGCGTCCACCTGAGGCTGGTTGCAGAAGTGAGTCAGTCTCCATAAGTCCCCATGTTAGACAGCAGAAATAAACATGTTTACAGCCTGGTACAAAAAACAGTTTTGGTCTCTGTAGCTAATTTCCCCGTTCATGACAACTGTACTGAGGGTGAATTTATATACAACTCACCTGTTCACATTATATTAAGAGCGTGGACGCTTTGATTGACAGGTGGGTGGCTTGTTAGAGCAACCAGGCTTCATTTAACCCGCTTACGCTTACGCTATCCAGTCTTTATGTCCTTGCAGGGATTATAAGAACATGTAACTGTGATTTAGGTATAAAACATGCAGGATTATCCTGAAGCCGCCTCTTGTTCTTGGTTTTCCGCGATCATCGCGTCGTGGTTAAAAGGCGGGCGGCGCTTATTCCCATCAGCCGATGTGGCACCTCCAACAGAGCTGCTCCTCGTGCTAAGAGGTAGAAATGCAAATGTAGTGAATGAAGTAGTAGACGTCAGGTTTGTTTAACTTACTGCATCACATATAGATCATACAAGTTTGTTATTGCTGCCGCTGTATGAGAATGAAAGCGAGTACGAATAACCCCAAATTCCTCCCCACCCGCATATTTTGCACGCGCTTACCCAAACACAGAATTTCACGCAGCGCGTACTATAGAGTGTCTTTGTTTTCCCACCAGCTGGCACGCCTCCTCTGCGCCCTGAGAAAGTTTATGATGCGTATTATGTATGACATTGTCCAGAGCCCCCGATGAGAGTTACACTAGGTATTTGTGTTTTTGCCTGTTTTTTTCCCCGCCGAGGCCGAATGAAAACATAAATGCTGCTTATCGATAGTCAAAACAAGTAGATGGCATTCGGACAGGAGACTCAGTGTGTGGAAATGTGTTCTTATTAGATGTGGCAACTTACAGAGCAATCTGTGACCAGTCTGCCATTCATCACTGTCTGTCTTCTCTGACTTTCACAGACCGTTTTGTGACCTCCGCTCTTCAAACTGATGCACAGAGTCCCAGCAACTCGCTGTCTCTGTTTAAATGTTCAACCCGGCAACTGTAGATGCATTTTTTATTATTTGCACAGCTGTGAGTTTACATTTTACAGTCATAAAAGCGGAGACAATCGGCCCATCGCCACAGTAACTCGCCGTAAGAATCTGTTTTTAACAGTTAAAGAGTTGTCCCGTCGCATATTCCAATGAGTTTACGGCATTCGCGGAGTTTGTAAGGGCTTCCACATTCCTCTGCTCCTCCTCTGTTCACCATGAGGCAATCCTGGAATTTGCAGTGCAAACAGGAGTAAACATCTAAAAGTGTCCGTGTCACCTCGACTGTAGGGACAGAGGGCTGTGGAATTTAGACCGAAAATACGAGCGATGTGTTCAACAATCAGTTTAACCGACACGAGAATGACAGGCTATACGCCGCCTACCTGTCCGAGATGGATCTTCCAATTTAAAAAATGCATAATTATCTATATCTATATATATAAAGTGAAAATATTTATGTCCCTCTTGCCAGATTGTGATCTCACAGCTGAGCTAATATTTACCTGTTCATGACGTCACCTATGGGAGTCCAGCTACTGCGGGGGGACAACAAGTAAATCAGGCTTATACCTACAATGCTTTTCAACAAGTGTGTGATCAGCTTCTTTCTTTTTAGACTTTTACTATTTTGAACTTTTGGCCCGGTGCCCAGATCAGTGAACCTTGACCTTCCTTCTCTGACCTCCCCGTAGGTCAAACCGAGCACCACCAACAGTGCAGGGCAGTAAACCAAGAAACTTCAAGCTATGTCCAGAGCAAATAAATCCTTAATTAATTCACAAATCATGCCACAGCAGCACACCGCGTATAGCTAACTCACACCTTTTTGATCCAGACTGAAAGATCTCAACAATTGTTGGAGGGACGGCCGTGAAAATTCCTAGAAGAATGCACCGGACACAAAGCGCCAACCTCCGTGGCTGGGAAATGGAACGTAATTCCTCAAACGTCCACTTGAGGCTGGCTGCAGAAGTGAGATCAGTCTCCATAAGTCCCCATGTTCAAATGTCCAACTTCACAGCAGAAATAAACATGTTTACAGCCTGGTACAAAAAACATATTTTGGTCTCTATTAAAGTGGATTTTGGGGGAAATTGTTTCAAGACTTTTTAAGAATCTAGATTTGCTTTATTTTGTCTTTTTGCAAGCAATGCTAAAACTTGAAATATAATATAATATGCTCCAAATAGGCAAAAATATTGTTGATTTCTTGAAGCTTTCCATCCTGGAAAGTGTTTTTAGCATTATAGCAGCACCACGTTACATTGGAGTGGATAATACCATCGTCATATTCACAGATGGAGTAGTTCCTGAACAGAAGGCCTCATGGTTTTTCTCTACTCTCTGATATCTCTTTAAAACTCTGTATTCTACATTATATTCTACTTATACAGTATTTGATTTAGATCTACAGTTACTTAATGTTAGTTCAGTCCTGCCCCCCTCATCACAGGTTACGATGACCGCACTGTCGCAGTCTTCGGCCCACACCTGCTGCACCACGAGTGGGTACTTCTCATTTTTTTGCCCCCTTCCGTGGGTCCGGCCATAAATCACAGGGTTTTTTTATGAGTCCCCCGTGTCACTTCAAAAATGCTCCTCTCAACACTAACAAGTCCAGAGGTTTGTTATTCAGTTTTTTAAGAAAACAACTGCATTGCTCACACAGTGGTGCTCCCAGGAGTTTGGACCACCACCTCCCCTCTCTCACAGACCTCCACCCCCATGAAACAAATGCCCACTGTGGGGTTTAAAGAAGTGAGGCATTCCAGTGAGGTCAAAATCCCATAACCTTTACTTTATCTCTAAATTGTCAGCCATCTGTCATATGTACAGTATTTGTATCTGCTGCAGTATTTGGGTTAAGGACAACACAAACTCAATCACATATTTTGAAGAATTCTCCCAAAATGGAGCTAACGTAACCGTCACAGGAGGCTCCCATGGCCAGTCATCGTGACCCTGAACACCTCCGTCTCCACTCAGTCTACTCATGGACTAATGGTCCAAGTAACACACAAAGCCTCTGCGGCCCACGATCATGTGTTCATCCTGCTGCACATGTGTCCGTGCCTCTGAGTGAGTAGCTTTGTGAGTTTGCTGTGAATGTACAGACGGCCTCGCACACTCCCCCGCTCACAGCTGGCCTATACTGAGACTTAAGTCTTCACACAGCGGTGTTGACCCCACATACAGTCATATATATATATATATATATATATAGGCGTGCACATGCACAAACACATGCACGGTCTCTCCTCCATCGTCATGTTAAAAAAAAACACACATGCACCCACAATCCTTTGCCTCAATCAACAGGCTGTAACATTCCAGTCTCTCACCTCGGGGGTGTCCAGCGATGATGACGTCGCACGTTTACAAGGTCTGAGGTGGCGATTCAAAAAGGCGCTCTCTCTCATGGGTTCCTATAAAAACGTTGATTCATCAGCAGTTTATGAATCAGTCTCACATCTGTGTGAAGCCAAAAAACTACAGTTCCTCTAACGTCCACTTGAGGCTGGCTGCAGAAGTGAGTCAGTCTCCATAAGTCCCCATGTTGAAATGTCCAACTTCACAGTTTAGACTTTAGAATCAGGGCCATCTTTAATCAATCTGCATCACCCTGTTGAGGATACTTTTTATGTGTTAATGTCCCCAAATGCTTGAACTCTTCCTTTAATGTGTTCTTTCCATTGTGGCGCCTCCAAACATGTTTTGTTATTGTTAAAATCTTTATGGGAATGTAAAGTCACACCTGCCCCACACACTCCCTCATCACACCGTGCTACTAGTGCCTCGGTCCGATGCACAGCCCGGCAGAGAGACAGAATCATAAGAGTGATATACTGTGAGACATGTCAGAGGGAGACAGGCAGTCTGTGGACGCTTGTCATATCTGATTTAACGGTGAGCGTGGGAGAAACAAGTGAGTGATGGATAAATATATTTACCCAGCAGAGGAGTGTACGAGGTCATACATGGACGGAGAAGTGAAGAGGTGCCTCAGACCTGCTTCAGCATCATCTGCCCTCCTCTCCTCTGATTTTTCTGCGTCTTCGACAAGAGGAGCTGCAGTTTTTAGCTTCATTTCACAGCCCCAGAGGTTTCTACTGATGTTTTCATACACAAATTGAAACTTGCTTATAGAAACAGGAGGATGGAAACACACTTTACGTCCCTGAACTTTAAGTGCATTTCCAGTGATCACCACTGTCACTAATTTTATCATTTCAGCTCAGCAGTTTGACGTTAAGCTTCACACACACACACACACACACACAAAGGTATTTGACTTGTAACAGATGTTAGAGATGTTAGCTGAGCACTAAACATCTCCACATGCAAAGATACAAGTTTTTCATATGATGCTGACTCTCTATAGTCCCCATACCATTAGGTTAAAGGGTAAGGTACTGGGCCATAAACACAGGTGCTTGCTGAAGGGCATTGTGGGTAGGGTATTCTGCAGTGAGGTGTTAGTATGTGTGGAATGCTCATAGGACTCAATGTTGACCCGGGACAAACAGATAGCATGCTGGGATGCAGCATATGGGGAGAGGACAGCAGTGGCTTCAGCAGTTTGCCATGACAGAAATGTAAGCATTTGTTTTGTTTGTTTAGACCCTGAGGAACTTGGAAACTTGAGGAAAAGTCCACATTTCCAACAGAGACAGCAGAATGATGGTGACAGCATGGACGCATGATGACAACATGGGAAGATGAGCTGAATTCAGGCCAATTTTACAGTTTACAGTGGTTTTACCGTAATAAACACAGTACAACCTTTTCTATTGCAGTAAAAGGATATTAGTACTGTTGTCTTCATGTATACGGTTGGTGTTTTATTCTGTATTTTAAAGTAACTGTAGATTTTATAGCGAAAAACCACCAAACCATCACAGTAAAATACCGTAAAATATGCCATTAAACAGTGTTTTACTGTACAGTTAATATAATGGAGTTAATGGAGAATAAAACACACATCAATCTTCTTATTAATGCATAATGAAAACATTATGACTCCGTCTGGTTGATAGATCCGTGCCACGACGTGACAATACAGCCGAACTGCACGCGATAAATGAATTTACAGTTTCAGACTGGCATCGTGGTTTCTGTCATCGGGGCGCTTACACAAAAGCACTATTTAATGTCTGCGCTGTGACTGAAAGCACACAGAAATAATCTGTATAATGGTTGTGAATGTTGGCACTCCTGGTAGCACGACAGAACACTTAATGTGCGGTGCGAGTCCCAAATGGCCCATATATTAGGCGGTCCACCACACTACGCTCTGTTATTCCATCCTGCGCACGCTGTTGCCATCATTAAATGTCAAACCACGGGCTCTGACATGGCAAGCGAGCACGCCAGGTATAATATGCCTGAAAGAAATGCAGCTCCGAAATGTATTTCTAAACTGTGACATGGAATAGTTTGTTTTGTCGCAACTATTTGGGTTGCTCACCCTCTCCTTAGTGTGGATAGTGGTGCTAGTTTGTCCATTCTGAGCTACTGTAGAAACATGGCGGACTCTGTGAAAGAGGACCCCCATCTGTCGATGCAGAAGTCTCATCGTAACGCAACAAAAACATAACAACTCTTATTTTTAGGTGATTATAATGGACGTTTGGTGACTGTTCTCCTTCATGCTAGGAGGAAGAGGATGAGGAGAGGGAATCACAATCAGCCAGACGCCACTAGATCAGGTCTTTGAAGTGCATGTAAAGACAGAGAGGAGTGTGTGTGGGTACGTCATGTCTCTGCCAGAAAACCCTCTCTGGTTCTCAGGTCCTGTAAACACTCGCGACCGTCCTCTTCACAGTTAGAGTGCAATCTCACCACCAAACCCACAAACTATTTCTCATGGGAAAGTATCAACAGATCACTCAGAGGTAAACCACAATATTACACAAGTTACAGGACCATGAAGCTTGGCCTGACTTCACCACAGTGACAGAGCAGAAGCTGTTCAAGATCAGGCCTGATGTATTTTATATAAACTTGGAGAAACCATCATAGACCCGATTCATTCTCTGATACAGCATCTTGGCAAAGACGTGAACTGAATGACGCCTGGTTGGTCAAACAAGCCATCTGTAACGACACCTGGTGAACTTCCACAGAGGCCTCCTGTACGATCAATCACTGATGTATCCTCGCTCTTCTAGTTGCTACTTGGGAGACCTTACAATAAACCCGACACTGTAAATAATGTGTAGTGGAGCTTCTGTGGAATATATATGTAAACATCAGACCACACACACATATACACCAATGCAAACATGTTCCATATACAATACAGAGGGGAGCTGAGCGCGGCCAGACAGACCTCCTACAAGTCGACCTTTGAACCTTCAAGTACAGATATTGCAGTTTATTTATTCTGTCTTGGAGGATGAAACGCCCATAAAATATGCTTCTCTTCCCCCGTTAAAAACTGGTACCAGAACAAATCATAGAACCATTCATCCCATAACTGAAGCGTTCCATTCCTCTTCTGAAGCTGATTAAACATGCAGAGTTAAAGGTTAGACCAGAATATCTCCTAAAAGATGAAACCTTTTCATTGTGTGTGTGTGAATAATGAATGAATTTGGCCTGGAAAAGTTTACATGGGGTGCTCATGCAGAATGAGAAAGAAAATACACAGCACCACCTGGACAAGGAATGTGTCCAGAAAGCAGGAGAATGGATCCTGACAGACAGAGCTAGAGCAGCTCAGGTCCAGTGAAGCGCTCTGGGCCTTGAACCAAGACGAGATATTACAGAAGAAAGTTTGAAAAATTAACTCCTGTCGTGGATCCAAACCAGAACCACAGCTCATGAAGCTCTCACCTCCATCACATGCTGGGCGTGTGCACGCATTAATATAGGAAAACAGAAACATGTGCAAGAATTTAATGTAATGCACGAACAACACAAACTACAGCCTGAACAAGTGAACAAGTAATCTCACAACAAAATAACACGACCGTCTACAGTCCTACTCACTCATGGAAAGCTCAGGACTAATCCACTCCGAGCATGATTTAGTTTTATTAAATCTCCTGGTTGTTTTATCCTGCTGGTATAAAACAGACTGCTGAACACTGAAGAGTTAAAGTTGCTTCTTCCTGAGTTGGTTTCTGCATGTTTTGGATGGAGCGACTGATTTACGCTGTTCTGTTCAAGTGTGTATAACCCTGACGGACAAACACGATTTGTTTAAGCCGACAATAAATTCAGAAAAGCAATTTAAAGAAGGAGCGAGAGAGAGAGAGTGGTTCATTCCTTTATGTCTCATTTAAAGGGCCAACCTTTTTAACTGCGATGCCACAGACCTTTAGAATACGTGGCTCAGCATGAAGACAATTTGTGGAGTTACATCAGGTCATGTGCAGGATCATTTCTTGGTTGCAGCGGCTTCCTGAAGTCTCTGTAGCCCGGCCAAGAAATAGTCCTGCAGATAAACCCCCGTAAAACTATTTATGTTTACAGTAGCTAGTTCTTTGCATCTCTTTCCAGCTTTTATGCTAAGCTAAGCTAATCATTAAATATATAATGTGTGGTATTGATCCTGTAACTCTTTTAATTTCATACCAGCTCTTCGTCATGCTGTCTACAGCGTAGCAGTCCATTCTATGTCGTCTTTGTGTCTTTGCATGTGTGCACATGCTGTTGAATGAGCTCCTTGTTCAGTTGTTTATTAGCGTGTATTCCCAGTGAAGATGGGATCCCATCATTTACAGTGGCCCCCGCTTCGGAGGGTCTGCTGCTGATTATTTAGTCTTCAGCATAGAAAGAGCTTGTTTCCAAAGTTCCCGTTGAAAAACTGCAGCAAGTTCTCCGACCACAGATGTGCGCCCGGTCTGATTACTGCTGTTTGGTATGTCTTCCATAAAATGTCTATTTGTGTGAGGAGGTACGCAGGAATCTGAGTGTGTGATGTATGTACACATGTCGACCGTCCCACTGGAGGGTGCTGTGGTGTGAACAGACAGTGCGGACCACCAGCCGTGATCTCCCATGAGGTGAGAGGGCAGGACACTGAGCCTGACTCATCAATTCACCTGTGTTTATTTAATGGAGGCAGAAATATGGAACAAACCGGTAGCTGGAAAACCGCGTTTCCTTCCAGCGTCACTACAACCGCAGACCCTCAGACACTTAAACTGTACTGCTCCTCCGCCTGGTCTGTGATGATGGATGGAGGATGACACATAACTCACATGCGCTCATGCGTGTGCTCGGACACATGCACACAAACAAAAGGTACACACACACACACACACACACACAGAGCTTCTTCTGTCTGAATAATCGACGCTGCGCTGATTACACTGAACATAAATCTGAATGTGATCATGCAGCTCAGACACATTACTCAGAGCTGAAATACACACGTGTCTCTGTGTGTGTGTGTGTGTGTGTGTGTGTAATGCTGCTATACATTATCACCCAGGAGGCTTTCAAAGTCAAGCAGAGGTCTACTCTGACTGTTCGTACGGTTATGTATGTTTGTTTCCCCATTAAATAAAGTGATTAAAAACATTTAATACAAACATAACGCTTTGTTTGGAATGAAAATAGTCAAACTATCAGTTCACAGGAATGTAACTGAAAATAAATGTTACAGTGTTCCTGTAATATTTTGTATTTCAGGCTGCTCTGTAGTCACATTCATCCATGATTAGTTATGATATGAGCTAACGTGATGCTAAGATAGAAAGAGGAGGTAAAAAACAGTGTGAAATATTAGGAAGAGACCTGTGGAACAGGAGAACCTGTTATCATGACTATCATGACTTTGTCCTGCCGCCTCTGTAAAGGCAGTCTGTTGCTGGAGGTCTAATTATGACCACTGATATATAAGACAGAAGCTTTGTCTCCAAAGCAGCTCAAACTGCCTGCTGGCTTCCCCCTAAATCCACCTGGACCCTCACTCACCACAGGTCTGTGCCCTATACTGCCTCCCAGTGGACACACTACTTAGTGCACTCACTCACAGATTAACTGTAAGAAGACGTGCAACAATAACATTCAATAAAAAGTAACAAATGCACATCATGTCATTGATTTTGTCAAATGATGCATGTCCAGATCATGAGGAGGTTCTCAAAGTTACTTCATCAAGAAGTACCTGTGGATTCGGGGTCCCCGTGGAAACTCTTGACCCCGTGGTCACTGTCAGGGCCTTGGCTGAATTCTTCAAAGTCCAGAGCTCCTTTTACAACTGAGTGTGTTAGAATACCAATCAGGCTTCTGCTGCATACGCTGACCCTCTCACGCTGACCGGTCAAGAACAGCTACATGTTGAGACTTCAAATGGCTGCAGCGAATTCCAATTTTGTGTCCTTCAAAGGGCGCCATGATGCGTCTATATTATGTATAAGAGGGAACGTTTCTGTATACACTACCAATAAAGACGTGGATTGTGTTGTCTTCTCTTATAATGCATAATTTGCTTCTCTGCTGCCGTCAGTAGCAATCATCTCAGATAGTTCAGAGAATTAAAGCATGTCTGTGATTTACCAGTGAAAGTTTCCCTGTGTTTGAACATGCATGGGGTTTTTAGTTGCGTAACACGAAGGCTGGTGTTCACAGCAAGAGGCTGAGATCACTTTGTCTGTGGTGAGAAGTGCAGTATTCTGTGCTGCAGTCTGCCTGATGGGGGCAGACCACCTCTCACCCGCCTGGCTGTCCTAACACTGATACTATTAGAACTATTGTTGGTGATTCTGGCAGCCAGACTCTGCAGGTGTCCCTCACTCTCCACCGCAGTGTGAATCTTGGTTGTTTTCTGTTTCCTGAGTTGATTGTTGGCCAGACCTGAAATCAGCAGGTACAGACACGATCCAGCTCCAGGCATGCGATGACTAAACTCTCACTAACTGTCTTTTTCCCCCAAAAGTCTGTGCCAAGCCTGAATCGACTCACCTGATCAAACCCACACACTCTTTATTTAGTCATGCAGTCGTGTTAAGTGAAACTTTGATTTGCACTCAGGCCTGTTTACACTGAAAATACAGACAACAGCAGATTGATAGTTTCAGATTTCAGTGTCTAACCTGTTATGATACTTTGTGACCACCGAGTGGCACAATCTGGTCTGGACTGGACTGCCTGCAACATGAGCAGCTTCCCAGCAGAGGTCCTCACTGCAACAGCTTAGCACGATAACAACCAATCCAACAGCCAGTTAGAAATGTAAATGTTTAATTCGCTTTTTATCCGCTATCATAAATTAACCCGTTCATAAACTGCTGGGCATTAATGCTCAGATGTTACAATAGTAGAAGAAGCGCCGTCTGATAAATACAAAGTGTCAGACAAAGACTTTGTTTATGCAAAACCTCCATCCAGCATTGTGCATGTAACAATGTTAAGTGTGAAGAACATGAAGTCTGACCATATGGATAAATCTGTTATTGTAAGAGCTGAATGTAACATCATGACCTGGGATGACCGCCTCTTGTTTCTATGATGAAAGGTGAGGAATAAGCATGAACATGTTATTAGATTTATTTTGGCACACTCTAAGCTGTGTGAGTGCAACATAAATGTAATACAGACCATATATAATGTTTATATAAACTCCTCTCTGACAGTTTTAACCCTGGAATCTCTTTAACAGCTGAAAAACATTTTTCTTCATACGTCAGAGTTTTATGAAAAACACTCGTAAACATGATCTTGAATGGCCGACATGTCTCAGAAGTAAACACTTCATAACTTTTGTTTCAGCTGTAAAACATTAAACAGTGCTGTCAGTCTGTAATTAAAGTTTTTTGACCTGAGGATCTACAGGCAGTTCGAGCTCTCGGACATAAATCACGTCTCTATGCAGCGTTACATATTCTCCATTTCTCTGTGAACAAAAGGAATATATTCACTCTACTGCTACTGCACTCACTGTGCTTTATCACTGAGGCCACAGTTGTTGTGTTTAATCTCAACTAAAACACCGAGCTGCAACAGGCTACGGGTGTATCAAATGAAGTTACCACTGTGTGCATTTGCTGCATCCACAGACCACACAACATACAAATAACGTTTCTATTCAATCTCTTCTGGGAAGAAGCTGGAGGATACATGCAAACGCCATACAGAAAGCCCCGGGTGGAGTTTGAACCATCAAACATGCAACCCCAGCTTGTGGCAAAGGGGAAGCTCCCCACCTCTATATACCGTATATATATTCTACATATGCACAAATTGGGATCTGTGGGAGCCCAATCAGAGAGGAAATATAGCCAAAACACAGAGATTAATCAGAGATATTCCTCTGCATCGCATTAGATTCAACATGTTTTCACATTATTTTTCCAATTGTGCATCACAGCACGTTTATTAGTCGATATTTGACACGTACGAATGACCCTCAGGGGGACATCTTAATGAGTAAGCCTGCTGATGTGAATATATCGGAGTTCCCCCTGTGCAAATTTGTCCTAGCAATACAGACACTGAGGCAGTGTGTGTGTGAGTGTGTGTGAGGGTGTATATGGGAGAGAATGTGGACAATTTCAGCATGACTGACTATCTGGCTACTTCCCTAAACATTACACTTACATCTTACACCCTCATGGACATCTGCCTACAGTCTGCACATGGAGAAACACAGTCACACACACACACACGCACACACACACACACACACACACACACACACTGAGCTATCCATCCAGAGAGAAAAAACTCTGAATCATCCGACCGACATATTACTCACAGGCTACAGGCTAAAAACTGTGTTTGTTGCTACATGTTACTATTGGTTACTCTGACAGTTGCTTCACGTCACAGCGCTGAGCCAAGTCCGGGTGTACTGCAGAACAATAATAAGGGAATATTTCTTCCCATTAATGCGCCGTCCAGCTAAAGCCTGTGGGCGTGCGATGTGTGCCACCCAGTCATTAATCAGACAAAATCGACTTCTCTCTGTGCTGGATTACTTTTTAAGATGCCAGATTTAAGTGTGAGGACAATAATAAAGTGTGTGTGTGTGTGTGTGTGTGTGTGTGTGTGTGTAAAGGGTCGGTAAACTCACACAAATCTTTACACGTTATAAAACAGCTGAGTTCCAGGAACACAAGAGCCATTACATAAGTCTGACCGACACAACAACACAATGATTCGGTTGATGACATTCATACTTTCACTCCTTTGTATTTATGACTGGGCTCAATGTACTCACATGGAAATGACACTATATTATATCATATAGATTATATGAGTGTTTTTGAGATGGGTGGTGTTTTTATACCACGCACCGCCTCAGAAACAGACGGTAAAGTCCAGCAGCGTAAAGGCCCAGTCGACTGGTAGAAAGGTGTTACTCCTGATCTGAACTTCTGTTCCTAATATTTCCTGTTTGGAGTTTTTAAATCATCACTTACCATCTCGTTAGTTACATGAATTGATATTTCAGGAAATGCACGAGCCATTTTAATGAACATTCCAGCAATATCTTAGTTTAATTTCCATTATTATTAGACTTTTTTAATTGATTTATTATTTCTTGTGTTATATATGGAACATTTCATCCATATAACCAGCACATTAACATGAACACAGGATCAGGACGACAGCAGACATGTCGGGACATGTCATATTAGAAGAAGTACAGGTGTTACTAAAATCAACAAAGAGAAACTTTGAAGAAACCTTTGAGAAAAGAATTTCAAGAAATCCCAATGATCCGGGGAAAAAGTAAGAAAATGTGAAGAAGGTACAAAAACTGTTGAAAAATGTTGACATGGAAAAAACACACAACAACAAAACAAAAAAAATGGCAGCTGTGGTTGCCAAAATGTTACCGTAATAAATACGGTACAACTTAAAAGGACATTAGTACTGTTGATTTCACATTTAAGGTTGCAGTTTTATTCCAGATTTTACCATATAAACACAAGTTTACATGAAAATACTTCATAACCATACTTTTACTTGTACTTATACCTACATATACTTGTTGCTTATATTGATATTTTATCACTTTCTCTGAGTAATATTACAACTTTATTACCTAAATATTACCCGCCCTGCAGACAGGTACAGACAGCAGAGACGCTGCCAGGTGTGTTCATGTGGACGGTGTGTGTCGGCTCTAACATGGCTGAGAGGCTGAGGGGTGAGTCCGGGATCATTCACACCGCTTGGGGGACTCCAGATCAGGAGGAGGAGCCTCGGTGGAGGAAGTAGCTCCACACAGCCTGGATGTGTGTGTGTGTGTATGTGTGTGAGTGTGTGTATGTGTGTGTGGAGCAGTTACCTCCATAGTGAGAGTGTCGCTAACCACTGGATTGTTTAGAGACATCCTCGCGAGGAAGCCACACGCGGACTTTTGCCCTCGAGGAGTTTATTCTTTAACGTTTCCACGCACCTCGGCACAGGTTGGAGCGGTGCAGCCGGGTCCAGAAGCGGCGAGCAGTATGCATTCAGACTGCAGGCTGCTATGGGCAGAGCGGTAATGGTGGTGGGCAGGGGACCGACAGGGGCCGGGGTTCTCGTCCTGTCGATTCTCATCATTCTCACCGCGGAGGACGGCTGTCGAGCGCAGAAAGGTTGGTGTGCCGTGCCGCCCCGGCCGCCGCACAGCTGCGGTGACAACTGGGGAGAGGAGAGGGGGAGCCGAGGGTAACGGCGGCGGCGGGGACACGCTACGGCCATGCTGGTTTGTTTAAAAAAACACAGCGACGGTTAACGGTTAACGGTTAAACGTAAACGTTCACGTTTACCTTACATGGTCGTGTGTGTACGTGGAGTTCCGGTTGGTTTACACCGCTTTGCCGCCGCCGCCCGTCATGGTGTGTTTGCTGCTGTAGTACAAAAACCAGGCGAACCGGTTCTTTTAAAGAAAAAAGCGAACTGAGATTGACTGCCGTTTAACCGAGTCAACACGTCGGTTTGAACGGTCTGTTTAAAGTCTTACGGTTATTTACGTGTGTCGATAAGCTACCTTTTAAAATAACTAAACCGTTAACGGAGTCTGGCGGCGGTGTTGGTGGAGTTCGGGGGGTTTAAGTTACGTTTGTGGGGACCGTGTGGCCTACCTCCTCGCAGGTAGCTGAGTTTTTCCCAATCTGCCGTGAACTCACCACAACAATCACTGCGAGCGACGAGATGTTTAGATTTATGTCAGTTGATTTGACGCCATTTTGTGCCTAAATTGGGGCATTTGTTTGGGGTTTGTTCCAACCCTCAGGTGGTCACAGCAGACTGGGGGTGGGGTAACACTGGGGTGGGGTGGAGGGTGGAGGGGTATGAGGAGTGTAAACACGTGGACACACAGTTTGTCATCCTGAATTATCCCTTTAATATTTCATGTGATAATTCAAAATCAATCTCTGTAGTTTTATTTTATTTATTTATTAATTTTTTTAGTGGTAACTTGAGGAAGGTAATGTGAACTCCTGCTGAAGTTGTTCAGTATTTGTGAGTCAGACTTTTTGTTTTTGTCCTGTTCATCTGGATAGTGTCCACTGAGAGGCTCTTACGTAACTCCAGAACATCCACTTAGCACCAAGAAAGCGTGACTGTTGAGTGTGTGTTATCTCAGAGTCCACACAGCATCCACACACACACACACACACACACACTTGCTGACAGCTCCACACACACACACACACACACACTTCTTTAAACTCAAGTCACAATTATTTTTAATCTGGATGAATTGTTCTAGAAAACATCCTAACACTCTCCAACCTTTTTCAGCCCAAGCACCTCTTGGACGAGAGACAGACAGATCAGGGGATGTGTCACAGTTTAAGCCTGGCTTATAATAACTTATATTTACTTTATTCACCTTTTATTTCACCTTATTTATATACTGGATTATGAGCCTGTATGTGTTGACGATTGATAAAACAGCTCACATGTATTGGAATAACGTATAGATAATAGTAATAGTATTTTTTTTTGGTGAAAGTTGTCGATTATTATGACCCTGTGCGGACCCCATAGGGGTCACGGACCCCTGGTTGAAGACCCCTCTCCTAATGTCTTGTTTTTGTTTGACCAACAAGATTCAGTTTGTCCATACATTTGAGAAGCTGGAGGGATATTTTACTCCTATTTTGTACGATAACCAGCACCAATGCGTAAAGATGCAAACATAGTAATACGTATCTTCATCGCTTCACTCCGTCCCTCCAAAAATAAAGAAATACAAACAAACCAACCTGACAAAGGGTTAGAAAAGACAGTGGACTGACATACAGTATATATACACTTGTACCGTGCACTACGTGTATGACACAGTTGTAAGTAACTGTACATATGTCTTATAATACTCAGGATCACCTCACAGAGTATAAAAAAACAGTAAGTGAACACGGTTACTCTGTCTAATGATAAAAACGCTGGTCTGCTCCAGGATCAGCCTTGAATTTGTTCTTCCTGAATGGCAGTTTTCATTTCATGGCAAATGTTTGGTCAGTCATCAAAACAGTTGCTGGTGATCTGTTGATCAATACATTAATACACTGACCTCCTTGTGGTGGTACTTGGAAGACTCTCTGCTATATAAATGAATTAAAAACATATAATACCCTGGGATTATAATGTTCTGTCTGTCGTCCTGCAGGTGATGGCTGTGGCCCCAGTGTTCTCGGCCCCAGCAGTGGGACTCTGTCCTCTCTGGGTTACCCGGGGACGTACCCGAACAACACGGTGTGCGAGTGGGAGATCAGTGTGCCCCACGGCAACAGGATCCACTTTCGCTTCGCCGAGCTGGACATAGAAGACAGCGACTGCCAGGTCAACTACGTCCGCCTCTACAATGGCATCGGACCGGAGAGGAGTGAGATTGGTGAGAGTGACACAAGATACTTTGATGAACCCTCTGCGTTTTTTATCAGCTCCTGTTGTCGAGTCAGTTCAGATACACGGTGATGAAATTCTCAAATGAAGACACCACTGACTGTCAGGTAGCTTTGAAACGCCCTGCGTGACAGCTTTCTGACATCTCAGTGACCCCCGAGCACGTTTTTGAACCATGGCTGGAATATTTTAAACTTTATTATTAACGTTTGCAGACTCGATTTGAGTTTCGTTATTATTTAATGTGCATTTTTGAGTTTACCTCATTGATTTTTAGAGTTTCATCAACCCGTTGCTCGTAGAATTGTCAGGCACGTGAAAATATTTTGGGCACGATGGCAAAGAGAATCGCTTTCGATGTTCAGGAAATCAACATAAAACACCAGATTACACGAGTTCATGTAATGCCGTGACTGACGATGCATCAGCCACGTGACAAGCCTAAAGTCACAGTTTCACAGTCCACAGTCTCGTGGGATGAAAATTAAGGTAAATGTTGGACCCGTACTTACACAGATTAATCCAAAAAATGGACGTCTAGTTTTGAGAAAAGGCTCGACGGTACCTGCAGGAACATGACTTCAGACGTACGCTTGCAGGTCTTGATATTCAAGATATTAAAATAGATTGTTGCGACAGTGTATTGTGCTGCAGGAGGCTGTTCAATCCTCTTCTTCTTTTCTTGTGGACCTTGAGTCAGCCGCCTGCAGCAGGTAGGAAGCTCGCTGACTCATAACGGACACGTTTTGACTCGTAAGAAAAATCTAAATTAAGAATTTTGCATCGCTTTATTCATCCAAACATTTCCTGCCACTTATCCGGATCCGGGTTTCATTTAATTTTGTCATATCATCAGGAATTATTGTTCTATACACCTGGGATGTTACAACAGTAAATATTCAGAAGCCGTTATTGATCATCATATTTTATAACTTTATAACCCTGTCAGCAGCAACAGTGTCAGCGTCTGTTTTCAGAGTATATACAGTCAGGTTTGTATCTCTAACCACGACCTCTCTGTCCTCCTGTGTCTCGTGCTGTGGCTGCCCGTCGCTGTTTAAACAGTGAAGTACTGCGGTTTGGGCCTGAAGTTCAAAGACATGATGGAGTCTTCTGGGAACCAGGTCACTGTCCAGTTCATGAGCGGGACCCACCACAGTGGACGTGGATTCTACCTGTCTTACTCGACCACTGAACACACAGGTAAACACCACCACCACTCTCACCTGCCTGTCTGTGTCTCGTCTGGGTCATGTGACTGGAATGAAGTTTGGTGGAAGTCATCTCTGTGTCGAGCTTGGTTACATTTCTGTTTTGGCCCTTGGGGGAAGAGTTGCTTTGGATACTGTGTGTGTGTGTGTGTGTGTACATATCAAAGTCTAATGTGAGTCTCATGACAGCTGTTTTATTCTGGACCACTCCAGTTTTAACTGTTCTGAACTAATTAGATTGTACTGCAAAGACTTGTATGTCAGGTGAAGTGTTTGTCTTCAGTCGGAGACGCTCGGCTGTGTGTGCAGTTTATAAATTCCTGAAGCCGTGTTTCATCCTGTTCTCGGGTGTGTGTGTTTTTCTCCTCCAAGTTGAATCATGAAATTATGAAAATTAAAGAGATTAAAATGGTTTGACAGCGACACTTGTCTCTACCGCGTGTGCTAACTCAGTAACATGAATGTAATGGGCGCGGGCACGTTCAGAGAGGCAGCTTTTTATATTCATGTGATTGAGGGTAGAGCATTTTGGACAGCGAGGGGTGTTGCAGCGACTTGTGTGAGGTTGCAAAATTCTGGGAATTAGTTGGGAATTAACGGGAATAAACCACTGAAGGTCGGCTCTTTAACTGGGAACCTAAATATAGTTGGGAAAATATATTCTTGACTAAAACAAACAGATTTCCTGCAGGTACACTTGAATATCTGCTGTTCCTCAATCACATGCACAGAGCACACTGTTTACTGCAGGACTATTGAGGCCACGCCCCTTACCTGCACAGGTGATTTCGTACCTGGACCACACTTTAGAGCCCAGAGCACACAGAGACTGAAGATACACATTTGAGCTTCGTGGACTACATGATATTGTCGTGTTCTGACTTTGTTTAGTTCATGAATCAGCTTCTAAATCTGAGCCTGACTCGCAGTTTGTGCTTCAAAGTAGTGACGGAAACATCTGATGGTTGGTCGAGAGACGTAGACGGTGAATGAGAGCGAGCGAGCTCAAGCAGCTGAAGATGACTTCAGCCGAGTGAAGGAAACTGTGTCGTTTACGCCGCAGCGTTTGCTCGATAAGGAGCTGCTCCGCTGCGAGCGCCGTACTCTGATCAGCCACATATCTGTAATTCCAGCTGCAGTGCGAGGTGGACGTCACGCTCGGTGGCCATCGGTCATCATCGTCTCAGATTATTGTTTCTTTTATTTTAATGTGAGCGCAGACGGCGCTGAATACAGACGGATGGCAGCAGCAGATGTGTGTGTGTGAGTCAGTGAGTCTGAGTCTGCAGTTTTACAGCCCTCCACGTCTGTGCAGGATGTGAAGTGTGGCCGGTAAAAGGCAGCAGAGATAGACGGACGTCTCTCTCAAGTTTTCACTGAGCAGGTTTGAAAAGAACAGGAACACGAGGAAGTGAGAGTCATTGAGGAAAATGGAAAGTAATAATATTTTACACTTTTATTATAAGACTTCCTGTCTGCGAGAAGCGGCTAACGTTTCCGTAATCTGATTTATTACTGATTTGAATGTATCAATAAGATCTTTTCAGACATTGACCTTTAAATCTGAGTGTTTTACGTCATTTCACTTTGATCACGGCTGAAGTCTGAATCGATGACGGTAGAAAGAACGGACAGAGCGCGGCTCACGTCTTAATCTAAATTTCAGCAAAGACGTAGATCATCAGCAGACCTGAGGCGGGCGGAGAGACGCCTTGATTGACAGGTTACAGATAATAGCATGTTTGCAGATTTTTAGATGAACCGTGAGCCAGAGCCACCAAACAGCTCTTCAGAATTCACCTGTGGGTGAATCGGATTCATTGTTTGGTCTTTAACAGTGCCGACACAATCTTCAAGGACATATTAAGAAGGAAGCAATAGTTCAGAATTCAAACAATATTCTTCTTTTTATTTGAGTCATCAGTGTCAGCTCGACTCTGATTGAAATGTGTTCGTCAGTCACATCTGTCTGACAGGATGCCGTGCGCTGCTGGGAATTGTTCGTAACCGCGGTGGGAGTCGTGACCACATTGTCAAAAAAAAGGTTCATTTATCTGGTAAACCGACCAGTGAGTCAAACTGACAAATACCCCCCCAACAACCACCACCGCAAGTCGCCACGGTGACTGATTTACTTAGCTGTGCAAACTCTTCCTCCCACGCTCATCTGCCCGCTGATTGGTTACATGACGAGACAAACACGCATCAGTTCTCTGAGGGGGGTTAAACTAGTCGGCTGCATCGCTGACCTCGATTGCCTTCCACTGTGATTCAGTCTCCGAGATGACCGCTGAGCCTGAGTTATTACACACACACACACACACTCACACACACACACACACACACACACACACACTGCCCTCCTCTTCTTGTGGCTCCAATTATCTCTTTATCTGAAGTCAATGAAATGTTCCACATGACAAAAAACAGACTTCTAAACTCGCACAGCGCTCACCAACAAGACAACATGCACCGACTGTGAGTGTGTGTGCCATCAGTTATCATGTCGTTCTTCATCAGATCTGTTCTGTGCACTACACACTCGCTGCTCCCCGTCAACTGTACTGAGGGTGAATTTATATACAACTCACCTGTTCACATTATATTAAGGCTTAAAGTTATGCAGGATTCAGAGCGTGGACGCTTTGATTGACAGGTGGGTGTCGTTACAGGTGTCTTGGTTGAACAATCAGCCGCCTCAGGTCTGCAGGTGATCCACGTCAGAAGTAGCAGCTCATTCGACACATTGAGAACGACACTGCTCTGTCTGTTCTTTATACTGTCGCTGGCTGTTGTCGGTCATGAGCGTAGCGATTTATCAAAACGGTTTCAGCAGCTCGATCGATCAATGATGAAAAGTTGCAGCACAGCTTTGGCGTCTGCTCTTCATCGCTTCAAATAGTTAAGACACCAGATAACAGGCGGATTTCCTGGGAAAGGTTGGTGGTTGTCTTCTGGCTGCAGGCAGAAACGGAAAGAGGAATAAAGGGAGGGTGACGGGTGAGCAGGAGCGTGCAGAGAAACCAGTTCTGACACTGTGCTTGCCTTTTTGCAGATCTAATCACCTGCCTGGACAAAGGAACAGATTTCCCCGAGGCAGAGTTCAGGTAAACAATGTTTGCTTTGTGTGGATGTTTGTGCAGCGATCAAACTGTCTGATATTCACCGTGTGTGTGTGTGTGTGTGTGTGTCTCTTCACAGTAAATACTGTCCGGCAGGCTGTTTGACGTCTACCGAGGAGATCTCTGGTACTATACCGAATGGATACAGAGAGGTGAGAGCACACACACACACACACACAGTGCTTATTCTCCTTGTGGTTACAGTTCCAGGTGAGTCACGGCGCCCGCCGGTCTCCTGCAGTCTGGTCACAGGAACCACGAGACCCATCAGCATTTGCTTACTCATGTTTTCGCGGTGCCGCCCGTTACCGCGCTGCACATCTTTCCGTTTGACGCAGCGAGGTCCTCTTTCCTCTTCCTTGTGCAAACAGCTCCCCCTCCTCGCTCTGTGGTGTGTGTTGTGTGTGTGTGTGTGTGTGTGTGTGTGTGTGTGTGTGTGTGTGTGTGTGTGTGTGTGTGTGTGTGTGTGTGTGTGTGTGTGTGTGTGTGTGTGTGTGTGTGTGTGTGTGTGTTATGCAAATCCTGGACTGATGACCTCACACTCAGCAGGGGTGGTGGGGGGTGCCGTGAGGTCATGGGGCGCAGAGTCTCTGGCTGATGACCTCATGCTCGGAGCTCGGGAGTTTGTTGAAGGGAAGGACAGGAGGGAGTGAGGAGGGAGGGAGTGAGGGGAGGAGTGAGGAGGGAGGGAGTGAGGAGGGAGGGAGGAGGGAGTGAGGAGGGAGGGGTGTTGCTGCTGGCTTAGATGGGAGGACAGGGAGGAGCGTCAGGCGGGGTGTGTGTGCGCCTCGGGGAGTGAGGTGCCCCCACAGGAACAGAGGAGGGGCAGGGTCAGCGGGTGAAAGGGAGGTGAGATAATAGTTTGGCCCAAAATAATAACCCCCTTTAATCCAGTCCAGCTGCAGGAGGGTGCCGAGCGGAGCTGTGTGTGTGTGTGTGTGTGTGTGTGTGTGTGTGTGGAGACAAAAGGCTGGAGTGTGAGTCAGTGTGAGTGAGGAGCTGCAGAAAACCTCAGTGTGTGTGTGTGTGTGCATGATTTTATGATTTGTGCATTCATTCATGCTTGTGTTTTAGGTGTGTGTGTGTGTGTGTGTGTGTGTAGTCTGGATCAGCTGCCTCACATCTGTACTCTGATCAATGTGCTGTACATTCCACCTATATATATGTGTGTGTGTGTGTGTGTGGTGTGTGTGTGTGTGTGTGTGTGGTACAGTGTGGTTTCCTCTGTTGGAGGCAGGGTGCGGCGGTTTGGAGCGCTGCTTTGTGTTTGTGTTAGCGGTTTGGTATGGCGCTCTTCAGGGAAGTGCTGTGTGAGTTTAAGAGTCACACGGCGAGTGTTGATTGCTTCTGAGTGTGTGTGTGTGTGTGTGTGTGTGTGTGTGTGTACATGCATTCATGTGCATGTCAGTCTGTGGGTCACCAGAGTTGTTCCCACAATCTTGTCAGCTGTGAATTCCACTGTGGGTCTTTTCCAGTCATAAAATTCCACCTCACTCCTCCACCAGCTGTTCACGGGGAGGAGAGCTTGTGACCGGAGCGTAATCCGCCGTCTTTCTTTCACCATTTCTCAGTGATGTGGCAGCAGCAGGTTTCAACAGGAATGCGGCCCGGCGGTGAATCATTACCGTCAGAGGCTCTCTCTGCATCCTCTCTGTAGAGAGGTGACATCACGCTGACTCATCAAGCCTTTATCTGCCACAGTCTGAAGGTTAAGAGCTCGCTCCGGGATCGCAGCGTTCCCACAGAACAGCACAAGCACCAAACTGTACGACGGCAGCGCTGCAGTTTCATCATGCATCACCACCTGCTGCAACTCTGAAACTTCCCCGTGCCAAATATTTTAACCTAAAAAGGTCGCACGGAGGATGACGAGCGTTGCATCGTCCGTAGATTAAAAATGAGACGTTCTCATTTTCCTCGTGTTTGTTCTGAACAGCCGAACATCAACCAGGTCACCAGCAGCAGCTAATCTTACTGACTAGTCCAGCAGTCAGCCAGCTTAGCTCGGCGTCACCAAGCTCTCACCAACCACTAAAAGTCAGTCCCAGATTTACTCTTGTCCGGCGGCTTCTTGCTCGCTCACTCTCTCCTTTTCTCTTCTTAGCTTCCTCCGTCAGCGTCCTCTTCACTCTCTGCTCCTCTGCCATCATGTCCATAGAAGCTGCTGAGCCTGGTTAAACTGTACCGTTTGTCCAGCTCCAGTTCTGGCACGACACTGACTCCACTCCCTGTCACCTCTTCTTCTTCCTGCTGGTCTTAGGCTCGTCGTACCAACAATTACACTGTCAGCAGTTTACTTCACTGTCCATCATAAACTCTGTAAATCACAGAGAGTTGAGGCGGAGCAGCCGGAGGACATCAGAGGGAAAACCAGAAAACATTTTCTCCATAAACTCTGATCCAGTTTCACCAGAATGAGTCAAACAGTTGGTGGTGAGCACAAAGTGTCATGAAAAAGACGTGCAGAGGTGTGACAGAGACGCCTGTCACCTGATTACAAGTCCGTGCATCATCACAATCTGCAGATTCACAGACAGTTTTTGTGGTTTGTCTCACGCAGAATCTTTTAATCTGCTGTCAGTTTCATTTGCTCAGACTGTCTGTCTTTCCCTCGGTCCTGCAGTCGTCTCCTCTGTGCGTGGCAGCCGTCCATGCAGGCGTGGTGTCCAACGCTGTGGGAGGGAGGATCAGCGTGGTGAGCAGCAAAGGCATCCCTCACTATGAGGCCACACTGGCTAACAATGTCACTTCCACTGGGTAGGACGGCTCACACACAGCTTGTCTCGGGTAGATGACTCTGTCACTTTCTGTTAGATGAACTCATTTATTTTGTTTACTTCACTTCTCAGAGGAACTTTGTCGAACAGCCTCTTCACCTTCAAGACCAACGGTGAGTTCCCGTCTCTCGTCTACACACACACACACATCAAGCCTCTTTAAACTTTTATGTCGTTCTTAAAGATAATGGCGTCTCTCCGTGCTTGCAGGCTGCTACGGGACGCTCGGCTTGGAGTCTGGCGGCGTGGCGGCCACTCAGCTCTCCGCGTCGTCCGTGTGGGAGTGGAACAACAACGACGGTCAGCCCAGCGTGTGGGCGCCGTCGGGGGCGCGCCTGAAAAAGGCCGGGCTGCCCTGGGCGCCTTCGCAGAGCGACCAGCAGCAGTGGCTGCAGGTCGATCTCAAGCGGGAGAAGAGGATCACAGGTGAACACACACACACACACACACAGAGCACTCTTAGTGTGTGACTCTTTTGAGCTAACTCTACGTCATCTTCTTGTTTCTGCCGTCAGGTATCACCACCACGGGCTCCACCCTCAGAGAATACCAGTACTACGTCTCAGCGTACCGGGTCCTGCACAGCACCGACGGGCAGCAGTGGTTCGTCTACAGGGAGTCCAACTCGACACAGGACAAGGTAACACGAGCACCAATCAATAAATCCCGCTCTGGGCTCCACGGTTGCGTCACCGGCTTTCATGTTTGTTCAAATTAGTGCAAATGGCCAAAAATGTCACTTTAGAAGGCAGCAGCGACGGCTGTTTCCGTAGCAACCGGTATTGACTGAGATGTTTATGGCAGGAACTGAGCATGGTCAGTGGTTTGAGTTAAGTGCTGTGGTAGACGAGTCAGGACACTCGGGCATTAATAATGAATGGATATGGATTTAGCGGCTGGAGCTGCCGTCTGCGAGCTGCTGGGATTCTCACAGGCTCTTTACTGTGCGGAGGGAAGTCGATATCAGCTCGCCAAGCCGGAAAATAATCAGCTAACAGCTTCACAGGAGCGAGAGTCTCTCCACCGGACTTCTAAAGAACGACTCTCGTTCTCGCCTTCTTTGCTTTCAGGTTTTCCAAGGCAACATCAACTACCTGCAGGAGGTGAGGAACAACTTCATCCCCCCGATCGAGGCCCGCTTTGTGAAGATAAATCCGACCCAATGGCACCAGAGGATCGCGCTCAAGCTGGAGCTGCTTGGCTGCCAAGGTAGGCGATCAAGTAAGATGATCGAATATTCAGCAGAAGACAGAATCGACTCATTTTGTCTAAAATGTGACGCTCACAGTGAAGAGGCCGGAGGTGAACGTGAGGATGTTCACCCCGTATCGCCGTACTCCGCCTCCCGCTGGTACCAAACGTCCACCTCACGTCAGCCAGACCACACACACCCAGAACGTCCGAAACACCACGATGCCTCCTCACACCGGCAAAGGTGCGTCACATTTCTAATTGGATTTGATTTAAATCCCTGATATTCACTGTCTGTCATCCGGTTTACTGTCGTGCTTTTCGCTCTCAGATGTGGCGCTGGCGACGGTTCTGGTGCCCGTCTTGGTCATGGCTCTGACCGCCCTCATCCTGATCGTGGTCTGTGCTTTGCACTGGAGGAACAGGTGTGTGTTCTCCAGAGTCTTTGAGGGGTGGAGACATTTTAGATCTATAAAAACCAACAAAAACTAGTTCAGGATCTTTTTCTGTCCTGTGACTGTTTTTCTGTCTCCACAGGAAGAAGAGCTCGGAGGGGACGTACGATCTGCCTCACTGGGATCGCACAGGTTTGTAATCTCCCTGCAGAGCACAGATTTCACGAGCGTTTGCTGCAGTCTGACTCTCGTCGTGCTTCTCCTGCAGACTGGTGGAAGAGCATGAAGCAGCTGCTGCCCTCCAAGATGGTGGAGACGGACGATTCGGTTCGGTACAGCAGCAGCGAGGTGGGCCGGCTAACGGGGCGAGGCGCTGTGCCCAGACTGCACGCTGAACCTGCAGGTGAGTGCTGCTCAGGTGACCCGCTCGGCTCGTTTGATTGGTTCGCTGGATTCAGTCGTCTCTCTCTCTCTCCTCAGAATACGCTCAGCCTTTGGTGAGCGGCGTCACGACACTAGGCGCCCGGTCGACCTTCAAACCGGACGAGGGGCCCGACCCGGGATACTCGGACCCGGACCTGTACGACGCTCCCATCTCGCCGGACATGTACCACGCCTACGCGGAACCGCTGCCAGCCTCGGGATCCGAATACGCCACGCCGATCGTGGTGGACATGGGCTGCCACCCGTCGGGGGGCTCCGCTCTGAACCAGCCGGTGTGCAGCTTCATGGGCGCCGGGCCGACCTCCCTGCTCACGCGGACAGACAGCAGCCACTCGGGGAGGTCCGCTTACGACACGCCCAAGAACGCCACCGGACAGGTCACGCCCACCGAGGATCTGACCTATCAGGTACCTCAGAGTAGCACTCAGAAGCCGACGGGACAGAGCTGAAGAGTCTGGATGCACATGGCCTTAATCGTACAACCCTACGGACAAAGATAAAGAGGGGTTGCTGACGGAGGCGGTCTTGAATGAACACTACCTTTTAGCTTTAGATTCATCTGGAGATGTCTGTATTGCCTAAATGTTTCTGCATGGCCACAATCTGCTTGTGTGGTGCCATTTTTTTTTTACAGTCCTATCACTGAAACCACAACGATGAATGTGCCAGGCGTGAAGAGGCGGAGATCGATGGAGTGATGGATGGAGGATGAAAAGGAGGAAGCTGACTACTATTTGATAAAGACTTTGTCCCTGTTCTGTGATCCTTAGTAGTTCTTGCATTCTGTGAAACTGTGATTTCATTATTGTTCTGTTACAAACTGAAGCAGGTTCGACTGAAACACGCCCGATGATTTTGAATTTTTCAGACGATCCGTCAGTTCTCTCACTGAATTAATCAGCGTGTCGCTTTAGGTGCCCCCGACGTCCGACATCCACGGTCAAAGAACTCTTTCTCGAGAAACTCGGTACGTTTTCGTCTTACTTCGTGACTTGAAAATTGTGTATAGCTCTAGTAATTCCATTACCGCAAAAACTCTCAGATGATTTACTGATATTTATTTTTATTTCACATCCTGCTGATGAGGAGAAACTCTTTTTTCTGACCCTCGCTGATTACCGATCAAAGATTCGCGGTTGCACTGTCGTGGACGATCGATCCGATGAACTCTCCAAAGTTTTTTCTCTCTCAGACCAAATGTTTTTTTTTTTTGTGTTAATTCGCAAACAGAACCGACTTTAGCAACCGAGTTCAAGCCAAACAAACATGAAGCAGTCTTAACGGAGAAGTCCTCCAGGTACAGAGAACAGAGGCCGATGGGTGAATCTGTTACAGCTGAGTTTCCTGTGTGTGTTTGATTTTTTTATTTGAGCATCGCGGTGATTGTCTCGTGTTGAAATGGGTGTTTGAGCTGTCCTATTACATTCATGTGTGACTTCCTTGTATCATCTGTATGTGTGCTGAGCCCTGTGTGTGTGTGTGCGTGTGTGTGTGTTTGTTGTTTTGGCTTATAGTTGAAGTAGGATGTGTTAAGTCATTGTCTGTAGCACCACTAGACTGCATTCCTCTCCTGTGGTACTAATCTGACCAAACGCTCTGTGGCAGTAGTGCAGACGGGGAGAGAGAACAGGAGGAGGGTGGAGCTGTTGTTATTCAAGCAGCTGTGCCACCGACCGAGGCCGCGTACGCCCGGAGCTCGGCGCTCCGCGGTCGCAGAGGGATTATGTCGATGTGGCTCTCACTGATTGTACATAAAGAGAAATAAAAAAACTTTAAAGAAAATCTTTTTATTACAATCTTCAGCTGTCAAAATACAGCAGACAGTACAGATGATGATGATGATGGTGTGTTTACTTTGTTCCTACACGTCACCTGCAGCTGACACGAAGGTATCATTTCATAAAACATCTTTTCCTTCATAAACTGTTCAGATAATCTGAGTTTGCAAATTAGTATTTATACGTAAACTGAGATACCTGCTAACACTGCTGTGGTACTCCAGACAGATCTCAGAACAGTTTTTGAAGGTCTCAAAAGACGAAGAGGACTCAGGAGTGTTTCCCAGTAATCACCCAATAATGTTTAACTTATATTTGAAAATGTATGAAAGAAAATCTGTGAGACGTTTTTGCTGGGTCATAACAAAGTTCTTTAAAAGGTTATGCACCTACAATGAGTCGAACAACAGTTTGCAGAGGCAACTCAGCCACTAATAACGCACAGCCTGATGTATTTAACTTCAAGATGTACGTTTGGTGGAGCCTCTGGACTCACCTTAGAAGGTCTGAGATCCACCACAGTCTCGCAAATTCCTGCCTACCTAATGTCATAAAATTTGACTTCCTAAGCGTCAAAGACTTTGTCTGCAAGACAACGTCCAAAAAAAGACTGAGAAGTCTGCGAGGCTTCGCCCAAAGAGAGATCTAAGAATCTAAGTATGCCATACACGGTCCGGTCTTGATCTTGACTCGCTTCTGTGGCTCCATAAAAGAACACTGACCCCGGAACAATCCTCGTTAACCTTAATTAAAAACTGTGTCCACTAAATTACACCTTTATCCAACCTTACAAATTAGCACCAACAGGGCTTGTCTGACAGTCGGTGTTCTTCTGTCGTCAAAGAAACACATTAGAAATTATTTACAGCTTTTAATTCATTAAAAATATTTTTAAGATTCGTCAATAAATATCAACAGTGCATGAACAGATGGTGTGTTTTAAATCGACATGTCAAAGTTTGATGCTAACACCCAGTTTTCGTCGGGTTTGTTCACGGCAGCATCGTCACAATAAAAACACGTTCTCCTGAACCTTCAACGTCAACGTCTCTTAAAAAACAGATCACAAACGGCACGTTTACTTTCCAGCTGCTGAGCGTCATTCCTCCATGTTCTTCCCGGCCTTCCCAAACTTCCACCAGATCACCGTGAGGACGACGGCCAGCAGCATGATCAGGCTGCTGGTCACCAGGTAAGCGATGGGCAGGAAGTGGTTCTGACCTCCAAACCAGGTCAGCGTGGTCAGCACCACTTCCTTTCTGCCTCGGAAGTACTGCACCGGGAAGTCTGGAAAGGCGGACGAGTCAAGGTTGTTAAAAATAGGAGATCACAAAGAGTCTTAAAATAGGCTCCATCCACGTGTTTGTGTTTAAGATAAGACAATGGGAGGACGCCAGCGCTCCAGCAGTGAAAGGATACTGTAGTTTATGTCGATGGTGTAATTCCCTGCAGGCAGGCCTTTAGCGAAGGTCTCGTCTGCTCGGTTTAAAACCCCGTAGAGCTTCTTGAAGTTGGGGAAGGCGGCCTCTCTCATCCAGATGATCAGGTCATCGTTGATGAAGCCGTTGTTGGTTGGGTCGTCAGGATCGAGTTCATACACGGGCTTCTGCCAGTACAGAGGCCGCGTTGTGCCTGTCGGACAAATCAAGACGTGAGTACGGACCTAAAACCGAAATACTGACTCTGTTTGATCGAGTTTACCATTCAACACCGCAGCCAGCGTCAGGTTTTCGGTCTTCGGGTTGCGGAACTTGACATTTTTGTCCGTGTACCAGGTGATGCCCTTCCGTAACAGAGGGATCCGAACCTTAAAACCGCCGCGCTGGTGATAGGACAGAATGAAGGAGTCTGGAAGAACAGATGTGAGTTCAGATGAGAGGAGAGAAGGTGGAGGGTGGAAACCTGATGGCTGAAGATGTGTGGTGCTCACCGTTGAAGATACTGTTGGCCACGGCGCCGCAGGGAGCAATAGGGACTCCGTTTTGGTCTTTATCGAACGGCGCGCAGTACGAGCTGGGGTTCTGTGATCAGGCGACAACGTTAAAACATTTAGACAGCTCACTCTGCGGGTTCAGGACCAAGTGGCATCACGCAGACGCTGTCCCTTCTTTATACTGCCATTGTACAAAACGTGATCAATTATACTACCGAGCAGTACATAAAACTGTCATTTTTTGGCACCTAACTACTCCTACATACTTTGTCCTACAAAAACCATTCAAACATCACAGAGTTCAGCTCATTTAGGACATCCTGGCATGTATTTTACTAATTTATGCCTTTCATACTTTTTAAAATATTCAACTTTTCCCATTTTCCATGTTTTTCCATTAAAATGATTGGAACAAACGTCAAATATTCCTATAGACCTCCAACTTTAACTGCTCCACACTTTCAGGTACAGACTTCATTCAAACTTTAAACTGTTTTTCACAGTTTTCTTGTTGAATAGCTACCTTTAAGTTTTTCTTCCTGCCGACCATCTGTCCGTCGTCTCTGGAGTCCATGTATCTGCGGAGGTTCTGATGGAAGTTTCTGAGGCCGTAGTAGAAGAAGACGTCTCCCTGGAACAGCAGCAGGATAGAAAAACGTCACCACACTGAAGGTGTGTGAACAGAAAGTCTTTATAACAGAGAATAGTGAGACTTACCTTGAAAGCTTTCTGGAGGTTGAACATCACCTTGCAGGTGCAGCTTTGCGCTGCGTTGCTCGCATTTTTACGCTTTTCGTAACATAAATCACACGTCCCGGCCTTGGTGTAGTCCATCTGAGGCGACACAGATTTCATTAGACAGGAAAAGAAATTTGGGAATTTAGTACAAAGCTTCACTTATATGCTGATGATACAGTTATTTATTACAGTGTCGACACCACTTGCAATGTTGTACAGAAAACTTTGTCTCATTTAAAACTCGTTCTTCTGACAAAACCAAGTGCATGTTATTTACTAATGTCAAGAGCAGACACTGAATATTCCTTCAGTGGAAGATTGATCCTATAAACACCGACTGTTGGCAACCTAATCGATGATTCTCTGACTTTTAAAGTTAAATTTCTATTTCTTGCTGCAACATTTCTCCCTGTGCTGGACTATGGGGATCTTTTCTACATGCGTGCCCCTGCTCAGGCGCTGCATATGATCGACTCCCTCACTAACGGTAAAGCCCCGACTGACCTAAATCTGTCGTTGTTTTAGCTGATGTTGATTTCATGGCTCACGTTACACTTTAAATTATTTTTTTAGACTGTTGTAATATTGTCTGTGTGTCTTGTATCTGTTTTAATTTGACCTGTTCTCAGTTAGAGCAGCTGAAAAAAGGTTTTTAATGTGAACGGGATCTTTCCTGGTTAAATAAAGGTTTAATAATAAAATAAGGAGAGTAAATGGTGAATAAACTCGTTCCTGTTTACTCGAAACATAACCTTGGATCTTTCCTCTCTTTGTCACTCCCTGTTTTTATTGCACACCAGGGCATTAGGTCTCTTCCCCTCTCTGCCTCTCTCTCTCTCTCACACACACACACACACACAATTTCCATATGTTAAAAACAAAAAGAAACAACTACATAAGGAAGTGTATATCTCATAACACACACACACACACTGACCTTCATTTCCTGTGTGCCCTGCACTGTGAGCAGCAGCCACACTCCGAGCAGCATGCATATCAGAGCCATCAGGTAGAAGAACGGCAGCACGGTGTTTGCCGTCAGCATGGGAGACCAGGCGGGCAGCCTCTGCTGTTTGAAAGCAGAGTTGTCCGGCCTGCGAGCCAGAGGCCCGGACTTCACCTTCACTTTGCCCATGACAGAGCTTTGGTTTGGGCAGAAGACGGACGATGACAGAAACTGAGTCAGAGAGGGCGCCTCTCGATCTTCTCTTCCTGTTCTTTAGTTCAGCGATATCTCTCTCTACACACACACACACACACTTCTGCTTGCCAAGAGTTTTTCCCAGCAGGCCTTGCAGGGCGGGGAGCCCGCTGTGGCCTGTTACTTATTAACCACAATCCTTTGCTTAACTGCCTCTTTCTGTTACTTCCATTTTTCTGCGTGATTGTTGTGCAAACACACAAACACACACTTCTGTTCAGCTTTTTGTGTGTTTGTGCTCATTTCTTGCTCCATCTGAAGGATGTTATGTTAAACGTGACTTCCTAGTGGTCGAGTAAACTCATGACCTCACGCTGACAGTAGGAGGGACTTCCCGAGGTCGCGCTAAACAAACAGAAGGACGCGCCGCTTTGGTTCGGAGTCCGTTTATTCAAATCCATCACACGATGGGTGACACATGGATGGACTACAAGAGTGAACAAACAGCTCCACACATTCAACACGGCCTCTGGAAATAGTAAAAGCACAGCACATTTCACACAGAGAGGAAAAACAGGATGAGGTCGCTTTAAACATCGAGGCGTCTCGTCAGAACAGTCCGACTTTGACTTTGTCTTGTTTGCAGCCGGTCAGGACGCCGCTCTCCAGCAGCTTCATGAAGTCCAGTTTGACCTGAAATACACACACACACACACACGATATGAAGAGGTCTGTAAACCTGTGTGCCTCGTCAGTATGACGGACCCTGAGCGGCTGCAGACAGTTCACGAGGAGCAGGTTTGTTCAGAATAAGAGGCGTTTTTATTGTTGTTGAATCCTGATCAGAACCAGTTTCAGTATCTCTGGTCTCCTCCGTGTACAGTCAAACATCCGACTATAAGAAAAACTCTTTCAAACTTCATCATCTTGCTGTGACTCATGACGCTGCATCCAGCAGGGGGCAGCAGCTCACCTCAGGAACGTCCACCATCCTCCGGAGCTTCTGGTCCCTCCAGTTCCAGTCCAGAACCAGGTACCTCAACCCCCCCAGGTTCAAACCCTCTGCAGAGAAAAACACACAGAGTTCTCACATCGCGCCGAGACGTCAAACAGGAACATCCTGCTCCATGCGTACCTTTCTCAATAAGAGCGCTGATCCTGCCCGGGGTCCCGACTCCGATGTGGGTGACGCCTTTCTCCAGCTGCTTCACCTGCTCGTCGATCTGCACGGACGAAAAGAGAAGTGTTGAGGAGGCCGCTCATCGTGTCTCAGCCCTCCGTCATGAAACGTCTCGTGTCGTACCTTGATGTGTTTGGCAAACAGTTTGATAGCTTTGGCTCCGCCCCTGAAGGTCGTCAGCTGCCTGTGAGCGACGCGCACACACACACACACACACACACACACACACGCACACGCGCACACACACACACGCACACACACACGTGTGAGTAGAATTTAGAGGTTGTGACGTCAGATATGAAACAGACGGCGCGTCACTCACTTGATGAGCTCGATGGTCCGCAGAGCCGAGCTGCAGACGATGAGCAGAACCACAGAACTCTTCTCCGTGTGCTGCTTCTGGATCTTGGCCCACTTTGGACAAACTAGGAGCGACGGACGATGAAGAGGAAGTCAAAGTTTGCTCAGACGTTAGAGGAGGAGTTGACTTTAGTTCAGGACGGCACTCACCCTGTTTGAGGTACGAGGAGAGCGTGTGCGTCAGGTCGTTGCTGGACAGGAAGCAGGACTCTGGAAGACGCAGGAGGACACACGTCAATCAACACGTCAACGGATCGACTAAACTTCAGAGTTCAGCGGGACTCACCCGGCAGCCTGAGCTCCTCCTGCTCGATCACGGAGCGTTTGTCTGAGAAGTACTGAGTGACCAGGTTCTGCAGGTCCGCCGGACAGCCGGGTTTGGGCTCCGAAGAGGACAAGACGTCTGTGATGGTCTTCTTCTTCTGGTGAACGAAACACAGTGATGTAAATCACAAAGTCTGGTTGATGTTGTTCCTCTTTACAACAGCAGGCGGCGCCAAAACTCACCTTCCTCTTCTTTTTGGGTTTAGCTGACTTTTCATCTTCAGCCTCTTTCTTCTGAGTCACACACTCCGTCTGTGAACAACACACACACACTTCAGGCAAAGTACAGTCAGGTAATGAATCCTCAGGTAACGCGGTGACGTCTACAGATCAGATAATTGATCCAAACAGGGACAGTGCTGCTGGCTCAGCTGGCAGAGTGAGCGACCCGGTTCTGACTCCTGGACTCCAGCGTTCATCAGAGTAAACAAGAGAGCTGAAACTTTATTTTGCATCACAAGTTTGACAGAAAAAAGGAAAATCACTGAGAGTCTGCTCAGAAATGACTCAATGATTCAGTGATCATTAAAACGCGTTAGACAGGATGTTCTGTATCTCTCGTTTCGTGCATCACATTAGTTTGTTCATTACTTTTCTACTGATGACAGATTATGTGACAGGGTCAGGTTTTTTTTTTTTAATGGTTTGCATGCATTGCTGTTTTCCAATTGTCCTTGAACGTCCCACAGACTTTACCGAGTTAACATGCATCAGGTGTGTGAGGGGCGAGCTGGAAGCAGGCAGCGGACCGAAGCGAGGGGCTGACGGCGGAGGTCGGCCAAGGGCAGGTGGTGGACGGCGGCATCAGACGGCGGCCACCGGAGGGGGAGACTGAAGGCAGGACGCGGGGGGGAGCTCCGGGGCAGCCGCCCGGGGAGTCTCCCAGTCAGCTCCATATTTGAAGGACAGGACTCACAGCGGGTCATCTTTTATTCTTATTTAATATTTGTACTTAATAAATCTGAACTGAACTTTGCTCTGTTGATTTTTAAAAGAACCCGTGTCTCATCTCAGAGTTATCTATTTATAGTTCACACAACATGCTGCCATTCAGAAACTCTCTGATTACCTGCTCACTCTTCTTCTTCTTCTTCGCCTTCACTGCTTTCTCAGTGTCTTTCTTCCTCTTCGCTGGTTTGGTCTTTGTGTTCGGTGTTTCTGTCGGCTGCTTCTCGTGCGTCTCCTCCTCGGCTTCAGATGGATCTTTAAATAAAGAGCAGAGAGCTTTCTAAGTTGCAGCTGGATGCAGTGCGAGACAAACAGACGTTTGGTATTGTGACTGTGTTTGAGCTGCTCATCAGGTGTGAGATAACAAACAGAGCAGACCTCAGTCCATGCACCTGGTTATATTTAGCCTCCGTGTTGCTACCTGCTCTCGTCTCCGGCTGAGGTCATGCTCAAACACTTCAGCTTCACAGAGTCAACTTCAAACTGTCCCTGTGGTGGACTCTCAGTCCAAACAGTCAGGCTGACGATGTCTCGGTAAGTGGACGAAGATCAGATCTGCCAACGTTTGAGTGTTTCAGAGAAATCTGCTCGTGTGGCCAATTAAAAATTCAAGCATGTCGTCCTTCTTGCCAGCGAGTATTATGTTATTAACCGCTAATGGAAAACAACCTGAGTGATCGGGGCGCGACCAGAGCGACAACAAGATTCAATGAATCCTATAAAAGCTGCAGAGCCTCGTTACTCAGAGTCAGAGATCATCAGAACGTCCTCACGACAATCAACACTAATTAAACACCAACACTAATTGTTAACTCAGAATATAGTGACAGTTCTGATGCTTTGCTGTGAGGACCGGTCTCATAAATCCAGACGCACATCAGGTCAACAGGAAGCTTTCCAGATGCAGGGCGCTGAGCTCAGGTGGTGTTCAGGTTTCCATCAGGTAGATCCAGATAATCTAAATTAAATCACAATCAAAGCCGGCGCAGCGTAAAGATTTCACAGGGCGACTCCAAACGTCTGCAAGGAAGCAACAGTCACCCTCGTTAATCAGTATTAATGATTTAAATGTCTGAATTCAGGCTGTGTGTGTGTGTGTGCAGAGTGTGTGTTCCTGTGCTGACGCCACATTTTCTGCCCTGTCCTCCAGTCTCCCATCATCCAGTCTTTATTATCTCCCGTGTCTTTCTCTAACGCTCTGCCTCGGGTCATTACAGTGAAGGACTGCATCAAATAAAAAGGCAATGTGAAAGACGGATGAGGGATCTTCTCATGTGTAATGTGTATAACCACACCCTCACCCCGAGACCTCCATCCTTATTTGTTACAGTCATCTGTCCAGGCCGCTGAAGGACCACCCCCACTATTGATGGGCTGAATCAACCGCTCTCCACACAGCTCTCTCTGCTGGGACTGTCCCTTCCTCACTTTCATGTTGGACCGCTGGAAGGAAACGTGAAGGACGAACAAGGTGCCAAACGCCAGGGCGAGAAGGAAGAGACCGAGGAGGCGAGGAGGACCTTCACGCAAGGACGCTGGAGATAAATGGATCGAGCCCGGGCCTTTATTTGACCTTTAGTGAGAGGTCCAGGTCCACCGGTCCTGCAGGAAGTAAGTGCTGTTTTCCTGCTCTGATGCTTTGTGGCAACATGATACTGCTCTGTGTGTCCTGAAGGTATGGAGATGATCATGGATGATCGGGTTGGGCTTGGGTAAAGGAGTTCCTTGGTTCACCTTCCTAGCGTGATTGGCTCCATCTCCAGCTGCCGTTTTGTACTCGATGAGGCGTGAAGCATCCTCCCGTGGGTTCAACGGTCCAACGAAACCCTCAAATAACGAGGACCTGCTGACGTGGGCGGACGCACCTCATGTTTTAATCTCACCAGCGACAAGCCTGACACGCTGGTCAAGGAGCCACTCAGCCACGCTCTACAGGCGACCAGCTGCTGATTCAGCATGTGTTTGATTTGGCGGTAGGGAATGAGCTTTGTGGACCTAATGAACATATTCTTATTGTAAGGCGTTGTGGGTTAATGGTTTCTCCCTCGCTGGGAACAGAGCCGCAATAACATCCTTCTAAAGTGACGGTGGAGAGGACTGGAACAATTCAGACATCTAACCCTTTAATCTGTTTGCAAAGAAACACACGTACGGTTGCAAGGTTGTTTCATACAGCTGGATCAAACGAATACAACAGCCGTGAAATACATCCTCCTTTATGAAGGTTACGCGGCTCGGTTTAGCCACACCGAGAGACGTCGACCCTTGATAGAAATGAGTTGGGCGTAATATGTGCACAACCCTGCTCAAGAAGTCTGAACAAAAAGGTGAACGGTAATTACACAAAAGACTAATTAAATCAGATTAAAAGGTGCCAACGAACCGAATGAAGTCAAGAATGATGCAATAACTCTGTGAGTGTTACTGCTAAAAGCAGGAAGGAAGGGCGAGAAGAGAGGTGGTCCAAGTAAGTTCAGGTCATCGCGTCCAGGTGATTAGTTACCTTCAGGGGAGAGATACAAACTCCCAGATGATACGACGGGGTCATCACGACCTCTCCGGATCATGTTCATAATTTAACAGCGCTGTGAACTACATCCTCAAAAATAACCAAAAGTCGAATCAACACCATCAATCTGAACAAAAACAAACATTAGAACCTTCATGAAGCTCCTGGGATTCATTTCAAGACTTCGAATTGTTGCAAATTACTGAAGGTGAGAAGAAACAAAGATCCAAAACTGATGGTGCCATCATGGAAACCTAAAAATTCTTGCGTTTATAAGAAATCACCTGTGCAGGTAGGGGGCGTGGCCTCGATATCCCTGCAGTAAGTGCATGAGTTTGAAGAGGAGCAGATATTCAAGTGTACCTGCAAGAAATCTGGTTGTTTTAGTCAAGATTATTTTCCCAAACTATATTTAAGTTTCCCGTTAAAGGGCCGACCTTCAATTTTGTAAATTTCCAGTTTATTCACATAAATTCCTGTTGAAAGAAAGTTTCCAGAATTTCACAACCTTCCTCATCTTTCCACTGTGAACCTTTAAAATCTGTAATTCACAGTCCAGATGGGAGTGTGAGTATCTGATCTGGTGCTTGGACCAGTAGAGCAGTTTCCTGTGTTACATCCAGATGACTGAACCCTCGGGCACAACAAGGTGATTCATTTGGTGTAGTAAGATTTAAAATAAGCTGCTGTTCGCTCCATCTTTTGTAAACTCACAGGGACTCCCCGGAGGGAGCGGCCTGATTTATGTAAAGTCATCCAATCTGGACATGCAATCTGTCTGTAATTAGTAAGTGACTTATTAAAAAGGCTCAAAAAAATGATGGTGAGCGGCACATATCACCGACTGATCGCACACAAGACAAACTAAACCGAGGATAATGAGTCTACCTATCTATAATGAGTGAACGTGGCCCTGCTGCTGCAGTAAAACAGACCCGGACTTAGACACTAAGACTCCACCAGAAGAGCTTCAGCACTCCTCGATACGGACTGCACGAGTCTTTGAACTCACTGGGTTAAATGTATAAAGTGGTGCACCTATAGAGGCCTCCGTATTTATTGCGTCTACACTGAATTATGCATGTTTTTGTTCTTTAATCTCTCTTCAGTACTTCGTAAGAGTTCCTGCATAATTCTGCATCTGCAGGTCGATGCTCAAGGCAATAGCTTAGGTAATGTAGAAATCAATAGGCTCCATTTAAACTGCAATATAAATGACTCAGGGACTCCAGCAAGCAAAGAGAGGAACCGATCAGATGAGCAACACGAAGAAGAAAAGTTTGATGTCCTTAAACTGAGAAAAACCCGATTCAGCTGCTGGAAGATGAAGCGAGACGTGTTTCAATAAGTCTGAAGTACCGCCTGAGGAGCGCTGACGTTGACCTGCGAGAAGGTCAATATCTTCAGCGTCCATCAACCCTTCACCCCGCCCCCAACATCCACCACAGCAGATGGTGGAGTTAGTGGAAGGAGCAGGGCATGCTTTCAGACATACGCAGCTCAGATAACGGTGGATCAATTGCAGCGGGGACTCTGGGGCCGCCTGGTCATCTTTAATGGGTGATCAATAGAGGTGACTGGTTTTAATGGATGGTCAATGCTGCTGACTGGATGTAATAAGGATCAATCGACTGGCTCCAGGAAACGAGTTGATTGTTACAGTTCCGGACAAACAGCAGCGAGCTTCGGTTTATTAAGTTTCAGCGTGCGATGTTGCTCGTGGAAACTGTTTAAAACTGTCGGCCATGACCTCAGAGGAGCTCTTAATTACCTCCACCAGCCTGATTAAGATAACACTCCGGCCTGTACGGAGGGATACGAACCAATTACACCTGCTATGCTTCAGCAACCCGAACACGTCCCGCTATATGTAGCTCCGGCCAAAAAGTACCGTGTGCTTCTGTGAGAACAATATGATACTTTCCATGAAATCAATCCAGCGCTTGTTTATACAATCAATAACTCATCTCGAGACGCGTACCATTGCCTCTAGTGGGAGTGTTGTGGGTGGGTGGGTGCGTGCAGCAGTTATTGGTTTTGGATCCTTGCAGCTTCCTCTTCTAAAGCCGTGATCTGAGCATGTGTTGTTGTTCAATCAGTGGAGACTTTAGGCTGCATGCGCACGTCTAACAAGCAGAGGAGGACAGCAGCAACGCGTTCAGTCCATCGTCCTCATGTCTGATGAAGATGACTTGGCTTCATGTTGCTGATCTCAGGGTGTGTTAGGACACACACGTCTTTATCAAGGAGGCTCATGAGCTCAGACGTGATGAGGAGGGTGCAGGGACGGTTTACCGCCAGCAGGGGGAGTAATGGATGCACAGTAAAGGCCAACACAGATTAAGATTTCTGCAACAATATTTTCCATATTTCACATCCTGAAAGCCTCCTGTGACAGGCGTGGTGTGTTTCTCACACACACACACACACACCACACACACACACACACACACACACACACACACAGTATTAACTCAGAAAATCTGGATCAGTAAATCAAATGCTTCTCTTGCTCTAAAAAACAATGCACACCCAAAACTATCTACTTGTTGCAGCACGTTTGATCACTGCCAAGAACAGTTACAGTCATTACCTTCATGAGAAACACGTGTTTAACGGTACGTAAGTTCTGATCCAGTTGGCTTTAAGTTCACTGAAGTGAAGCGAAGTTCCACTCAAAGCAGCGTGCAGATGGTGACTATAAAATACGTGCATATTAAAAAAGGTCCAGTGAGGAACTTTAGGGTGATCTATAAGCAGAAATAAGGTCATATATAATCACCTTATGAAATGAACTGTTATTTTTTAAATTACCATTAGCATTAGCCTTTTACATCTCCGTACAGAGCGGGTCCTTTTACACAGAGTCCGCCATCTTGTGCCGCCATGTTTGTTACAGTAGCTCAGAACGGCTCAACAGAGCGCGGAGCAGAAGAAAGAAGACGTAGAAGAAGAAATGTTTGCTAGTTGCTAACAGGGCTGCAAAAGGGTGAAAAGTTTCCGGTAAACAATGGGAAGGTAAACTTGGGAATTTTGGAAGTATTCAAAATTGGAAATATTGTTGGTGATTTAAACAAAGTGAATCAAATCCAAACATAGCAGATACTCGAGTGTACCTGCATGAAATCTGGTTGTTTTAGTCAAGACGATGTTAAAATATATTTTCACCAACTATGTTTATGTTCCCCGTTAAAGAGCCGACCTTCGATTCTGTATATTCTCAGTTTATTCTTGTTTATTCCCATGGAAAGTTTCCAACTTGGAAAAGAGTCTTGACTCTTGACTGTGAATATTGCCGTTTCTCTTCGTCTACGTCTTCCTCTTGACTCTTCAGTCAGTGTATCACATGGTGACGACAGTGATAGGAGCTCGTGATAATGTTGCACAGGAGGTGCTAATCAGAGACGTGACACAACACAAAGCTTTTAAACCCTCGACAGCATGCAGCTTACGTAATGCGGATACGTCCAACTCATTTAAGATGTCAAACTTTAGCTCTTTTCTAAATCCCCCATCAGCAGCAGTCACATTTGTAACACTCTGCTCTCTGTCCATCGCCAGCTCCAGATATCGGATGTTGGATTCCACGTGTGTTGCATCAGAGTGAGGAGGATCGGGGTCGAATGTTCATACCGGGGCACACAAGATCAACAACGACTGGTAGAATTTCACATCTTCGTTTATTCAATAAACAGTCTTCCTGTCAGGGGACTCTTGCTCAACTGAAGTAACAAACCTCAGAACCAAACAATGCAGATCATATTTCATTACATCACTGGATGCCAAACAGTTGTTTGTTTTGCTTTCCACAGCTATGGTTACAATTTGATTTATTGACGTTAGTTACTGCAATGCAGGAAGGAGCAGAGCACACTCAGACAGAATCAGCTGCAGGGTTCTGCAGCGGTGAAACAATCAGGAAATAACTTTTCATTTCTCTGATTAGCCGGCTTTCTCAATGCTGCCGTTTACTCTCATTCACTGTCTGTCAACCAAAGCTCGCTCGCTCTCTCTCTCCTTTAAAACTCCTTTACAGCGTGAATTGTGAGTCAGACTCAGATTTAGAAGCTTCACAACAGAACAGGGGTTGTATCAGAGTTTAAGAAGTCTATAAGGGCGCTTTCACACGTTTCCTCAGATAGTCCGCTTCGTTTGGGTTTGGTCCGCCTTTAAACGTGGGTCTCAGCCCATTTTGTAAGAGAACCATGGTGCCGCTCGCTTACAGCGGGAAAGCTAACGTACTACCCAGCGACCCAAAGATCAGAAAGTTAATCGATGAGCCGGGTTTTGTTCTTCCTGTGATTTTGGGCTGTTGTAACTGCATGACATTGTCCAGGTGGCTCGTCCACTTTCAACCAAACCAAATGAAGGTGCGAAATTTTTCGGGCATTCCCCGCCCCAATCAAACCGTAGTATCCTGGTGTGAAAGCAACATCAGCTTCAGGCTGACTGACGAGGTCTGACCAGTCTTAGTGTCTGATTGGCTGCTAAAGCGTGACGTCTCAACTCAAAAGTCGGATCTAGCTCTACGTCTTCACTGCAGGTCGCTTGTTTTTGGTGGACTACCCCATTCAAATGAATGGAAAAACCATTGAATGCGAACCTGAATGTACTCTAAAACATACAAAGCAAAGTTCTGAAAAGACAACAAACAGTATTATTGGTTATTCAGATGTTGAGTCTATTTTTAGATGTCTAGCTATCATAAAAACATTATACTTCACATCCAGGAAAGTTTCTAACACGTCAGTCATAAAAATCACAGCACAGTGCAGCATTACCTCACACTGTTTGGCTCACTTTCACCATTTTATTTTAGTGGCCTCTATACGGCTGACGGCACTGAGGTGTGCTCCTCTTTCACGGAGAAAAGGTTCAGATCATAAACACGGCTTTTAAAAAGGAATCTCAAAATCAGAAGAAAATGTTTGCACTCGAGGTTTGTCATCAACTGTAAACCTGACATTCAGCAATCTTAAGAGAAGCCTCGAGCACTTTAAGCAGCGGGAGGAACATCGCCACATCTGGCACTTAAAACTTATCAATGGCAATAAAAGGGGAATGGGAGGCATACTCAAATATTTAACAGCTTCTGTCAGCCACAATAAACAAAACACAGCAAAATAATGAAAAGGGAACGGTGTTTAAAGAACAAGGTTTATAACTCAGGCTCACTATTATCCAAGAAAAGAGATGAAATACTTGAATATTATATAATATTATATTCTGTAGTTTGTTATTCCTTCTCTGGTGACAATTCTGGGAAATTTCATGGGAATTAACAGGAATTTATGGGAATAAACCAGGAATTTACAAAATTGAATGTCGGCCCTTTAACAGGTAACTTAAATATAATTGGGGAAAACATATTTTAGCATAATCTTGACTAAAACAACCAGATTTCATGCAGGTACACTTTTGAATGGATTTCTGATATGACACAGTTTCTTTAAACGACTCCCAATTTACAGTTAATTTCCATAAATTACTATAAATTACCACAATTGCCATGGAGCTGCCAATTTGGAATATTTCCAAAACTTCCCATGGAAATGTTCCAGAAATGTACTTACTGTACTTTACTTTCTACCCCTTGCACCAGTCCGAATTCCTCTTGCAGTAACGGGTCTGATACCTCCACTAAGATGACAAATCTGCTCTGCACTGAAGTCTAAACGGTGGCTATGAAAATCCAACAGTCAACACTTTAAACAGAGCACAGAATGCCATTAAGGAGAGTTATCATAACAGCTTCGGTGTCTCTCTTTATGCTAAAGTCATCAGCGTATGAAGCATTCAGCAGTGCAGCCTAACCACGCTCATAATCATAAAGTACATCAGCAGCATTTCTGGTGACAAAATAAATTTATAGGCGGCTCAACATCTGCCGCTGAATGCTAAATGTATAAATTTTCTGTTACAGTACTTTTCACTGAGCGTGCCTGCAGCAGAGTACTCGTGCCAAAGCATACATCAGCCGTACACACTGTGTGTTAGCGCTGTGCCAGCCTGACCCTGGAAACAGGAGCCTCCCATGACAGGTGGATATAAAGTGGATGTGAGTTGCTCATGGGGAACGAACAGTTAGAGCAGAGGTGTCAAACTAAAATTACCTGGAGGCCATGGCCTAGTTTGTTTACTTTGTTTAAGACAGTGGAACTGCTCAATGTTATCCTGAATCTATATATCGCTGTAATTTGGTCATCCTATGTTGATCCATTCTGTACGCGCATGAATCTCTGGATATCTGCGCAGGTCACATTACTGTATTTACTGAGCCAAACCAACTCTGAGCGATCCAATCACAACTAAAGAACTTCATTCAAATCCGTGGCTCGGGCTGCAGTTCCTCAAACAGCCACCTGAGGCTGGCGTAAGCTGTGCCACAATAAATCAGAGCAAATGTGAAACAAAAAGACGTTTTTAATGTTCAGATTTTGGAGCTTTAACGGATAATTAAACGATGTTGGTGGATTAAACGTGGACGTCTGAGCTACACACGACCTGAAAGTCTACGGCCCGCTCAGCTCTTTGTTGATAGTTGCACATAAAGGTGATGAACCTCGACGTGCTTTACAGAGCTGCTTTGAAAATGTCGAGCAGTCACAGCTATACTTCACCTCACTTTACCTGTGTGCATGTGTAGACCAGTTTGTGGTTGGGACGGAGTCCAGCGAATGACATTATTTGTTGGAAGTGTTAATGGTTTATTCCGAGGGCAGCCGCTGCCCTTTTGAATAGACGGAGGAAGGCAGGCATGCTGCCTCTGGGTCGCGTTCAGATAAACAAACAAAGGTGGCCAAAGCCACATGTGCGTCTGCCAACCGGCCTGCCAGCGGGGGCAACCCTGGCAACCATTATTCAGGCGGACTCTGGCTCGCAGCCAGAACTTAAGTTTGGAGGTATTCTCACATGTCTGACATCGTGTGAGAGCGTGCTTAGACATCAGTGTGCATGTGCTTGTCTAGACGCTGTGACCACACTAAAGAAAGAACACAGGCTGACTCATGTCACTGTGAGGTGTTCAACCGCATCACCAATCAAAGGGCAAAGAGGGCAAGGACAAAGAAGCATGTGTCTTAACTTGACTGCTCGCCGTCGGACGGGCAGAGAGACGTCCAAGGAAAACAGGCCACAGATCATCGACTTACATCAGCTCCGCTGCATGCCGTCATCTCCACCAACCCTGGACTAAACCAATTCAAGCTGACTGATTAAGGTCCTCTTTAGTCCTGACCTTGTCATTTGTCAACGATTGCAGAGCACTGTTAAGTGTTGATAGTTTAAAAAGTGACCTAATGAAACCTCCACTGCAATTTGTGTTTTAGGGCCTCCATCATCCCTTCCTGTCACTGAAAACAAGTGAAGTAAAAGAACGCGGGGTCAGCTAAAGACAGCTTCATCTGTCTTCCTGATTGATACAGAGAGGGTATCAAGAGGAAGGGAGGGGAGGCTTAGCTCTCTTCACTCTTCCTTCCCACACAGAGGCCAAAAGAAAACACTTGTATGCAGACTCCATCTATTAAGTAAGCCGACACTCTCGCAGTGATTCGACATCCGAGGGCGTTATTGGCTACGGTTTGAACCTCGCTGAAGGGCTCGCTTTTCTGTTTATTGCTCAAGGTCCGTCCCTTATGTACCGGTGTCGGTCTTGCTTAGAGAGACTCAAGGTCGCTCTCGGGCCTTGGTGACAACAAGCAGATGAGGCCTGTGTGTTTGTGTAAAATGAAAGAAGCAGACAGGAAGTATTCAGTGCTAAGTTTGCTTTCAAGATCAGTAAAAAGGGTCTTAATCAAACAGGCCATATTTCTCAATATTTCACCTCATGCTTTTGCACAATTTCCCCAAGATGTGAATCACAGGGGTGTTTCGTTACTTATCTTGAGAAACTTGACCAATAACTTGGGAATATTAGGCGTTCCTGGCCGTTGTGAGAGCCTGGACTGGAGGAGCGGAGCTGAAGAGCAGAGAGATTACGTCATCTTTCACTAATATGAACCTTCTTGTTTTCTGTCTCTAAATATGGCATGAGAACACAGAGTCAGAGTCAGAACGCTTGGCCAGCTAACGCTGTTTTAGCTGATGTGATTTGCTTCAACAGCACATGTATACACACACACACACACACACACACACACACACACACATATGCGAGCACATATCTCGCTCTCATGTGGTCAGTAATCAAGGTCCTACTTTCTGGCTGCCTCTTGTCCTTTTGTCTGCCAGGCTGACAGTGATTGCTGCTGTAAATGTGCTAAGAGTGAGACTATGAGATGACATAAGCCTCACGCAAAGTAATGCCAGGTGCAGGCCTATCCGTTTCACTAACACTAACTGTTATGACAAGAGGCCTTCTGATTTTGGGTTAGTCCATAAAAGAAACTTGCTTATTAAAGCCACACAATGACCACTTGTACCGCTGAGACACAATGCATGACCCCGTTTAACCTTTTCTTTGATAGGAAGCGCGTAGTTCTGCTTGTCCTCATGTTGAGCTGCCGTCTCCAATCATTTCTTATTTTCCAGAGTTCTGGAGAAACACAACTCAACCAACATGCAAGGCAAGAGAGAGAGGTGGGAGGCCAGAAGGACAAGACAAGACCTGTCCCGTGATGACTTGTTGTTTCTGCTCAGTATCCTGGAGGGAGAGCTTCAGGTAAGGATGATCGGATCACATCCTGCATGCTGCAGCTGAATCACCAGCGATCTACTGCAATGTTTTTAACTCTCAGGCCAGGGATGAGGTGATCGCTGTGCTGAAGTCAGAGAGGACAGACTCGGTTGCACTTGGGGCCCAATATGGATTCAGCGGACCAGAGAAGGCGCTCCGTGCCCTGCGGAGAGACTCCCTCCGGGCCCAGCAGTACCACCTGCAGGATGTGTACAAAAACCCAACTGCTCAGGTACCAAGAGCCAATAGTAAGAACGCAGACACCATATGGAGCCGATTATTAAAATTTAATGAGGTGACTGCATTACTGCCTGACATCTATTACCACTACGTCATTGGACAAATTTGTCATTTTGCACTGCAGGTGATCTTTTCTCCTGCAATGAATATAAATCTGCAACTTGAAGGATTGTTCTTTCTGATTTCTAAAGCGTCCCATGTCTTTAGCAGTCTGTGGATTATCCTAAGTAACATCCCATTACTGTGCAGCAGTTTTAGATCTTAGATCTCAAAAGCTGATCAAAAAACAAACAAAACAACACCGTCCATCCATTTTCTTCCTCTTATCCGGGTCATGTCGTGGTGGCAGCAGGTGAAGCAGGACGTTCCAGACGTCTTTCTACCCAGCAGCACATACCAGCTCCTCCTGAGGCGTTCCCCAGGCTAGATGGGCCATGTAGTCCCTCCAGCAGGTTTTGGGTCTGCCCCAATCTCCTGCTAGTTGGATGTGCCTGGAACACCTCCAAAAGAAGGTGCCCAGGGCGCCCTAACCATGTCTGAGCTCCTCAGCCTGGCCCCGGCGGAGTAAGCTCAATTCAGCTGCTTGTATCCATGATCTCATTCTTTCGGTCACTACCCAAAGCTCATGACCATAATACGTGAGAGATGGAACGTAGATGGGCTGGAACATCGACCTCTTCCCAACAGCGGTCCAGTACCGCCAGTCCATCTCACGCTCCATTTTCCCATCACTCATGAACAAGACCCCAAGCTACTTGAACTCCTTCACTTGGGGCAGCAACTCAGCTCCCAATAGAAGGGGCGGAGGGGGGAGCGTCCCACCATTTTCTGGCCTATGGCCTCAGACTTGGAGGTGCTGACTCTCATCCCGAACACACTAAACTTTAAAATCTATGCCCAGCAGCAAACTAAACTGGCATTTGGCTTTTACAATAACAAGAGCTTCACTTTCAAAATTTACATACTATGTAGACTCTCCTCCTCACACTGGGCAACCCGTCAAGAAGTCAAGGTACACTGTCATTTTCCTCTTCACAGCCCCTTGTGTTGTTTTCTCTTTTTCCCCTCAGCTAAACCGCATGGTGGAGGCCCAGAAGCGCTCATCCGAGCGGATGCTGGAGCAACTCCTGGAGGTGTCCCGCTCTCACAGCAGTGCCCTACGAAGGCTGGAGGAGCAGGAGAGGAACCACAGGGCGTTTATCCATAAGAGCAACTGCCTTACCGCTCTACTGGAGCAGGACAGAGAGAGGTTGGTGCACCAAACCCTCGAGGTTCAGGAGACAACACTGATATTTTAGAGTTCCCACTAAATTGGTAGCCTGTGTTGAAGCCAGACTTGTAGAAACATCCCTGGCTTTCAGAACGCCTCCTGATGTAAATAGAAGAGGATTTACAGCTAGTGTAGAAGAGGCTGAGAGATTAAAGTATTTCAGCACACTGGAGCATGCCAGGTCTGAGCTCTGTGATGTACACTTGTGCAGGCTTAGATTCTTTCAGTCCATGTTGGCCTGTAATGCTCTTCATGGCTGAGTGAAAGAGCAAAGGCGCTGTTGGCCGCCGCATTTCTACCACCCCAATGTGACCTCAAGACTGTAGTTAGAGTTACTCCACTCAGACACAGTCCATTACATCCTGGACTCGGTCAGACCTTGCGGCCAAGCCTGGCTCTGTTCACTCTCTCTTGTAAACACACAAACATGCACTCACATGCAATTACGTGTACGGCCTAAATTGGCACCCTACTGCCCGATTCAACAGCACCAGCTTTCTTCTAAACTGAGTAAATGGGCTGAGGGTTTGTTGGTGGCTTCCCAAATAGAGAGCACATTTAGATGCGGCCTACGGGTACAGCTAGGTCTAACATGAAGGTGGTCACTGGTTCTCCTATGCAATTTGAGGCCCACAACGGGGCTGTTGTGTTTGAGTCCCTGGTTGTCTCGGCTCATGTACCACCCGAGTCCGCTCTATAATCTAGCTGCGTAGAGGCTGGACCCGCACTGGGCTTGCAGCCTTGGGAGGAGACTAGTTGTCTGCATGTGTGTGTGCCAAAATGAAAACGCTTTACTGATCCACCACATGCACACACGCAATTAAAGACCAAAAATAGTCATGCCAGTCGAGTGATTAAGTTTACTAGAATTCTTTCTGTTCGAATACAACGTGGAAACCCTGAACATGCACACATAAAGGCTTTGTGGTTCATTTTGGCCTAATGATGATTAATACATGAGTAGACAGCATGTCTGTGGTGCAGTGTGAACCCTGTGTGGCTCATACGGAGGATTTTCTTCTCCCTGCCTTCCCTCCTTTATGAATTCCTTTTAAGAACACGCGTCACCCTTGAACTTATCACGTAAACTGAAGTAATGGCTGACAGCATGATGAAACTGCGATGTTGCAACGTTAGGTTAGACTGTCGGGGATATTAGCAAGTGTTTGCTAAAGTAACATGTTCCCTAAGTTTTCCTTTGGAAAACACAAATCTGCAACGACTCAGATCTCAAACTCTTTACACCGCGTACCACCTCAGAAAATACTGGGCTCTCCATCACGGTCATAATTGGTGGTACTTTGGTGGTATCTGACCCTATCTATGGAAACTTAACACAAGAGGCAGGTTTATTCCTAATAAAATTATTTATTGCACTTGAACTGGCACTAAACAACTTCGACACACCTCAACAGGCTCTCTCGCACTCTGATAACTTGTAATCTCTCTTATTAACCATCTTTAATCATGGCCAGCGCTCACTCACTCTCATTCAATGTCTATATCTCTTGATAGGGCTGCAAAGGGCCGTTTGTCTTTTGGAGGTCGTCACCTTTCAACTTCAAACAATGAATGCAGAATAACGGATTATGCAAACAATAGTTTGCTGCAGCTCTCCTCTTGTCCCATACAAACCGGGTGACAAATGACAAGCTCCTGTTTGCATGTTCACAATCATGTGCATGTTTATTTGCTCTAAGGTACACTTGAAAAAGAGTTTATATTCCCTTTCTTTGTGTCCCCAACTGCACTTGAGTTTCTCCGAGTCTGGCACAAATAGGTTTGAGCTGAGTCAATGCTTGCATTTATCCACAGGGTAAACAATTTGAGGCACATGGCGATACGCCTGTCGCTTTCATCTCCCTCTCCATCCTGTCTTTCTTACATCGAGCTTCGCAGTAGCCTAAATATTTAACTAAAAAAAACCCCAACAAATTCCACTCCTACTAACCCAAATCCTCTTCAACTATCTTTCAATCTCCCTCCCAGTTTCTTCTCAAAGCATACGCTCCGAGCCAAGACAGCCACTCATCCTGGCTTAAAATCAGCACCTCTCTCTCTTTTTCATTTCCCTGACAAAGTAGCTCCACAAGGTGCCATGTGCTGAGCAGATGACCCGCTTCAGCTGTGAACTATACGGTAAATTCCAGTCACGGCATATAATCACTTTATGCCATAGTATGATCCCCATTGCGTGTCAAAGGGTGATTACATCTGCACATCACAATGCAGCAATCTGGTTGTTTCCAACCTCAGCTATCAGAACATGCTTCGAGTCTTTGTGTGCTTCATATGGTCTGTCACCGGACTGGCAGCGTCTCAGCGTTAACCGCACGCACATGTTCGACACACAAAAGACATTCATGCTCTCGTCTTTTCACTTCGGTTCTGAAGCACAAACTTTTCACAGGCTCCCCCAAAACCACTTAAAACGCCGTCGTGTTTTCACTCCACAGATCATGCGGCCTGCTCGTCAATACATCATCATCAAGAGCTGCAGATACGGGACAAGAATGCAGATCAGCTAGAAAATATATAAAGACTACAGCCGTGTCGGCAGCTCTGTACTTTGGTACAGCAGCGCTTTAGGCTGAATGCTAAGTCAAGTCAACAGGATTGCTAACATGCTGAGGTATAATGTTTACCATGTTCATCAGCTTAGTTCCACGTGTTAGCATGCGGAGAGCAATACACAAAGTACCAAGTATGCAGGGTACTGTAAACGAGAGGTCCAAGTTTCCAGGGCCAACTCTGATTATTAGTCACCAAGGAGATCAATACTAAAATTTGGAATGGACTAGCATTAATGACAGCACGTAACCAGCTGCTGTAACGCTCACGTCTTTTCGTCAGTAGACGCCATAGTTATCTCTCGTTTGTCCACTTATGGACACATAAATAGATATTCAAATAATTCAAACAATGGACTTTTTTTCACAGCAGTTATTTTGACATGAAATGCCTCCATTATTCTCCAAAACGTGGAACTGAGTATCGACACCATGCATTTGATCAGTCCTGAAACGGGGCAGTGTCCCATTCGCCTTGTTTTTCCCCAGGACAGTGAAGTCACGACCCGCCCTACTCGGACTGGCTTACCCTGATATTCTTAGCAATCTAACCAACCCAACCCAACAAAGGAAATGAGTAATAGTCAATCAGAGGGAAAGTAAATTGGGTCATGTGTGCTGCCAGACATGGACACGGCCAGAGCGAGCTAAATGTCAGCAACTAGACAGACTGTCAAACCAGATAATAAAATAAAGGTTAGATTGGTACTTGGTATCAGCACGCAAAGTTCAGGTATCGGAAACGGTGTCAGGAAGGGGGAAAAAATGCTACAGGAACGTCTCCGGTTGATAGGCTATTGGCTAACAAGCAGTCCGTCTCCGGCTTGGTTAAACATGGCGGAGGAAACATTTCGAGTTTGTTCAAAAGGAAAAAGGACAAAGTAAACTTGGCGTTGCCGCGGCGGAAACCCACAGCTGTTCTGTCCATCCCTCACACTCCCATCCACCATCTGCCGGCTACAGCCAACAATGCGTCAGAGGAAGATGTGCAGTTACCCATAGCGGTGCATCACTTCAGAGCAGAACCGCCACTCTGATTGCAAGCTGTTGGACCCATTTATTAGGTACACCAACCATATCCTTCAATTTCATTAAATGTGCTGATAAATGGAGAAGAAAGGCCGGACAGACGGCCTGAACAGCTGCTTTTCTTTCTGCTTTTCTTCATTGTGCCTTTTCTTTGACCCTCTACAGCACCGCTTAGCACAGCTACAGGGTTTGTCAAAGGCAGCAGCTTAAAAAAAAACTCAATATCTCTAAATTACACCCCTGGAAGAAAATGGGAGCTATGACAACGACGAGCTGCTCCTCTCATACATATATATAAAAGGGGCATATTACATATCGGCAGTGTTTGAGGGTTTTCTTGGAAATGCCTTTGAGGGATCGGATCGTGCTTGTAATTGAGAACAGGCGATGCGATGCCAACCCCTCCAATAAGAGAATCAGGAGCTCATGAACTTTGGTTTGGGAGTTGGTCTGCCTGATGGGAACTGCGAGGACTGAGGAGGATTTCTCTTTCACATTCCACAACCAGAGAAATATCTCAGCTTACTGAGACCTTTCCTGACAGGCAGTCTTTAGGGTCAAAGCACAACGAGACCAATTTCCTAATGCTTAGCATGAATAAAAAGGTCTCACTCAATATATAGTGGGGTGTTTTCAATCACTGTTATTCTTCTGATTACCTGTAGCACAGGTTTCTACATTATTTTGTGTGTCACTGCTGATCTGCTGTGGCAGGAAGGTTTGGACAGGATTTTAAGTGTCTCTTTCCAGCATGAACAAAATAGCCTACTAAAGTTAATGAGGCGTTTACAGCCGACAGCAGCGGCGTAGAAATGTGGTTCACCTGCAAAGTTTAGCTGAAGTAAACAAAAAAAACAGAAGCAGTGCACCTCTGCCCGGCCCGCGTTCTTCACCTTAGTCGCTGGGCCTGCTAGTATTTTACCGGAGCATGACGGGATGTGCCTTATATCAGCTGATCACATGTATCAATAACTGAGGTGGAGGAAAAGCTGAAAAACATTTGACCCAACAAGTAAGAGGACTGAGCAGAGGCCTCCGTTAGCTGCTAAGATGTGAGTGTTTGAGCTGAACTAGTTTAAATGTCGAGCGGCTAATCAGCCACTGAAATGAAGAATATAAGAAAGTTAACCGGCTTGAACTACATGCGAAAATCTAAATCAGCTTAGGACGTTTGACTAAAAACTGACCAAAGACTCACCCTGAATGTGTCTACCTCATGTCTACATGTGCTGGTGGAGGCTGCTGATTAATCTGCCAAACCGACGACCTCCAAATCACACAGTTACACAAGGTGCCCAGTAAAACCAGAGGTTGGGGGTTGAGGGCTTTGCTCAAGGGCAAGGGCACTTTCCAGGCTCCAGCCTGGGGGGATTGAACCGACGACTTTCCAGGCACCGGCTTGCTTCTCTAACCGTCTCTACCCAACGCTTCCCTCAATTACGGGATTAAAGAGAATCCCAACAAGGCGCAGCATGTACATTCATTACATCATGAACTTACGTAACTGGCGTGGTCAGTAATTAACGAGGCGGTGTAATCTCTGATGAGAGGAATTCACATGTTAGACCGCACCGCTCTCTGCTTTTGGCTTAAACTTAAAGTTACTAAAAACTAAAACCTCTTCTCGTCCTTTAAGACGCTCTGTGTGTGAACAGAGCTGCTAAATCTGGAGCTGACAGAAACGTTCAATATACACGGAGACATTTTGTTTGCACATTTATAAACTGTGTGCTCGTTTAATCACACGAGCATAAATACGCTCCGTCTTCTCTGCGGCACAAATGTTCCGTACTGTTGCGCAAGCTCTTCAAAAGATATTAATCTGCATATGTGCAAAATGAGAACACGAATGTCAAAGAAAAGAAGTTTAAATGCATCTTTTGAGGCTGTAAATACTTGCGCGGTGACAACATGACACACGGGGAAATAGTTCTCCTTTAATTAGGGACTAGATGCATTTGCTTGACAGAAAGAAATACCACCAGAGGTATATTTCCCCGGTGAAACCTGTAACTAAGAGCCACAGCTCTGGTAAAGTGTTCCCGGAGGGGGAACACACGTCACATGCAGACCTATATGTTTGTTTTTGTGTTTTTCCTCCTGTAGCACCGTTAGCGCTATCATCTAGCATTTATTTTTCCATTAGGAGTTTTGTGACGGGACTAGCAGCGGGAATAATTAGAGCGTAATCTGTCATCCAGCGCCTGCTCCGCTGAGAGGACATAAGATCTGACACGGAGGAAGGTAAAAATTAAAAAAAAAATGCAATTCATACCTCGAGACAAGAAGGCCGGGTGAGGAACAGAAAGATAGAGGAGGAGTGTGTGAGGAGGAGAGAGAGCGAGAGACACACATGTGGATGTAATTGAGGGCCCGATGAACTGATGATGTCATCTCACAGTCAGGTTATCAGGCCCCAGGCAGAGCGGCTACAACTCACAAAACATGCCTCTCTTCTTAAAACATATGGGAACACCACACACACACACACACACACACACACACACACACACACACACACACACACACACACACACACACACACACACACACACACACACACACACACACACACACACACACACACACACGTAACATATGCATGCTTTCAGATGACCTACAGTTTGTAAGCTGGGCACTCATGTAGCATAGTTAACATGTTTGCTCAGGCTAATCCTGCAGCGTGTTAGTCTTTCTAGTTTGAATTGTGATTGAAGCTTAAGTTTTCTTAAGCACACACACACACACACACACACACAAACACATTCTGTCCTTCCCATTAGCCTCTTTGGCATGGCTACACAATGACCTCATCTTGAATGGGCTGAACTCCAGTAAAAACACACACACACACACACATACACACTCACAGCAGTAGAGCCTGTACAGTCCCATATAAGGACTTGGTGATGATGTAATGGGCGCCACTGACTGCGAGCGAGAGACTCAGTGTGCAGAGCACTTCTCATAATGTTTGGTTTTCCGGATGGAATGTCCACATCACTGGGATCTCCGGGAAAAGGGAGAGGTGAAGGAGTGGAGGCGATTTATTCTCCGAGGATTTCTAAATAAAAATAAATAAATAAAAAAACAGGACAGGAGGCCGGCCGCGCAGCACAGGTAGGAACAGCAGAGACAGATTAATGTGCATTTTAGAAATATGTGCCACTCTGTGTTTTAACTGCAAGACGAGGTTACGGGCAAAGTTCTGCACGGGTCCCAACAGATAGGACGCCGTACAACAAGAGCGTGCACTCAGAGAGGTTTCCAAGTCATGTATTTAAAGTCAATGAAGTCTCACACTAAAACTTTCACACGGGAACATTGGAGCTTTGTTGTAGGTGTGATGTGCAGCTTGATTGCTGATGCTCGCTGTAATTTAGTCTTCACATTAGAAATGTAGAAAATCTTAGGGTTTTTTCACGCTACTTAAAAACAAACAAGAAAGAACACACGTTCAAAAATGAACATGTAGACTAAATGTTGGCACTGTATGCAACACTAGAAATCTAAGCGTCCACACACACACACACACTAAAAATGACCTTTTAAGTGAGTCTGCACACTGTATTAAATGCATTGCTTTGGCTGGACAACACCTAACATATTCAGTATATTTGAATATCAGTAAATGTGCCAAACAGCAAATGACTTTATTGACATATGTAAGTTTTTCCTGTTGCTGCCGGTCACCACGGAGGAGTAGTTTCATGACTTTAGTCAGCCATTAGCTGTGTATTTAAGCTCAGGTGACAGTGTAATAATTACTGAAAGGCCGTGTGTTGCGTTTACTACCACAGAAAATAAATAAAAAGTCTCGTTCCTGTCGTCAGTGCTTTGTTCATAATGTGAGCAGCAACAAGTTCATCATGTTTTAGAGAAAACAGGATCAATAATCTGATCAGGTTTGTTACTCCAGTCCTGAATTACAGATCTGAAACTTATTTTTTGGGATCTTTCATTTCATTGCCGTAGCTAGCTTCAACTCTGCTATATAATATATATAATATCAACGTTAACGTAACATTAACGGGGACTTTTCTTTTTGTGGCAGCAAACAAAAAAAACACACACTGCCTTCCAGACACTGCAACCTGAGCTTATCTACACACACTTTATGGCTGACTCATGTCATGGCATAGCCTAAAAATATCAAGATATTATTTATAAGTCGCGTATCGCCCGGCCCTAATTGCTGGTATGCATGTTGGGGGGGTGTGAGGAGTGACAGCACTTGGTAAATGTAGCCCCGTCTGTAATTACTTATGGAACCGGGGGAATTCCTGCCTCTCCTGGCTGGAAACGGGGGGTACAGCATTGGATGTGCACAGGAGGAGGGTGATTGGGTGCGCAGCGTTTGAGGGTACTCAAGGGTAGAGGAACTTCTTAATTAACAAACACTCCCTGCCAAGGGACCATCTGTTGTGATAGTCAAAGCATCCTCCACGACTGCCTGGAGACAAATGTAAAACAACATGGAATACATGGACATAGATACATGTCTGAGGGTTTACAGGTAGATACACAAATCACACACACACAAAGATCGATGTAGGAAAGAGAAAAGAAAGTAACTTCTGCAGAAGTGTGCGTAGGCGGGAAATTGTGATTCACGCTTGAATGTTTTCACTGGAAATACACAACTGTCATTGGTGTTTAAAAGTTGTGGCCAGGAGGTTGAGTGTAAACATAAAAAAGTGGCCTTGAAGGCTGAAATAATAATCATTTATACAACATCCTGTTTGACATCGGCGTCATGTGTTTTTCTCTCTGCAGACTCAAGCTCCTGACTGTAAAGGAGCGAGAGTACCAGGAGATAAAGGAGAAGAAAAGCCAAACAGAAGTGTCGAGTCTGAAGGACGAGCTGACCCAGCTGAAGGCTTTCGCGCTGCTGGTCGTGACGGAGCAACAGTGTCTGAGCGAGCTGCTGGAGGAGCAGAGGTGTCGCGTCCGAGAGCTGACCGCCATCACCGACCACATCGAGCGGGAGGCCGGTGCTGCAAAGAAGACGCCGCTTGAGGTGGAGCGCTGTGAACGAGTTTCCGTCCTCAATCGAAGCATGATGACGGCTCCACCAGGCCTGCTGTCTGAGGTGGAGATGCTGAGGAGGAGGGTTGTGGAAATGGAGGGAAAGGACGAGGAGCTGGTGCGCATGTGGGACCAGTGTCGAGACCTTGACCGTAGACTAGCGAGGGAGACCAGCCAGTGCCGCAGCTTGAGAGTCGAGGTGGATAAACTCAATGGTAGGATCAGTGAGTTGGACAGGATAGAGGAGGCTTTAGGTAAGAGCAAGCAGGACTGCGGTATTCTCAAAGGCAGCTTGGAGCGAGAGAGAGAGGTTAGCAGGATGTTGTCTGCTGAGCTTGACACTCTGAAAGTTAGAGTGAGAGAGCTAGAGGCCATTGAAGGCCAGCTGGAGAAGAGCGAAGCGGTGATTAGACAGGACCTCGCCAAGCTCAGGTCACTGACTGTAGCTTTGGTGGAGGACAGAAAGACCATGGCCGAGAGGCTCCGACAGGCCGAGGAAAAACTCAACAGGAAGGAGGGCAGGAGAAGTGAGCAGAGCAATTTGGCACCGATGACAGAAAGACTGAGGGATGAGAGGCAGCAGACACTGAGGTCTAAGGCAGATTTAGAGGAAAGGATTAAGGTCATAGCGAAGGAAAAAGATGAGCTCCAAGACAGACTGCAAACAGAGGAGGAGAGGAACAGAGAGCTACAGAGTAAAATCACCACAATGAAGAGAAGGTTACAGGTCTTGGAAAACAGGAAAGAAAAGGGGGAGAAGTACGGACACAGCTCGATCAACCCGAACAACCCGAACCATCAGTGCCAAACAGAAGACAACAAAGTCAAAGAGTTGACTCAGGAGCTGGACAGGCTGCGGAAGAGACTACAGGACAAGGAGATGGTGGAGGGAGAGCTGATGAAGGTAGAAGAGGAGTTTGAGTCTCTGCAAAAGAGGTTCAAAGAGGAACAGAGGAGGTCGCAGGCTCTGACGGAGGAACTCGAGATGGCAAAGAGGGAGCTTTCCAGGTATGACCAGGCGGAGAAGCAGGAGGTCAACCAGGAGCACCTACTCCTCTGCCGTCTTCAGAAGGAGCAGGTCAAGTCCAGGCTGCTCGGCAGAGAGGTAGAAACCTTGAAGGAGAAACTCCAGAAGCTGATGGGGACCGAGGAGTCCATCTGCAGGGTTCAGACAGATCACTCCACGCTGCAGAGGAAACTGATCCAACAGGAAGCCAGGAACAGAGAGCTGGCCAGAGAGATGAAGGAACTCAACAGTGAGCTGGACAGGTACAGACAAATAAAAAACCTCACACCTGGTGCGAGTACGCACTTTTCAGGCCTTCAGACCAAGGAGGTCCAAACTGAGGAGAAAGGTAGCCTGCCTCCTGACTACAGCCTGCACGCTGAGAAACTGGACGAAGACTACGAGGATGAAGACCCAAACCACAACGCACAGGTCATAAACAGGAGTAGGTCCCTCGTGAACAACCTGAACAGCTTGAACAGTGCAAATAACAACATCAGCCAGTACAGCAGCCATTCGCCCAATAGCATAGACATGCACCAAACAGTTAACGGAGAGGTGATGATGCTCACGCACACACCGGGGCAGCCCCTGCACATCAAGGTGACACCACACCACATACTCAACACCGCCACGCTGGAGATTAGCAGCCCCACCGGAGACTCGGCTTCATCCTACACCAGCACGGCTGTCATTCCGACGAGCGGAGCCTCGCCCAAACAGAGAATAACCATCATCCAGAACTCCACTCCATCTGCAGTTAACACTAAAACCCCACCTTCGAGCCCCGACCGCACCATCTCCCCACTTAACGGGACAGCTGTCCCTCGTGTATTGAGTCCCAATTCATCGCGCTCCGTGACGCCCGACCACAGCGGCTCCCCCATTCAGATTGTAACGGTCAGGACGTGTTCTCCGGAGCCGTCGGAGGTCACAGGTCAGGCCGTTTTCTGCAAGACGCCGGAGCGGCAGAACAGCTGGAAGTCCAACAGCAGTGGCGACACGAGCCCCAGTATCATCACCACAGAGGATAACAAGATCCACATCCATCTGGGGAGCCCATACATCCAACCTCTTAACGGTATGACCCACGGCATCCCGCAGCCTGCCGGGCCGTACTACCTCCGACATGAACAAAGGACTCAAGTGCTCGCCAATGGCTGTCACGTCAAAGGTGTTGGCAAGATTACAAGTAGCATCACTATTTCCCCTGCTACCTCTTCAGCTTCACATTCCTCAAACATTACAGTAAGTGGCCTTTGTGATTAGGTGAGCGTACATTACGGACTAGACAACGAAAGCGCTGAGCTTCATTGCGTTGTAATATGTAGAAATCATCAGATAAATGCTTTGTGATATTTCTGTACAGCCTGCTCGTAGTTAGTCTACCATAGACCTTAACAACCCTTTACTGCAGCGAGCGGTCCCCAACCCTTTTGCGGCATCGACGATCTGCTCACGAACTGGCCTTCAAGGTGTGGGAGATAAATGTGACAAGATAAAATGATACGCCTAGCATAAAAACTAATATAAAGTGTATAAAAAATACAACCCACCATTACGCTGAACTAGTGGGAGCCCTGAGCTTGTTTTCCCCATGAGCCAGTCAAACTGAGGGATGATGGGAGATGATGCCCGATGGATCTTCTTGTTCTGTCTCCTCATTGGGCCTTTTCCTCTTTCCAAACAAGCTCTCCAAAGACGTTTTTTTTTTTACAAATTTTTGCATTCAGGCTTAATTTTTTGGGGAACGCATCACGTGACTGACGCTTCTTGAAATATATCAAGAAGCAAAGATGGATGCTTCTGGTCATTTTTTCAAATAAAACATCTCTCAGACTCGGTTGGGGCCCGCTGCTTTATTTTAACGTCTGACGTGTGTGTCTGTACGTGATCTGAAGTTAGACATCATGCCAACCCCAAATGTGTGATGTCCTCTGTATGATTTCCTGTTTAATGAATGTTTCTGTTCATTAAAAGTGTTGTGTTGTTTTTAATTCATTCACCTTGAATACTTTTAAAAGATGTGGTTGGCACAAACACACTAACAGGTTGCTCGCCAATTTAAATGCAAAACAGATGGAATCAGGAAACCCGAGGCCGACTCCGCGCAACACGTCAAGCACCTGCAGAAGAATATATTGGTGGATTCTTATCTGTGACGTCGCCAAATCTTTTGGCACAAAATGAAGTGATGTGATAAAAAAAAGAACTAAAGAATTATTGAGATAGAAAACAGCTCGGTGTGTGTGTGTGTGTAGGGAGGTGTGAAGCCTCCTTAAATAAGCAGTGGAAAACTCAGCTCATGCTTTTCTAACACAATAAAAGTTGGAGCACGCAGTGCTGGTGGAACTGTTTAGGACGGACTTTGCTATTCTGATTAATTATAAACAAATTATAAAGTTATCAGAGCCTTAGCGTTGCCGTACAGCAGGCAAATAATTCAGCAGCTAATTATAGATAAATGATACATTTCTTGTTTGTTTCCTGCACCAGAAACAAACTAGTCAACACTCTGAATCTCACTCTAAATTGTCATTCATAAACACACGTCATTTACTGTTTGAAAAAAGAAGCTTTAATTACTCAAAGTGCCTTGTGAAGCGTGCAGAGGAAACAGACCTATCTGCACTATTAAAAAGGTAGGAGGAGTGCTGCTGCCAAATATAATGGAAAATAAGAAAGGTGTTACAAATTTGAAACATGAGTTTGCATCGCTGACTAATGAGGAGGACTTATCTGGGATAAAAATATGTACTGAACTTCCAAAAATGACACACACACACGAGTAGGGTTGAGAAGGGGCGGAAAGTTTTCAGTAAGTTCGCGAGCAACTTTCCAGAAACTTCAAGTTGAGCTCTGGAATTTTGGAAATATTCCAAATCGTTAACTCATTGGGAATTTTTGTGAATTACATGTAAATTGGGGGCAATTTGGAAAATTTGAATTATTTCATTGAACAATATTATGTAGTCCACGAGCTCAAATGTGTGTCTTCAACAGTCTCTGTGTGCTCTGGGCTCTAAAGCGTGGTCCAGGTACAGAAATCACCTGTGCAGGTAGAGGGGCGTGTACCTGCAGGAAATCTGGTTGTTTTAGTCAAGATGATGCTAAAATATATTTTAAACAACTATATTTAAGTTCTATGTTAAAAGGGCCAACCTTCAAATTCAGTTAATTCCGGTTAATTCTCATGCAAAGTTTCCAACTTTGAAAGTTCCCAGGATTTTGCAACTCTACACACAAGGCAAGATGCACAATGTGTGAATAAGAATACATTGAATACATCCAAAAGGCTTTAATTAATTTACTTATATCCAATTAATTGTCTATTTGTATTTGGCTCGTCAACTCATCTCTCTCTGAAGGTCAACATTCGTCCTGTAATAAACTGACCGGACTATTATCTGAATTTAGGTCAGCCAGTTCCTTTAAATAAATCCGAGACGAAAAGCGACCACAATATCTTAATTACAGCATTTGTGGTTTTAAGTCCACACGACAAGCGGCAGATATTTTTTTAAAAACACTACAAAACATGTGGTTACATAATGTGGCAGAAATAAATGGCATACGACACCGATTGGCTATTAAATATCCTTCATAAATTCTGCGTGGCTGCCACGGTCGTGATGAGTTGGGTCATCTAAATGGGAAAGTAGCCGAGTATTTAGGGACGGCGCGAAGCTTCCTGTGGTCGGAGAGGCTGGCGGAGAGCTGACGCAGCAGGTATGTGATGACAAATGTGGAGAAACATTAACCACACTGACATCACCGGTTGCCAAGGTGAGAAGGAACCAGATGAGGCGCTCGATGACAGGCTGTAACGTGACAGAACACCTCATGGGAATCTGTCATTAGTCCATCACCATGAAAGTCACACTGCCTCTCATCAGTCTGCTCAGACTTCAGAGTCAGGTGACTTCAACTCTCCTTTTCTGCGATACAAATGCAAGTAAGGTGAGCTGTCAATCGGAGTAAAGCTGACCAGCAAGATACATTTTCTTTTAGAGTTGTACTGCATCACTGGAGCTCAGTATGGAAGCTTAAATGATTTATATATTACAAAAATAGCTGCTGCAGCTGCAGCTAAAGTGTCTAGACCAGGCGGTGGTAAATACAATATGTTTTACACATCTTTACACAAACAACAACCGCTTCATAAGAAAAAGAAATAAATCTGCAGGGGTGAACGGCTCCTTACAGATAGGTATGCCTCTTTTCTCTGATCAGGTTCCTCTAGAGTCGCTGAAGAATCTATCTATCTATCTATCTATCTATCTATCTATCTATCTATCTATCTATCTATCTTTTGTGTTCATTGTTTGTACGTCAGATTATACTTCATTTATCCCACAGCGGGGAAATTCACTCGTAATGGCAGCTGAAAATGTGTAATATACACTACAGAAAATAAATAAAAATATTATATGAAGCCATATAATATTGCAACTGGAATGGAAATAGATAAAACATAATATAAATATAGAAGCTATGGTGAGTAGCAGTGGAAATTTAAACAGAAACTACAACAAGAGAAAGAGAGGGAGGAATATGTCTACAATATAATATTAAAGTTTCATTTTAATAATAATAATAATCTTTATCTTCCTCTGCAAACTCTGCTGCCGGTCCTTTAAGGACATGACTGCCCCCTGTTGGCCCGCAGACTGCATGATGAGGCTGTGTGAGCCCCCTGTGTTTGTGTATGTGCTGTAGATGAAGCTGGACAGAGCAGAAGAGATGCAGAGTTTCATGTTTAGAGGAGAGGAGAGCTTCATGTGACCTACAGGACACGACTAACGTTAGCAGTCACCATACTCACACACACACACACACACACACAACACACACACACACACACACACACACACACACACGTGTTTACACACCTCCTGCTCCTCCAGACTCGTGCTAACAACGCTAACTTCCCCACCACGCTAATAAATCACAGGTAACACACACACACAAACTTACAGGCACTTCCTGTTGTACACCTGTCGCCATGGCAACTGGCATTTAAAGCTAACAGAAAGTAGCCGTTTGCTGGCTAGCTACCGTTAGCTTACAGTTAGCTAACCGGCGCTTCCCGCGTCACAAGCTACACGCGAACGGCAAAGAGTGACGTATCGGGATGAACTACAAAAACTTCCGGACTACAACTCTGATAAAACACCGTCAATAAAAGATACAAGAGTTTAAAGGAGATACCTGAGTTAGCCTCGTGTGTCCACCACTCGTCACCCAAGTCGTCACCCATGTTTCCCTCACCGAGCGGACCGACCAATCAAATCTACCGCCGGGTGATGCGTTCAAAGACATCACGTGAACAACCAACAGCGTGCAGCTTAAAGGTGAGAACAGGCAGGAGAAACCGTCACACCTGCGCTCACTGTGTCATAATTTAAACATTAGTTATAGTAGATGTATGTGAGTGTGACGCACAGACAATTTAATAAGAACACAGCTTCGTTTTGTGATGAGTAAGTCTGTGTTACTGAGGTTTGTTAGACCTCAAACGCCACATCACGTCCATTTGTACGGGAGCCCGAGGCGGCCATGAAGGATCATCCAAACAGTTCCAGTAACTCTGCAACACCGTAAAGTCCAAAAGATAAAATGTATTGAACAAAGAGTGATGCAATCATCTCCAAAAAACATGATTTTATATAATTAAATATCCCTCTTCCTCTTGCACACAAACGAGGTATACACCTGTATTAACAATGTTGAGATGGCGGAGTGATATTCTCAGCGATAAGTCAGGTGTGCTGTCACACACACACACAAATGGCTCACCCTGGGAGCAGTTAGGGGTTCGGTATCTTGCTCAAGGGTGCCTCAGCAGTGCCCATGAGGTCAAACTGGCACCTTTTCAGTTACACCAGTCCACCTCACACTGTGATCCACCCCCTGGTTCCCGAGTCAGGTCCCTGTGGACTGAGCTACTGCCGCCAACATACTAGACAGACCTGAACTTTAATAACATTTGACAAAAAAAAAAGAAGAAACAAAACAGAACACTCTGACTCACACACGTACAATGTTAGTCATGCTGCAGGGCTTTTTTGTCTTCATCATGAGAGGAGCAAACAAAATAACAACCACAAATGGGTTTTGTAATGTCAGTGCTTTTACATGATTGCTTGGGGAGGAAAAAAAAAACACCTGTCTTTATTTTTTAATAACAAAAAGAAAGCTGTGTTCCTCAGGAAGAGCCTTTTTAATGGGCACCTGGTTAGTAAAGATAATCTGTCTGAGGTACAGCCATGTGATTGTAAACAGATTTACTGAGCACAGCTCACACAGAGCATGTAGTGTCAGTAAAATAACCAACAGCAGGCACACCAAGCACTGATCTATAAATGCCTCCATATAAGTCGGTGTTCTGTGCGATGTGTGCTCTCGATTTTTGTGCACATAAGTGAGAATAAATATGTTAAATACAACTCAATACAAATATGGTTTGTCAGATTAAGGAAGAAAGTGTTATTATTAGTAAAAGTATCAACAATGAAATCAGGTGTTAAAATCAGGTAAAAATGAATTCTCAGCTCGAGGACTGTGGGGGCGTGTCCTCTGAAGGCACTGAAGCCACGCCCACTCGTGGGAGCAGTCCAGCGGCCATTTTGAAGCGACTGAAATGTGTCAGATGAGTTCAGAAAATGACATGACTAACTTTGAAACACTCTGAGCTGAGATGAATTCATCTCTCTCTCTCTGCTCAGGGCGGCCTCAGCGTGTCATCGAGCCGCCCTTTAAGGACCGCCCCCAAAATCCTGAAAACTGTTTGAACCTCTGACTCCACGTTTCAGTGATATATCGTTCAAAGTCTTTTCCAGGTCTTTAGTCTTTTCTTTCTTTTTCAAAGGCTTTCTATCTTCTCTGTTGTTTCTCTGTCTGGGTCACTTGGAAGCTCCGCTGTGTTTCCCTCACTGGTTTTGATGTTGAAGGTAACAAGGACATGTTTCATATGAGAGCAGTTTATGTCGATGCAGAACATCAAACAGGACACGTTGCATGATTTTCCTTTTTGCCAACATAGTCGCCTAAAAATGGCCTCAGAAAAGACACATCATTTAACTTAATTATATGCCTATAAAGGGACTTTATATTTAGCTTATAAACCTCAAATAATATCTGCAGTTTTTTAGGATAACCCCTCATTAATCACTACATGTTTCCATATGAGAACAGTAACCTACTAAGTGCATAATGTACATTACAAAACACGTCTTTACATCTTCTGTGGTTCTGGTTGTTTGGGCTGGGTGATGTTATTTTCCAACACAGAGAAGAAAGGAAAGAGAAGAGAAAGGAGGAGGAGGATGTGTTTGGAATAGTGCCCTCTTTTCTGCAGCTGTAGCGGAGGGGAGGGACAGGTCCTCTGGGAGTAATTGCATGCTTTTTTGTGTTTCTATCGGAATAACACATTTCTGGCTGGTAGAGGCTATGAGATGTTTGATTAAAGCTTCGCCACGAGAGAGAGAGAGAGAGGGAGAAAAGAACAGACTGATTACTGGGGGAAAATTATAAAGGGTTCAGAATGGTTATGCTGTGTAACCCTCGAAATGTGGGGAAGAAAAACAAATCAAGACGGAGAAAGGAAGGATGCAGTCAACACATTGTGCTGAGGTCTGCCAACATTCAGGCAGGACAATGGACTCTAAATGGCAGCTTTGTATGTAATTAAGCATCATTCCTGTAAAACACAGGCCTCTTCCTCATTTGTCATTCTCTCTGTTCAACGTTTGGCTGCAAATTTTCACGAGGAACAATGCGCTGTACAGAAAGCTTTTCTCCAGACGTCAAGGAAACTTTCCAGTGTTAATCAACCCGCGTATGAAAGAGAAAGTGCTCTTTAAAGAGGGGTTCACTGTCTTACAGTAAAACCCTCATAAACTGACATTTTTGAAAGAAGAAGTCGTAAAGATAAGATGGAAACGGGGCCTTTTTAAGACCGCGACTCTGATGGGGACTAAAACACGGACAACATTTAGGCTGAATTATTTACAGCGTCTTTCAGTTTCTTTTCAAATTTAGTTTGACGTCTCGGGGAAACAGAGTATTTTGCTTTCTTGCCGAGAGTCTGATGAAAAGATCGATACCGCTCTTATGTTTGTCAGTTAAATATGAAACTATAGCCGGGAGCCGGGAGCCGGTTACCCTGACGACAGGAAATCACTGAGCGCGGCCAAGAAAATGTCGCTTACAGAAACCTCATTAGAAAACCACAACTTATAACTCATTTTATACACCTCAGTTTGTGTAGAAATTAAAGGCTCAGAGTGTAACTGTAACAGAAATGTAATATAACATGCAGTGATATATAATCACCCTAAAATAATTAGTATATTTAATTATTATGATTTATCACTTTTTAAAAAATAGCTACATATGGAGCGGGTCCTCTTACATGGAGTCCGCCATCTTACACCGCCATGTTTGCCTTACCTTTACGTCGCTAATCTTAGCTTTCATTAGCACGCAGAACAAATATCTAAAGTCAACAAAATGCAGAGCAAATACCAATGGCGTGCTACGACCTGTAGTTTTACAGAATATCTAACTTTAACTTTAAATTTAACTTTACTAACCTTTAAACAAACAAGATCAAATGTTCCTGTCTTTAAGCTAAGCTAACTAAGCTAAGCTAACCAGCTGCTGGCTGTGTTAAGTGTATCTTCCCCAAATATCAAACTTTTCATTTAATTGCTCACAACAAGTTGCCTGAACCGACCTGCGCTACATGAATCCTAATAAGGATTTCATTTTTGTTAGCAGCACAGAAAGATGCACAGAGGTCTAAATAAAAACAAAGAAGAAGAAGAAGAGAAAGTTGTGCTGAGAAAGAAGACGAGTGTCATAGTAATTAAAGGCGGACAGCTGTCTCTTCGGGCCTCTGTGATTGCACACTGCAGAGCATTGGTGTTAATGTGTTTATTTTGTTGTAAGCAGCTGTTCCTCCACGTTCTCGTTTTAATGATCATGAGAAGAAGATGTGTTATTTTAGGTTGCCATTCTTCGTGTGTGTGTTTTTTTCTCTTTCCTTTTCTGCTGAACGCAGTGAAAGAAAGGGAGGATAAAGCAAAGTGAGAACGGACGGAGACTAATTATGGCTTTGGAAAGGTTCAGTGCTAATTACTACACATCCACAAAGGCATCTATTTCCTACCTATTTTCATACCCACTGTGATAAAAACTGTACCTTCTGTTCTTTACCGTGACTCTTTGAATCTTTCTCCTTTGTTTTACCCGTTGAAGAATTCAGTTTCTGTTCATTATTTTTCCACCTTGAGCCGAACTGAGATTCTCTGTTCAGTTCTTCAAGGACTCAGGGAGGCAGCGTGAGTTTAAACATGACAGTAAATGATTGTATTATGGACCCCAATTCAAGGAGAGCAAGCTAAACAAAAAAATGATGATTCAAACAAACATGAAATCAAATGGAGTAACCGTCATGCAGCTAGAACGGGGGGTCAGCGAGGTAGTCGAGCGCGTTGACAGCGAGTATGTGACCAACAGCGAGTAAACAGGAAGTGACCTTGAGCTTTCGAAAACTTCACCATACATAACTTCGAACGCAGGTCTCTAAGTTACAACTGTATTCATGAGCATCTGGCTGAGCCTGACCTGCTCCGAGATGTGCTGCATTCTTAAACGCTGCGCAAATATTAATTTGTTGCTGTTGCTTTCTGTCATGTTTTTTTGATTTCCAAGGCTTTTCGTGTGAGTGTGTGTCGAGGTAAACACACTGACGCGAATTAAATCTGTTTCATATATATAATGCAATTTATGTCAAACACTACAATGTCAATATAATGTTTTATTTATGTACGAAAGCGGACTTTTGTCTGCAGATAAAGAGTTTGTGTTCTGTATAGGCAAAATGTGATGAAGAAGTGAGCGCCTGTCAGGAGGGTAGAGGTAAGACAGAAGGTATCTCAGAGCAGACATCGTTATGGCGAAGGTCCCAGTTGCTGTCAACCTCACCAACTGTCTAACCACATGGGTCAGGCCAGCACCTGATGGAAGTTTTAAGGTCACACGCCGCAAAGTGTTTGCTCGGAGAAGAAGCGACAGCCGAGAGGTTACATCATGACACGCTGTCCCGTCGAATCTTCAAATTATGTACCGACTTTTCAGAACACCGCAGGGTCAGTTTTGATAACTTCGTTAGAGTTGGACTCCAAACATGTGAAGACACACCGCTGACGGGATGTCGACGTGACCGAGTGCAAGCAGGGACGCAGCAGGAATTTGGAAACAGTAGTTAATGAGCAGTCAGTAGCTAAAGCGGGTGTAAAGTTTCTTTTTTTACTCTTTTAATTGAGATTAAAGTGGAACTCATTTAGTGACTCCAGGGAGAGTTGTCCGAAGTCTCAAGTGATGTCTCTTTTTTCGCGGCAGCCATGAAATTGACATGAAACAGTGTGTTTGACGCAGTTGTTTCCAATCATACTAATTACGGTTCAGCTCGATCGATTTTGGGGGAGAGAAAAGTACATTATGAGTCTGACAGTTTTATAGGAGTGCAAAGCTAAATAGCTGGTGGATGAGACAGATTTTAATGATCCCACACCAAAGAAATTCACTTGTTACAACAGAGAAACAACTCAAGTAAGAAATCTATAGAAGAAAGTCATGAAGTCATGCGGGTGTTGAAGAGTCTGACAGCTGATGGAATGAAGGTCCTTCTTACAAACGTTATCTTGAACTTCGTTATCTTTATCACGAGCTCCACAGATGACATGTCTGGTTTTAAAGCTAGACATGCTGCTGACGTGTGTGTGTATGCCCTAAAGGAAACTGTACAAAGATCTTGATGTGATCATGTGACGCTTCTAAAGCTTTTAAATGTGTTGATCATGGAAATCTGTGTGAAATGAGTCAAAGAGCGTCTGGATTACTGGCATGCCCACCAAACAGTGTAAATAAAATGAAGCGACTGTGTCTCTAGCTACGGTGTCAGACACGGGGGAGATAAGATATGAGGAGACAGACTTTAACAGCTCGTATATACAAAGCGGACAAGAAGTAACTCATAAATTAGAAATACATTGGAAAAGTCATGCTGAAGAAAGTTGCTGAAGGAGCTGCTTCAGGCCTCCACAGACGTGCATCGAGGTGAGGTGAGCTTTGCTAACATCCTCCTCTCCACAACTTCCTCTATGGAGGCTAGGGAGGCAGTCCAGGACAGAGCTGGATATATTATATATTATATCGACATATAATCTATATATTTATGATCTGCCAGAGCCACTGAGCGCCTGTAACACTGGGCACACTCTCAGAATACTCCAGTGAAAGTTATACTGTATGCAGATGATGAGCTCCTGTAGAACCGAGATGTCAAAATATCTTTATTATATCTCTTTAAATGATGAAGATATTTATAAACAATGCAAGACATACAAAGAAATATATATCTGTGTGTGTGTGTGTGTGTGTGTGTGTGTGTGTCTGTGTGTGTGTGTTTCTTTGATCTATCAGGATTTATCTGGATCTTGAATGAGCTACAAGAAACATTACCATGACCTTGCTGCTTTTAGTGGTAGCTGTAGCCCTGAGTGCAAACACACACTGCACTGATCCAACACTTACAAGCAGTGTGTGTGTGTGTGTGTGTGTGTGTGTGTGTGTCACTATGAGCGATTGCCAAAGTGCCAAACTGTAGCACAAAGCTTTTCTTTAAAAATAAAAAGCAAAGAGGATAACGACGCTGTCGACAGTTGTTATTGCTGCTGACCTTTGTTCTCCACAGATCATACATTTTAATGATAAATTTGGGCTTCGTATTCATATATTTTGTTTCCAGCAGATGGAAGAGAAAATAAGTCCCCATGTGTGAGTGCTCTGAATATATGGACACAGCTTGTGGATGCTGCACACTGCAGGGACTCTGCAGAGTGACGTGACATCTCGTACCCTCTCTAATTATGGTAAGTGACGAGAGTGATTGTTGTTAGCTGCAGAAGTGACAGTGTTAAAGGGCCGAGGGCCACCCACACAGCTGGGAGCTCAGCGACACGTACATATTTTTGCCTCAAACACGTACATCACCGAGGGGACACAGAGACATGAAACAAGGTGAGAGGGGATTTCTGGGTAATGCACCTGTCAGATAGGACCTTGCTGCCGGTGTGGTGCTGTGTGACCCAGCAGAGGAAGGCCAGGACAGCTGGAAAAAAAGAGAACAAACACCTGTGTCGCTGGCTGAACGAGATGAGACTTCTGGCATATTCTTCTTATGAATCGGCTGCAGCTTCTGTAACTGTGGGGAGGGATAATGAAATTCATTATTTGGATCATTTTTCAACACAAATTTTAGATTCTCATCCTCAAACCTGTGAACACACACACGCCTGCATGTTTCTGATATTTGAGATTCCTGCTGCAGCACAACAGGATCTTAGAAGACAAATAAAAATGCCGACTATCATCCTGTAACTTTAAAGCAAGACTGTGTCACTTTTCTATCATAAAATAACAGATGTGAAATCATTTCGGTGCTCCACTGACTGATTGAATCAACTATTTCACTGATTTTGGTGAAACTGGATCATATTTTTCCCTCTGATGTCTTCAGCTCTTTCCTGATGTAAACATCCCCAAACTAAAGCTGCTGTTAGCTCAGTTTGTTAGCCGGGCTGTAAGTGTTTGAGGCCCCCGGACGTCGGAGAATGCTGATAAGGAGTGAAGCCGGTGTTGTGCCAGAATCAGAGCTGGGTGAGCGGGGCGATGCACAGCAGCCTCTGTGGATGTAACGACAGAGGAGAAAAGAGCGAAGGGGGCGTTTACAGAGGAAGCGAGTGCTAGCCAGAGCTCGGTGAAATAAAACGCTGAAAGACAGACGCCGAGCCGGGCTGTCGACCCGGCTGAAAAGATTTCCCACAGTGGGATCACACTCTGAAACTGGACGTACTAAATCACCATTCTCTTAAATTTTACTCATAGTTCCACAATATTATTCCGGTCTTGCAGAATTAAGTTGAATTATTTATTCCATTATTATTTATAGCACTTCAACACTTGTTTTATTTATATAGTTGTATGTGTCGGGTTTAACTTGCTCTTTCATGTCTAGGAGTCGTTTTACTTTGTACCTGCCAGTGTTTTACAAGAGACAGTCGTGACCCGAGGTGAGGCGAAGGTGAGAGTCCACTGTCCTGCCGTGTTGGTGTAAATTAAAGATTATTCAAAGAGAAATTGTGGTCTGCTTTTACTCGCCAGAGGCCGGAGCGACTGCAGCAGAACACCACCAAGCATGAAAACAGGGTCACAATACGAGACTTCAAGCAGACCCCCTGCTCCGCTAACGTACACCCACGACAACAAAACAAAGAATAAACACGCAAGCTTCAATATGAATCACAGTTTCTGAATAAATTAATCCAACATAGCTCACAGTGCCGTGGCCTTTGTTCAGTCCTGGAGTTGTTTGAGTGTGAAGAGGCTTGCATTGTGGGAGTGGACAAATGTAGAGGGATCCTGATCACACACACACACACACACACACACACACACACACACACACACACATATTCAGATCATACTGGACTGAAAACTGCTGCAGAAACAACCTGAAATACAAACAGCGCAGCGTGCGCAGCCTCATTGTCAGACTATCAGTAGCCATCAATAGCAATTGCTCAAGAACTCAGTGTGAATATTATTGAATTAGACTTAGGCCTTGACAAGACCAAATGCCTCAATGTCTGTGTGTGTATTGATTGTTAGTCAGCAACTGAGTGTTGACATTTACACACATCTGATTCACTTCATTGTACAGATCTCCCAATTCTGAAACTATTCACCCGTGAATGGCGGGATAGACGGGAAGACTGGGTGATCCCGATCGATGCGCTTTCAAACTTCACATTTCCTCTTAAATATTAACCTTGTTTGTCCACACAGAGGACCTTCTGAGGAGTGTTTCAGCTCTCTTTGCGAAAAGTCTTGAAGACGAAGCATCAAAAACCGATCACATCAAATCCCAGCGAAGAAAAGAGTTCAGGAAGTTTACGGCCAGAGACGAGCTGGAGTTAAACACAGAATGAAACATCACAGGAAACAAAGAGAGCAGAACTTCACTTGATTTAACAAAACAAAAGGTTGCAGACCAGCTGTGAGCTCGAGTCTTCATACAAGAAGACTTGAACTCAGCATTCATTAGCTCAGTTTTCTTTATGCAACATTTAAATAACTGAATCACCCAACAGGACAACAGCTATGTGTCGGTAACAACTCTATCAGCTGGATTTGCAGTTACTTGGTTTGTACCAAGTGGCAGCCTCCGTAGCTGTGAAGTGCCACAAACTGCAGTTCCTCAAACGTCCACTTGAGGCTGGCTGCAGAAGTGAGTCAGTCTCCATAAGTCCCCATGTTAGACAGCAGAAATAAACATGTTTACAGCCTGGTACAAAAAACAGTTTTGGTCTCTGTAGCTAATTTCCCCGTTCATGACAACTGTACTGAGGGTGAATTTATATACAACTCACCTGTTCACATTATATTAAGGCTTAAAGTTATGCAGGATTAAGAGCGTGGACGCTTTGATTGACAGGTGGGTGTCGTTACAGATGGCTGCTTTGAGCGTCAGCACCACCAACGATCCAACATCCTTGCCCATTTTTAGATTAGCCAGGAGGCAGACTTGTTCACAACATGCGCCTGGCTTGTGTCAAAGTGTGATACATCTGATGGCATGTTCACAGAGCAGCAATAAAGTTGAACCTGTGGGGGAGGAACCTTGGAGAAACGCCGCGTTTCACTCTGGCGGATTGATTGTAACACCAGTCGGTTCAGCCGGAGGTGAAGCTACGCCTGAAAACTAACCGTGGCGGGATCTGGCGAGATAAGTTCCCATGGTAACGCAGGTCAGGCTGTTTAAACCTGCGTCATGAGCCAAAGTGAATAATAATCTTGATTCACTGAAATAAGCTGGTGATCTGGCTCCATGAAACAGCCCCTCAGGTGTTTTTTGTCCAAGGCCAAGAGTGAATTTGCAGTTTTACCCAGCGTGGATGAGAAGTGTTTAAAAAGTGCTCAGAGAAATGGAAATGTGGATATCTGCAGTCCCACCAGACGCGGGCAAACATCTTCTCATTAAGATCATGTGACGTGATTAAAGCTGCAGAACAGACTAACTAAACGCCATGAAAACTGTTTAAAACATCGTTTTCATTCTGCGAAAAGAAGCAGATGACCATAAGCAATAAACAGAAGTTCATCTGACTACATTTCTGTACGCTCTTCTGTAATATTGACCACACAACTCAAAGACCTCGAGGCAAACATCGAGCATCCCACAATATTCACACTGCTGTCACTGTGCAAAATGATATGAAACACTCAATGTTTTCACTTGATACATTTTTCTATTCAATAGGAACATAGCCCGAAGATATCCCCGCCAAAAGATCTATATCCAGCACAACTATAGCATGACATACAGTGCTGAAGCTGTTACGGTTCAAGATGATTTATTTCCCTCCAGAAGCTGGATATATGCACTTCCTTCAAAGTCTGGACTGAAAACAGCACGACGACATTAAACTTTCAGAGGAAAGTGACGAGTCTGACTGAAACAAAGAAGACAGCTGTTTCACCACAAACGGGGAGCTAATTACAGCATAGGTGCTTCGTTAAAACGTTTCAATTTCTGGTTAATAAGTTTGCAGATAAATTAAACCGACATATTCTGAATAATTCAGCTCATATAAAATCTGTATTTAAAGGTTCAGAGTGCAACTTTTAGCAGAAATAGAATATAACATGCATAACTATGTTTTCAATCACCTTAAACGAATGAATCGTCTCAACATGCTACTCATATGGTTGTGACGATGACCTCTTTTGGCACATGAAGGCCACCGTAGCGTCTTGGTGGAGGGAAGGTTGTACTTTAAGATATATTAACATTACAATACAGTTTAAACTAAATTCTTCTCATATCGAATGCTGCACAGCTTCATCAATGCATTATCATAAAAAAACATACATGCTAATGCTCTGAAGGCAGCCTTCCCCCCCAATACTGCACTATATACTTTATGTAAATAAATCATCACTTGTGAATGCATGAGCTTAGCGAGATATCACACACGGGGGATGATAAGACGGGAAATGAAAGAATGAGGGGAATGCATGAGGAGCAGAGATGAAGGAGAGGGAGGGAGGGTAAGTCAGGATGTCCCGCGGGGAGTGAGTAAAGACACGTAATCATTTGGGTGTTACATCGAAGAGGTCACTCCCTCACGTCTCTCTCCGCCTCTCTGCTCGCTTTGTTTTCACTCCCACGCGCACCGTGGCCTCTTTCTGCCCTCGAGAGCAACATGCATGTGCTCTTAATTCTTCCACGAGACCACAGATGGACACTGAACATTCATGTGGTTGTGTTGTAAGGTGCAGGCACCACGGGGGGATTTGCACGGTGCAGATTAGGTTGGATCCTTAGAGAAGCCCCTCACTTCCTCCCTTCCTCTGAAAATGTGTGTGTGTGTGTCAGAGTGTGATGTTATCAAGGAAATCTCTACTCCCCCCAGTACATCATGTTCTCTCCATCAAGGAAAAGGAAAGACTGCCTCTCATGTGCACGCAAATTAACGAAGAACGTCCTTGACAAAAACAGAAATGCTGGCAGGAGCAGGAACGGCGTTATTAGAGCTTCTTCTTGCTGTTGCTTCGTATCATATAGAATAAAGAAGACCGGTGTGTCGCTTTACACTTTGTACAGCAGCAATTCATTTTCTGATCTGGGTGCAGATAGAGGACCGCGATGGACCGCGCTGTGGTTTCTAAAAAGACGCTCCAAAAGAGGAAGATTTGTCTTGTCACTGTTCTCTGCAGATCCTTGCAGCCTTATTACCATTTTACAATCAGTCCCGGAGCAGCTGTTCCCATTGATAACAAAGTGATGTATATGTCTGTAATTGTAGGATGATGGGAGAGAGAGAGAGAGAGAGAGACCTTAACACACGCAGACAGACTCATATCTGCCGTGTGCTGATTCAGAGCGACAGTTTAGTCCCCACTTTACCTCTGTAAATATTCAGGGAGTGTTATCTGAAACCCCGGCATTGAAATGTTGAGCGTCATGCAATATTTTTCCACACATCGACTAAAAAAAAAACGTAATCTGAGGAAATGGCCCGCGAGCTCTCGCTGCTGTTGGGAGGGGCATTTTTACAAGTAGCTACACAATAGATTTTATTATTCTGCTGTCGGCGGTGATAAGAATAGGGAAAGCACACTGCCAGCAGAATCTGACTGGAAATAGCGCTACATCTACATACTGTTGTCAAAATAATTGAGATACCAGCGTCAAGCCTCCCTCAGTGGCTGCAGCGCTGTAACGGTTTGTCTCATGTGCATTTTACAACATTTATAATCAACTGCAAGTCAATCATAGCTTCATGTGAGCACAGATGCCATTTGAAGATCTCTTTAAATAACTCAAAGATGCTGCCACCTCCAGTAAGAAGCCATTTGTTAGATCAGCTCGTCACAGAGAGTCCTGTTCTCCGCCGTCTTCTGTGTTTCTTTCTAAGTTGTGACCAAAAAACAAAGGCTGGGTTCTGAAGTAGAAAAGACATGAGCACAGAGCGGTCACGTCACATCTGGACTACAGCCTGTTCCACTCTGAAAGATGCTCCTGCACTTTAGTTTCCATATGAGAAGACATCAACTATGCAAGCATAAGCATATTTGGACAAACGAGGAACTCCATCTTCTGTAAAAAGATGGAAGACGATACGTCGCTGCATGACGGGAACGCCAGTCTGCAGCTCACAGAGCTTTGCAGAGTTTCAGCTGATTGTTTCGTCGTTGGTGAACTCGATGCAGCCGACTAAAAGTCTTTGTCAAGTGGCCAGAAACGTGACTCCGTATGAATGACAAAGTCGGCTGCAGGATGTGTAAATTAAACCTACATATTCTGAATAATTCAGCTCATATAAAATCTGTATTTAACAAGCCACGTCAGCTTAAAAGGTGATGCTATGTTCGGCGTTCATGAGTTCATCTTTTGTGGATGTTGTCTTGTTAAATCATGTCTTATAAACAGGATTAATCATGACAGATTCTGGATCTTCTGGTATCAAAGGAGGTCTTTGTGGATGATAAAAGATAGCGTACTGCCGCGCAGGCAAACTGTAACTAATCATGTCAGAGTCGTTTCTTGGCTCTTGGAAGAGGCGCGAGCGGAGAGGGGAGGCTTGGCAGTGATGGTGGAGAAAATGATTTTTGTTTATTTCCCCTCAGCCACAGTGGAGGATGCATCTTATTCATAAAGCCACCAGTAGATGGAGCTGAGATCCTCTCGATGCTCCAGGGTGAGCTCTGCAGCACACGTACACGTCTGGATGTGTGTGATTGTGAACTTTCATATATTTTTTTAAGGCATTCTAAAGGGATCAGTATCTGTATTTTCACTCCCATGAGGCTCGTCTGTTGCAGAAGTTTCTCCCTCTTTGAGCTGATTGTTGGAGGTCAGAGTAGGACAGGACCTGATGCTCAGAGGCAGACTACTTAACGCAGTGACTCTTCAGGCCCCTGCGGTGAACTGGCACTTCAGACGCCGGGTTCGGAGGCTGCGTTCGGGGGTTCATTTTTGCACAGTGGGACCAGAGTTGGCTTTCGAGGCGGTGTAAGCATGCCTCGCTCTTCTTGTTGCCTTTGCTTCATATTCCTCCTTCCATAATCTCCTTCTCTCAGTGTCTCCTCTCCCCTCTGTGCCCCTCTTTAAGTTTGCCCACGAGCCCTCTGGCCCCGAGGAGCATCTGTGCCCCTCCTCGTTCCCCATATGCGCCGTGCCTTTAAGCCTGGCCTGCAACACTGGAGCCAATCACTTATTCATCAGCACATGAATTAAACAATTGTCTATTTTCCACCACACCAACAACCTGATGGTTGATTTCAGTTCCTGACCTGCTTCTGTTTTTACTTGTAAATCACGCGAACGCACAGACAGCACATGGGAACCTCAGCATGCCAACACACAGACAGAGGAAGGACACAATGAACAGCCGGACAGCATGCAAAATGCAAAGACACTGTGGCACACTTCAGATCTAGATCTACAGTTCAGCCAGAGGAGACCAGCTGGACATAACAAGTCAATTATTTGCAGAAAAAGACCAATCGTCACAAACACTGGCCAACAGTCACGATGCAGAAGAGCTGATGTGGGTGACAGGAACTCAATGTTCTGCATGCGTGTGAGCATCGTTGGTCTTGGACTTGAGATCAGTCTCAAGACGACCTCGTCTCGGTCTCAAAGACAAATGTCAAGACTGGTCAAGACCACAACTGCAGGGAGATCACTTCATTAGCCTGCTCCATTTTCTGATTCATCCGTTAACTGTCTGGGAGGAGACATTAGCAAAATCTGCATCAAACAACGTCCAGAAGAATGCACAGTAATCCATAAATACTTCAAGGTGGTGTAAATCTACCAACCACGCTTCAACCAAAGAGTTTTGGTCAATATTAGTACCTAAATAGGATAAATCTGGGACAACTGGACTTGTTTGTAGATAGTACTTGAAGTTCTGGAAGTTCCCAGCGCTGAAAAAGCTTCTTGGATGAGAGGTCGACAAAACAAGTCCAGTTTCCCCAGAACTTAACCCCTCTTAGTCTTAGTCTTGTCTTGAGTCAGTCTTGCATTACCTTGGTCAAGACTTCTTGACTATCACGCTGCTTCTGAGGAGCATTTAAGATGTTTTACCATGAAGAACGATGTTGCTGTCAAACTTTAAACCTGTTCCTAGTTCTGCTGCTGTCAGCTGTCATTTTACCGCCACATTTATACGACCCGATTTTGATCAGAACCAGCTGTCCAAGCGGGTTCCTATCCCACTGCACGTCACATCCATGGAGATCTTCATCTTCAGTTCCTCACACTTTCACATTTCTTTATTTGTCACGTGTACAGCAGTGAAGCGGCTGTTGGCTTCAACAACGCTCATACAATATGTACAAACGCAAATCACATGAGAAAAACGAAGAAGCGAGACAAAAAGATCTAAGTCAAAGAACTCGAGCCAGAAAATATGTACTAAATTAAATATATATATATTATATTATATATTGTAGTAGACTGGTGTACAGTTCAGATTACATGAATAAAATGTGAAGTAGCAGCGTACTGTATACTGTTAGAGTGGGAAGTGGCAGGTGGGGGAATCCATGAATCTGGTGAATCAAAACGAGTTCAGTGTTTGGATGAAGACGCAGCTCAGACTGAATGTGCTAAAAGAATATCAGACAAGTCAAAAAATATAACTAAACACATTAATAAATGAATACTGTTGGATAAATATTTAAAATCATTTTCCTTTAAGCTCAGAAAGCTTTTAATTTCTTTTCCTTTAACACCAATCAGCTGATCAGACAAATTAAAACTGGCACGTATTTAATCAATGATCAGCTCTTATCATTATCCTCCTCACACTGACACGCTGAGCACCAGCTAGTGCATACTCACTGCTTATGCATACACTCAGTATATTATTATTATTATTGCACTTACAGTAATGTAAGGATCTGAAATAGTGAGTTCTGCAGTTTTCTGTTATGTCTTACGGTTGAAGCCGGTGCAGCTGTCGTACCCGGCCATGATGCAGCCGGTCAGGATACGTAGAAGTTGCAGAGTGTCTTTGAGTCCATGTTGAGCCGCCTCAGCTCGCAGAGGAAGAAGCGTTTGAGATAAAACAGTTTAAAGCTGCAGGTTTGACCAGGACCGGCTGACAGTCACAGGAAGTGACCTCAGGAGAGGTGCGACCGTAAATGTAACAGCTTACATTTTCACAGTAAAAGTCCACTGGTCGAGTCTGAATACAGTCGTGTCATCAGCAAAGTCGATGACGGTGTTGGAGCTGTGGGTGACCGCACAGTCGGAGAACAGCAGAGGCCCGAGCATGCAACCCTGAGGGACACCGTACGTTCAGGATCGTATGCATGACGTGACCTGTAGAAGAACTCTGGCCACCGCCATCTTCCACCTCGACTAAGACGTGGTGGACCTGAGGCTGCATTGGCTTCACTTACACCGTACACCATGCAGGTTGTCGCTTGAGTCAAACGGGGCTGTGTGTTTTTTTTCTTAATTAGTCTCTCTTGATTGAAACGAAACGATGTGATTGATGTGGGCGTGGCATCCGAGAGAGATGAAAATTGACTTTATTAAAAGTTTTGAGATGAACTAAGGACACAGAGAATTGCAAGTGCAGGCTTTAAAAAAGTTTGCGAGTAGCCAAAAGAGGAAAAATAGAAACAAACAGAAAGAGAGGTTCGAGTATTTCATCAGATTATCAGGTTTGTTTCGGGTTCTCGGGGAGATGGTGGTTGAAATTCCAGGAAACAAAATGTGAGTAGCTGTACAGGTGATTATGTGCAAGGTTATTTCTTGGCAACGGGGTGCAGCAACTTCCTTGAGTCTTGTCATTAGGTTGCCAGGCAACCAGCAGAGACTCCGGGAAGCCACAGCAAGAAATAGGAATAGTCAAACAAATGCAGTGTAACGTGTTTATTAGTGAGCCTGAGAGGTGCTGGTAGGCAGATTTTGTTACCTTCAGCTCCCGTACAGACTTTTATGAGACGTCTAAGATGGAGCAAACAGACACGGGAGGAATCGCTTTCATGCATCCCACGTGTGCTCTTAAATAAATGGGAGCCTGTAACCTGGAAAAATGTGGTAATGGTATTTGGCTGATTGCCCTCCTTGGTGTTGCAATGATTTTGCCGACGCCTGCAACATGCCGCCGGTTGAAGTTATTGCTCATTTGGATGACGGTAGGATCCTCGTTATTCCCACCAGTCACTCGACGCTGCAGCTGCAGCACAGGCTCCTCACGTGTGCCGGGGTGAGCGTGAGGTTGGATGTTGGGACTGTGTGAGTACGTCTGTCCTGATACATGATGTTTGTAAGGGGGTGATTAAAGGGAGTGTCTGTCTTTCCGTATGACAGTCCAAGGACACGGTTCAAAGCGTTACTAGGTGTCAGTCCAGCCCTTTGAAGCGTCTTCTCTCACCCCTCTCACAGGGGAGGATGGGGGAGTGTTTACCTTGAGGAGAAGAGGAGCTGCTCTCTCCCCTGTCCTCCATACACCCGCTGCACGCCTTGCCCCCCCAGAAGCCATGCATTGTGCTATTTAACCTCTCCAAATACCCGCCCCTTCCCTCCAGCACCATAAAACACTCCACGCGCACCTCCATCGCAGCACTTGAAGGAAAGGGCTGCGGCGCCCGGAGCCACATTAGCATGGCAAACTCGGCGTGACAGCAGATTTGCTACAGTGCTGTTATGATGGAGTGAATTTGCTCACAGTTTGGGCTGCTCTGGGGGAAAGCGGTTCCCTTCCAAAGTGTGTTATCATGTAGCCCCGAGTGGAGCTAGAGGGGAAGGAAGGGGAGGGTGGAGGGGTGGAGGCTATAAGATTGGGAGGAGAGTGGAGGCGAAGCTAAATTCAAGTTCAAAGCTGCAGAACGCGAGCCGGGGAGGAGCCGCGATGCAGATGGAGGAGCGCGGGGAGTTTTGATGCGGCGTGTGCTGTGGAGTGAACGCAGGCCTTGGCGGGCTGACAGTCACTCCACACACCAGTTTGAGTCAAAGGGGAGTCGACAGCGCCGGGCTTATTGAAAAAGACAGGGAGAACACTGCAATCAGCTCGTCCCCTCCTGTGAGGGAGGCACTGCAAAATCACATGAAACAAAGAGAGAGTACACAGAGCGCTGCGGCTGCACGTCACTGATCATATCTAAAATAATAATTATTATTAACTTCATCAATCAGCAGTGACCTTCCAAAGACCTTCCATCTTTACGCCTTTTTAAGAAGCTTCTTAGAAGATGAAGGCTTGGTTTCATCCTTTTGAAGAGCTCCTACCTGGAACTTACCTGGATCCTGGTGTTGGTGTGTGTTGGTGTGTGTCGGTGTGTATGTCTCCATGCAGGCAGAGAGATATACATCAAGGAAGCATTCTTCTGTAGAACTTACTGCTATAGTAAAGAAACATCTGTCACTCCTCGTGCTGGACTGAATTTTGATATTTTCCCGTCTGAAGTACGGCAGCTTCAGAGATCTCACCTGTGAAATTCAGTCTGTGATCTCTTTACCTTTTTATTACTTACTGCACACACACACACACACACACACGCACACACACACGCGTAGCTTTAAGAAGTATTGTATGTTGAATTCATCGTATCTCCGCAGTGAGGCATCCACAGTTTTTTGATTTTAAATTTTCCTTTTTCAAACACACACAGAACACAAGAACACACAAGTCTCCCTCTTCGTTAATTCTGGCCAACATGTGTTCATTTGATGCATTATGTCCATTTTTTAACATCTGAGGCGGCCGTACTCGTCCATAATCTGAGGATCGTTCCAGCCTCTCTCGTGCTTTCCCTCTACTTAATAAAATATTTAACCAAGTCTTCTCTCCAATCAAACTTTAGATTTTTACACGTATCTTCTCGTAAACCGTTAAACATGGCTTGTCATGATTAAATTTACCCTTTGTGATACAGTCTCTTATTTCCAAAAGTTACCTCTATGTTCCAGATTATACTTTATGCGCACAGGTCATCCAATCCCAATCCGTACGGCTCGGTTATTTTCCTTTGAATGTCTCTGATCCACAGTAGAAACGTGGCATGACGCCTAAAATAACCTCTGTTGTTTCCTTAATTATGCTGCAATTCCCTTGTTGACCGTGCAGGAGATTTACATGAGATTAGAAAGTCTACCAACGGCTACCTTCTAATAAAGAATCATCTGCTCCGACGTGTTGTTACTGCTACCTCCGCGCTGCAGTTCACTTAGACCACTCTGGTTGTCCAGTCCTAAAAATAATGACATTTTTCTCGCCCAGCTTACTGATAGCATTCATTTAGTTTTCTCATCGCTCTGTTCTGTAATTATTTTCTCAATGAGAAGTGTGTGAAAAGAAAATTACATCTTCTCACAGATGGGAGCAGAGGAAGGAGACACATCCGATAAAGTGTCTAATCAATTTCAGCAATTAAAGGCAGTTGTAGCCTTTAGAAGATATTTATTAATTTAGGGACTAAATACAACTAGAGCACAGCTGCAGTATTTTCCCCCTCCTGGTTATTATAGCAGCGAGCCAGCAGCCAGGTGTTCGTTCTGGCAGAGAAGGGAAGTAAAAAGTCTTCACAGGCAATAGAGAACAATTACTAGCAGCTCCGCTCAACTTCAAAGTTCTCTCTACATCATTAAAACAGGTACCGCAACCTGTATCGAACACAGCCTGCCAACGAGCTGGAGATGACCCTCAGTTATTTACAGTTTACATGACTTGCAGACTCAGGGTGGAGGTGGAGGTGGAGGTGGAGGTGGAGGGGCTGTCAGACTTTTTGTGGTAGCACATAAACACAGTCGGACAGGTTGGCACTTTGCCCGTTCACTTCATTTAAAACTGCGACGGTGCCTCAACCTGTCTGACATTCCTCAACGAGACTGAAGGCCACAAGACAGACAGACAGACAGACAGACAGACAGACAGACAGATAGACAGACAGACAGACAGACAGATAGATAGATGTACACATTCACACTGTCTGTTGAAGGAGGTGCAACGCTTCAGTTACAAGTTTGCCGGAGTGCAGAGAAATCTTTTTTCCTCGTCAGTGCCCCAAAACACGGCTTCTTCTTCCTTGCCAGGTGTTATTATTAAACGTTACCATGGAAACGCATCCTGAAATGAGATGAAATCACAGACCAAATTAATTAGTTAATTTCTCTGCAAATGTATAATTAGTTCGACCAAAATAAGCCCGTCAGACCAGAAACCAGCCAAACATGGACCACATGACAAGCTCCATGATCTCTGTGTTATTGGTAAATTTTGACATGAAGTATGAGGGTCAACACAGGTGTCATCACACAGGTGTCATCACAGGTGTCATCACAGGTGTCATCACAGGTGTAAACACAGGTGTCAACACAGGTGTCATCACAGGTGTAAACACAGGTGTCATCACAGGTGTCATCACAGGTGTCATCACAGGTGTCAACACAGGTGTCAACACAGGTGTCATCACAGGTGTCATCACAGGTGTAAACACAGGTGTCAACACAGGTGTCATCACAGGTGTCATCACAGGTGTCATCACAGGTGTCATCACAGGTGTCAACACAGGTGTCAACACAGGTGTCAACACAGGTGTCATCACAGGTGTCATCACAGGTGTAAACACAGGTGTGACCAATTATAATAATTAAGGTTCAGTTCCATTTAGATTCAGACTCACCGGTGAGCCAACATGCACCACAGCAGCATGCTGACTGAGTCATATTTACACAGACCCCTTATTACTACTACTACTATTATTATTATCATTATTATTACTTCAGAGACGAGGAATTACGATACAAGTTAGTGCTTTGCCTTCAGATATCAGCTGAACTTGGAGCCAAAGGAGTCGGCTCTGTGTATGTTTGGACCCGTGTGCAGGAGCTCTGGTTCTTAATCAGGAGTGTCTGTTGATGCGTTTGCACACAATCCACAATTAAAAGAAAACCGTGAGATGTTTTAACGTGTGCTGCTCGTAAAATGGATTTCAGTGGATTTAGATTGGCATGAAGTGATATTTGAACTTCTCCCCATGGAATATTTAACTTACTGGTACATTTGTGCATATGTGAATAAGATCTGATACAACTGATAATAAAGATCTGTCAGTTTTTAAGTATTTTCATATGTTGCACTGATTTTAGCTGAACAGATTAAAGGAGCTCACAGAAACACGTCTCTCTGTGTCTGTACCTGCAGGATTTATGTCATAATTAAACTTAACTTGAACTTTTAAACTGTAAACTTTGTCACAGGAGCTTCCGAAGCGTCGCGGTGAGTCCACTGATGTTGCTGCTGGGATATCAAACAAAGGCCTGTTGATGAAGAGTGATGGCGATGTGTACGTTGTCTCTCTATCTACCACAACCCCCGAAGGACGCACACACACACACACACAGCGCAGACACACTCACTCCACCACGGTTATGAAGCGGTCCTCAGGGGGTTACATCATCTGTCCTTCGATACGTCTTATTTGTTTATTGCGAGCGTTGATGTAAAACTGAAAATAAAGTCATAAAACAGCAGACAGACAGATGGACAGAGAAATATAAAGTTTATAAAGCTCAAATCTGGGACTTCAAAGAGCTTTTTTTTCTGTCACCGGTTTTAATGAAGCCTTCTCTGAAGGGAGCAAGCAGTGAGACTCTCTTTATTAAAGCACAGCCACTAAGGGCCCCCTATGGACCCACATAACAAAGTGTGTCATTAAAAATTAACTTTGGGTGGAAGAGACTTAGTCACAGAGGAGAGAAGGAGTGCAAGCTGAGATCAGCCCAGCCTGCAGCTCTGCGGCCCAGGGAAGTGACCGCAGTGCTTCTCTGGGGTTCTTCTCTCAGGCCACGACGACCCCTGGATCCAGGCGACAACCTTCAGACGGACAAACAACAGAGCACTGCAGCTCAGCAGGTGGAACGGTTACTGCTTCCCAACCCGCTCCTGTCTACGGGTCAGACTTTGAGCAAGACGCTGAACCCTGCAGGCGCTCCTGAGAATGGGCGAGCTGTGAATAAATGTGCTGTATGTCACAAACTGATTTGTTTGTGCTGCTTTTCCTTCTTGGGTGAGATTAAAATTTTCTTGAAATTACAGTCTCAGAAACACAAAGTCACTGTTTGCATCGCTGTGGCTCAGCTGGTAGGTCACACCATGTTGTACTCAAGGTTAATAAACTGTTAATTAGAAGTGCATGAACGTAAGAAAGTTATTATTTGTTTAAACAAACTGCTACCATCATTTTTATGCAGCCTGTAAAAGCAACATAAACTCGCAGTAAAGACGCAGGCTGCAGAACAAAAGGTCAATCCTGCGAGGTGACGTGGATCAGCGGCGGACCCGAGGCGTGCTGAATCTCTGACTCGCTTCTGGAGCCAGCCTCAAGTGGACGTTTGAGGAACTGCAAACTAGAAACTTTTCTATTTTTGAGGCGCTCGTTGTAGAGTTGGTTGTTGCTGGATAGTGTGCAATGCACCTGATTACTGAAGCTTCACTCAACACCACACCTGCTCCTACGCCTAACTAGGTTACCTTGGTTAGGTGGGGTGTAGGTTAGACAGGCAGGTGCGGGTTTGAGATGATGGTGTAACAGTAGACCACTGCCACAGAGCCTAAAATAAAAACTTTTTGAAATGAATGCAGTTTTTTATGCAGCCTTTGCATTCGCAGCCTCAGAGAACAGTACATCAGAGTGATTCTCTGTTCACTCAGCCTAATTTTTAATTGTGACCAGTGGCCTTCCATTCCATGAAACTAACTCAATTAGACTTATTGAGCAAATCACAACGGGAAACGCATCTCCTCATGAGTTCAAGCCGAGCAAGAGAAGCCGACAAACGCTCCAACATGAAAACGATCTTTTCTGGACACTGTTAGGATATTTTCCAATATCTGACTCGCCGAAGAAAGAAAACCAAGCACAGTCTGAACGCGACGTTGAGCCCAACTATACAAACACTGCTTAAATCTACCTCCCCTCCTTGCAGTCGGCTCCCTTCTTGCACGGTTCCTTTTTATACTGTTTCGTCGGAGCTCAGGCCCTTTCATATCCATCGCTTTAAGACAGCCCTTTCAACTACAGGTGTCCAGCCTGAGGCAGAAACATGCCCGTCTGTGGCTCACTCACTGTAGCTACAGTGTTACCCGCAACCGCAGATCTGGGATCAGCTCTCTCTGATCTTGTAGCTTTGGATATCAGGAGATCAGGACTGTAATTCCTTTAAATGTTGCCGCCACCGTGTAGGCTGCAAGTTGTTAGGTGGCATGGCTTTGGATCATAGTGCATTGATCACTAATAATCACTATTCTGCGGCCGGTAGACGGACGCCCGTGTCTTCTCTACAAAATCAAAGTCAGTCATGGCCTCTCAGTCTGTCGTCTCAGACAGAGCACGGATGTCTGCAGAGGACGCCCGCTGGATGGAGGCTGCGCGGAGGTAAGAGGGATGATAATATTCTGCTTGCTCTCTCTCCCTCTGCTGTCACCTCCCTTCATTTCTCTTCCACACAGCGACAATGAGGAGGACACCCGTCACCCTAATGTCTCCCTGCCTTATCACGAGGAGCTCATAAAAGATCCGCTCTTGTCCCTTCAAGTAGGCCAATCTAGAGGGATAGGCAGCACAAACACACACACACACACACACACACACACACACGCTCCCAAAACTGAATATCGTTTACGCTGTTTCACCTCGGAAAAACCCAAACTGTGACGACTCGACTGGATTTCTGCTCCTCTCTGGGTTTTTAAACAAGCTGCTATTGCGATATTAATTATCCGCCCTGTGGTCATAACTGGAGTCAAGAGTTGAAAGGTCATCCATTTAACCCCTCGCTGACCTGCAACCTCCGCCCTCCAACACGCAGCTGTTCTCTTGATGCATCTCGAGACTGATGAGCAGTGACGTGTCGCATTTTTAAATCACTTTTCTCCTCCAGTTATTTCCTTCAGATCTCAACACATTTCGCTCCACTGCAGTGAAAATTACAGATAAAAAATATAAATCGGACGTATTTACTAAATTCTACCAGCCGGATCCGCCCCGTAATGTGCGAGTGTGCGTTTCTGCTGTACGGCTTTTAGGCCTTTAACAGACAGAGACAGCATTGGCTTGTCACAAATACATGATGTGAACGGGAGTGAAAGAGGCAATTTGGATCCTCATTAAATTTTCAAAAGTCCTGATGGTCCTCTGAAAATTGAACCAACTGTTCCAACGCAACCTTAATTTTATGCTACAGTAAGTGCAAATTAGTTTCACAAAAATTATTTTTAATCACACTCCGCCGAGTTAATTTGGTGTGTGGTAATTTTCCGTGCTCCCCTCTTAGCATCACACTCAGTCATGAACCATGATGACTTGTATGATCTGTGCGCTCACCACAGGCCTGCCCCTGGTTCAGACTCACTGTTTCTCTTGTTACTAATCAACTAATCCTGCACCTGCTTCATAAACACCACAGCAACACTGCAGACCAAAGAAAGCAGCTGAATTACCTTTGGTTAGCGGCCAGCAGTGATCCGAAGTCCAATTCTGGGATGTTTTTATTACGTTACGTCTCGTTATGGAGCTTTATATGGAACAGCTGAGTATTCCAGAGCAGGAATACAGCTACGTGGTGAGTTTGCCTGTCCAAGCGTCGGTGATGTGCCATGATCTCCTGCACCAAGAGGACGGAGTCACGTCCCAGAGCAGCAACGTAGACAAACAGGACTTCAGCTACCTGAACTGTTTCCACCAGAGGCCCGTCGTTTGGTTACACAGGGTCGAAGATACTGAATGTGGACATAACAGACAGCTCACCGTTGATGTTTCATTGGCATGAGCAGACAACAATGGCTCCAGACTAGAATGTGCTGAAGGTTTTCGACTATCTTTGGGCGTCTAGTATTTGCAGCGTCATCTGTCGATGAAGAGGCTTCACAAGTTGTTTGCAGGATGTCATACTCCTTTGAAAGATGCTTCAGTCCCAATAGTTCCTTCGTCCTTTCCTATTTCATGTGCATCCTCGTTACAGTTGAGATGTCTCATGTCAGGTGGCTTAAATGAAACCTGATTGCTCGAAGCTTAATTTCAAACCAACACTTGTGTTTTCCTGTTAAAGACATACAAGTTGCTTTAAGCTGCTCATATGTTACATAAATGTATTAATTTGCTGCTGTTTTCTTGTTACAATCAAAGTTCTTTTTCAGAGTTGTTCAATTGCTGTTGCATAAGCGCTACAGAAACATCAGTTCCATTGTGATCATCAGGTGAACAGCTATAATTTACCTTTATCCTTGCTTCAGCTCATGAGCAGGTATGAAACAGGTGAAACACAAAGCTCAGCGTGAGACGTTGTTCTGACTTGTTTAAAATTCCGTTTTCCCAGACTGCTTTGTGTTTAGACTTCTGAAAAGCCACGACTCAAAAAAAACCCTCTTTCAATAGGTCATTAATTACACAACGTTCACGTGTTTCACTTTTAGCGAAACAAATTTGCAGGCTGTCATGAACTGCAGACACCAGGTAGCAGAGTGGCCTATACGGAGAGAGAGAACATTTTAAAGGTCACCTACATCATAAATAATGAGTCTGGTCTGGAAGTACAAGATTTGCCTTGAATTTCAAAACTTTTACAGTGCTGCAGCACTCGAGATTGTTTTTTCTGAAGGCGTCGCTCTCAGAATTTTATTTCAAGACCGGTTAACTCCACAACTGTGGGGACGTCACCCATTAATCCCTGATAATGTCTGACTTGTCCCACCACACCTTTATAATGAACTGAAAATATTTTTACACTTCATATGGAGGTATGAGTCACACAGATGACAGAGAAACGGTTAAAAGTTGTTCTGCAGTCTTTAGAGCAAACACCAGCGTGGCACAGAAAACTTATGAGAGGTCACGTCGAGGTTTAACCACAAAACCACGAGACAACATCCACCAACATGTGCAGAATACTTCATGTTAGCTACCTAAGAAGGCTGTAAACTGTCTGGTCTGGTCTTGACTTAGTCTTGGTCTCGACCTCTTGAAGTCTTGGTCTTGTCCTGCCTTGGTCTTGGTCTCGACCTCTTGAAGTCTTGGTCTGTCCCACCTTGGTCTTGGTCTCGATCTCTTGAAGTCTTGGTCTTGTCCTGCCTTGGTCTTGGTCTCGACCTCTTGAAGTCTTGGTCTTGTCCTGCCTTGGTCTTGGTCTCGATCTCTTGAAGTCTTGGTCTTGTCCTGCCTTGGTCTTGGTCTCGACCTCTTGAAGTCTTGGTCTGCCACCTTGGTCTTGGTCTCGATCTCTTGAAGTCTTGGTCTGTCCCACCTTGGTCTTGGTCTCGACCTCTTGAAGTCTTGGTCTTGTCCTGCCTTGGTCTTGGTCTCGACCTCTTGAAGTCTTGGTCTTGTCCTGCCTTGGTCTTGGTCTCGACTTCTTGAAGTCTTGGTCTTGTCCTGCCTTGGTCTTGGTCTCGACTTCTTGAAGTCTTGGTCTTGTCCCGCCTTGGTCTTGGTCTCGACCTCTTGAAGTCTTGGTATTGTCCCGCCTTGGTCTTGGTCTCGACCTCTTGAAGTCTTGGTCTGTCCCGCCTTGGTCTTGGTCTCGACCTCTTGAAGTCTTGGTCTTGTCCTGTCTTGGTCTTGGTCTCGACCTCTTGAAGTCTTGGTCTTGTCCTGTCTTGGTCTTTGTCTTGGCCCCTTGAGGTCTTGGTTTTGTCTCACTCTGGTCTTGGTCTTGGTTTAGGTGGTCTTACGACACTTAGAATAATCTTGAACGGTCGAGTTTTCACGTTGTTGGATATTTATACACTGAACTGTAATGAAAGCAGGTCGATCATGTGCAGCGTTTAACGCTGATGACACCGATCTGGCTGACTATCCACTCGATTCACTCGTTTCTCTGCCAACATCGTTACTAAGTGAACACAATAATTGGCAATAAAATTAGTAACAGCACTTACTCAATTGGTTTTTCACACTGTAGATTAAATATAATATCACTGCTGCTGCTGCTGCTGCTAGAGTGAAGACAAAAAAAGTCTCCTCATAGTTTATTGATTCTTATGAAAGCTGCGTCTCTGACACGAGATCATCCGTTTCAGCTGCATTAGGACATTTTCCAAAAGAAAGAATAAGACACAATGACAACTGCGCTGTAATTCCCCCCAAAAAGTCAAGCAGGTTAAACTTTATTATTCCCTTTGCAAGTAGCTGACAGTAATCTCACACTTTTCGGCTCTTTATTCTTCTTTAGAAAAATTAAAAAGCTGATTACAGGGTGGCAGAGGTGGGGACATTTAATACCTGTATGAAAACTGCATTTAATCATCCTCAGCCTCCGTAAAAAGGAAAACTGGATGAGGTAATCTGAGTGGCTTGCATGATGTTCACCCTTGGCTGCACAATGCCGCTTCATCTTCTGACCGACAGCGCTTTAACTCTTCACGACCTCTTCTCTGTGTTTTACTAATCCTTCCACTTGCCGTGCGTTTGGGACTTTAATGTGAACCTTGAAGCGTGCGGCGTGGCCCAAGCGAAAAAACAGAAGGTGCAACAGTTCAATAAATATGCTAGATCTCAAACTTGGCCACCCTCCTCTGTGCTATGCCCCATATGTTCCCTGGGGCAGGATGAATGGCCCCGCCCGGGGGAATAGGGATGAGTCCATCTGTGTGTGTGTGTGGATCTGGAGGGGGCTTGCAGAGGGTTACAAAGAAGAGGGGTCTTGGGCAGATATCATCAAACACCCAGACTCGGTTTCCCGGCCCCCGCTGTTGCCATGTTACAGCCAGTGTTTGCCAATGATGGGATGGACAACAAGCCGCATATGTCCAAACATACGGCTTAAATGATTTTTAATGCTTTGATTCATTTTGCAACATTCAAACAACAGAGTGTGTATTTTGTGCGCTTTACCCCGCTGTAGTGTGTCGATTATGTCTGATACAATAGCTTTACATTATAGCATCATATTTATTGAGTGTGTGTTCGTGTGTGTGAGAATGTGAACGTGTGAATCTGGGGGATTGGCCATCTCTCTGGCAGACAGTGGCCATCTGGCTCAAGGGTTTGGAGACAGACTCTGTCTGCTGAACACTGTAACCCTTATCTTCATGCTCCCTGCCTGCCTGCCTCTCGAGGTCTGCCTTAACGCCGGAAGTGGCCTGAAATGGATGAGGGATGACAGGCAGGACGTCTGGCATGGATGGGACTAAAGTGTGAAAGAGGAGGCGGAGGAGGTGGAGGGGAGAAAAAAAAAGAAAATATTACCCTTGTCAGCTGGCCAAACCAAGCAGACACATATCATCATTCCATCGGGCAAGGATCCAAATCAATATCTTGTTACTGACAAAGCTAGGAGGTTTGATGTATGCTGTTTTCTGTCCCCGGGTTGATCACACATCACCAGTCCTGAGGTGTAAGTACCTACAGACGCGTTAGGCGTGAGAGCGTGAAGCGGTAGGACCCGTGTCCTCTTCAGGCTGAGCAGAAATATGTGAAGACAATGAAGAGACTGCAAGAAGTCATCTGATGAGTATAATCAGACGAGTCTGGAGAGGCATGTAGTTATGAAGAGTGGAAGCAAGTGCCCATTAAAGCTATGAAAGCAAGAGTTTACATAATTAAAATAATTCCCAGCTAACGAGACGCCGCCGAGCGTTTTCTCAGCTGATTCTGCTGGACGAGTCAAACTTCTTCAGAGTTGGAGGCCATGTGAACTCTGCAGCTTCAGACGTCAGGAGCGCTGTGTGCTGTCACCAGAGCGAGCTGCAGTCGGTCAGGAAGTGTCTCCAAACTGTGGGCGGCCTGCCGGCTACACCACAAACTTGTTTTTTTTGTGTCTTTAGATGTTCGATATATACGGGAGACGTGGCGTGGGCGTGGAAGCTTCGCAGCTCGGCAACTCTGACAGAACGAGAGTTATGTGACAAGCAACTAAATGCTTCTGCTGTTCGATCATTTGTCGTATCGTCTCCTCACTAAGAGTAAGAAATGCTGCACAACATTAGATCTCACAGCTCACTGTGACCAGATCACGAGTGGAGTAATCTATAATAATAATAATGAAAGTAGCTGCTGTTAGCTAATGTTAGCTCAGTTTGTAGTTTGTTAGCCGGGCTGCCCAGACTGTGAGCTCAGAGCACCGGGGGGAAGAAGAAGAAGAAGAAGAAGAAGAAGAAGGAGGAGGTAGGAAGAAGAAGGAGGAGGAGGAAGGAAGGAAGGAGGAAGAAGACGAAGAAGAAGAAGAAGGAGGAGGTAGGAAGAAGAAGGAGGAGGAGGTAGGAAGAAGAAGGAGGAGGAGGAAGGAAGGAAGGAAGGAAGGAAGGAAGGAAGGAAGGAAGAAGAAAAAGAAGAAGGAGGAGGTAGGAAGAAGAAGGAGGAGGAGGAGGAAGGAAGGAAGGAAGGAAGGAAGGAAGGAAGGAAGAAGAAGAAGAAGAAGGAGGAGGAGGTAGGAAGGAAGGAAGGAAGGAAGGAAGGAAGGAAGAAGAAGAAGAAGAAGGAGGAGGAGGAGGTAGGAAGAAGAAAAAGGAGGAGGAGGAAGGAAGGAAGGAGGAAGAAGAAGAAGAAGAAGAAGAAGAAGAAGAAGAAGGAGGAGGAGGAAGGAAGGAAGGAAGGAAGGAAGGAAGGAAGGAAGAGGAAAGAAGAAGAAAGAAGGAGGAGGAGGTAGGAAGAAGAAGGAAGGAAGGAAGGAAGGAAGGAAGGAAGGAAGGAAGGAGGGAAGGAAGAAGAAGAAGAAGAAGAAGAAGAAGAAGAAGAAGAAGAAGAAGGAGGAGGAGGAAGGAAGGAAGGAAGGAAGGAAGGAAGGAAGGAAGGAAGGAAGAAAGAAGAAGAAGAAGGAGGAGGAGGAAGGAAGGAAGGAGGAAGAAGAAGAAGAAGAAGAAGAAGAAGAAGAAGAAGAAGAAGAAGAAGAAGGAGGAGGAGGAAGGAAGGAAGGAAGAAGAAGAAGAAGAAGAAGAAAGAAGAAGAAGAAGAAGAAGGAGGGAAGGAGGGAAGGAAGAAGAAGAAGAAGAACAGGGAGTTAATTGTTGACAGGGAGCTAATGTCATGCCAGAACCGGAGCTGGGCAAGCATACAATGTAATCAGGATCAGCAGCCACAGTGGACGTAATGACAGAGGAGAAGAGGACGTTGACAGAGGAGGCTAAGAACTCAAAAATAGACTTCTCCACAGTTTAATTAACTACTCTGCACTAACGGCACTGAGTCCTCTTCATGACAGAGCTGTACTGTACTCCAAAGGTCACACAAGATGTTTTCCCACATAACCTTCTCCTCTTACTGTATCACTCTTGTCTCTCTTCATCTCACCTTCTCTTTCGCTCTCCGGTGGTGTGAGGGATCAGAAATCGCCCAGAGGCTCCACCCACGCGTTACTCCCCTCCCCACCTTCAGCGATGACTCAGGTAGCAGCACAGAGTTCTGTTTGCGAGTATAATGTGAAGGTGCTTGTGTGCGAGCCCACCTGTGCCAATATTTGGCTGGGACTGGATGAAAATACACTCAGCACACCGCTGACATGTTTTATGCTGAAAAGTTAATAAAATAGCAATCGAGTGAGGCTTACATTTTAAAACAGTGCGATAGCATGAGATGAGATGAAGGACGGGCGGAAGGTGTTAGAGTGGATACTTGATGACTCAGGAAATAATAGGACGTCGTCTCCTTCCCTTCGAATCACACATTTCATCTGAGCCGCGTGTCGGACGTGATTTCCCGGCCCCGACTGCGACAGAACTCATAAACCTCAGGCATCTCTGCACACTTTCAATTTGGACGACGTTTCCTGGAATAAAACATTGCCCGTGTCAGCCGGCGAGAGCCGAAAGCACGAGCGTCGAGAGCGCGCCGTTATTAATAACTCATATGCACAAGCATGGTGTTATTGAGCTGCGCCGCTCGCAAACACTGAATATCGCTCGCTCTTAACAGATGAGAGTAGCGAGGCCGTGATTGTCGCCCGCTTTGTGTGTGTGTGAATGACCATCGGCGAGGCTTCAAGGTCTCAGGGAAGTCCTCTCAAACAGGACGTTACTCTGTGAAATGAGGGACTTAATAAATGGTGCAGATTTGAATACATCCATTGCAGATAATATTGTGAGGTCCTTGCTCCAGCAGCACTGACTGATTAGTCTATTCAGGACTTTGTGTGTCGTCTCACACACACACACACACAGAAGTTTGTTTGAATATCAGACTGTCATGCTGAAGTGAATATTCTATCCCAGCATGCTCTCTGTCTACAGTATAGATCACCTATCACTCTGTGTGGGTGGAGAACAAGCGAGCTGCACACTCTGCTGTGGAGCCGGTCTGGAAGCTGAATCTTCATATTATAAATATAGCTGAGAATCTAAGGTGAAGCCCAACATCAATCTGTTTCATGTTTTTTTAATACAGCAGAAATTTCTGCAGCCATTAAAGCTTTGTTTCTGTTTTAATGCCGGAGATGATTGAACGTGAGTCAACATGCACTAAGTTACTTACATTTGAGGCGTTTTGGAGGAGGGCCGGGCTGATCGGGCATCTGTGTGCTCATGTTACTGTGCACTATCATTCAGCTGACTGAAGTGAATCAATATGCAACCATTCTTCAAGGGCTGTAATTATGATTTGTGTATTAGTGTAATAGCAGGATTTTATTGTTGTACTTGGTTGTTACAGCTCGTACATAAAGATTCTACTTGGAAAAAACAATAACAGGAACTGAAGTAATCTACGAAGGACGAGCGGACGCTGAACAAACCAACAAATAAATATAACCAAAAGAAGACAGGAGCTCATCTAGTGCTTCTGATAAAATCATCTCTGTGCATGGAATCAGCAAAAATAACTAAATCTCGTCCAGTCTCCAGGTAACAAAAGAAAAATCAATCTGACCATAAATGAATCGACTAAATCTTTCAGCTGTACTTGAACTACTCTGTTAACTTTTAACTCTTTTGCCGTGCTCTGTGGATTTTGTGACTTAACAGCTCAAACTTTACAAGAGCTCGAGAGCTAAACTCTGTGCAGGAGATCCTTCAAGGGTCAGATCCACTCGTCAGGGTGAGAAACATCGAAGGCTTCCAATCACAGCGTGCAGCGCTGAAACTGCATAAATTGCACGTTACTTTTATTACTCTGACGCTGAACTACTGGTGTGTGTGTGTGTGTGTGTGTGTGTGTGAGGACCTCTGACCTTCCAGCTCAAACACTTGGTGACTTCTCTCGGTGGTATTCTTTGCAGTGATGTTCTCACATACTGCATTTGTATGCTCATGTTGTCTTCTTAACCTTGCTTTGTTCTTACTCTGCTGAATAAACCAAAGACAATATTTGGAGTGTTTATTTCTTCGTCTCTCGACGGAGTTTCCAACACAAACTGCAAAATAACTGAAGCTGTCAAATTATTGCAGCACAATCTCTCTGAATGTTGTGAAAAGAAAATACTCAAGTCGAATAATTTGTTTTTGAATAAACGTAGTTAAAATCGTATCAGCGCCGTGTGCAGCAGGCTCAAAGACAGTTAACTCTTCTACCGAGCATAAACAAGCCGCGCAGAGAGCAGATTCACTTAGCAAATGTGAAGCTAATGCATTACTTAAATACCCAACATGCAGTGAAGGGCTCAATAAACGTCCCAATCCATCCATAATAATTGCTTCTACACACAATTTGTCAGAGATGCACACACGACTCACGAAGTCCACTTTGTGCTCTTTGTTCTGCCGGCGGTGCAGTGAAGTCTGGATAAATAGATACACGACTAATTTATGCCCCGATGTGTTAAAGCAGTCTGTCCAGCAAAGCATGAACGCGCTGTGTTCATGTAAGACAACTCTGGCATGCTGCATGGAGTTCAGCCAGAAATGGACCAGTAATATGTGCACAGTGTCACAAACAAGGTGCAGGTTTATAAATAAGCAGGTATACTCTGCATGTATATCCAACACTACAGCGCGCCTCTTGCTTTGCCTGTTGCCAGTTTTCAGGGAATGAATGACACAGAACGTAACGACGGCAGCTGCACATAAAAAGCTTTGACATCGTAGTTCGTATCGTGAGTCCTGCTTTTGATTTCATGCTACAAAAAAACTAAAGTGTGAACGAAGCGAGGTGAAAAAGTCACTTCTGACTTTATTAAAATCAAGACCAAGTGTGGAGAGTGCCAAGACAGTTTTATCGTGTTTAACAAGTTACAAGCGGATATTATACGATATTTTGCAGAGAGGGCTTGAACCCGAGGTCTCCTTCCAGTTGGACGTGTCCACAACATCCTGGCGGAGGAAGCTCATTTGGCACAAACAGGAACTGCTTTGAAGGTTTTATTTACAGGATGCAGCACGAAAATCCAGGGGGGGAATCTTCAGGGCAGGATGATGAAGACAAAGGTAGGCCGAGCGTGGCAGGCAGAGCAGGTGAGTGCGGCAGTGCTGGAGGACGAAGCAGAAAAACAGGCGTCAAAAACGGCGATCCAAAAATAAACGACAAATGAGCTACTCGGAGCTGGTGAGGATGAAGTTACTGCGACAGGGAGCTGGTCTGGGAGCGTGAACTGGAGTTAAATACTGCAGGAGCTTGATGAGAGATGAAATGCAGGTGTGATAGCAGAGCAGGTGAGGATCAACGGGGGGAGTGGTCGGGAGATTCAGCCACGGGCAGCCTGCACAGACAGAGCAGACACAGGACACGGATGGCAGCCTTTTTTCAAAGCTCCTGATGATAGGTGAACGCCGAGGCTTCTGCTGATAAAACCAGGCAGCGTTCGTCTCTCAGTGTGTCTGCTGCTCGTACGATGAACGTTTCAAACACTGTATGCTGTGTGGAGCTGCAATGCAGCACAGACGCCCTGCCTCCTTTATTCTATCGCAATTAATTATTAGTGGATCTGGGTCCTTTGGGCGAACAATACTATCAATACTGCATCTACTCGCTGCGATCAATGAACAAGTTATTTAGGGAATTGGCCACCGCCTCCTCCTCCTCGCGCGCTAACTCATTCCTGCTCTCAGGTTTAACTTTCTCTTCATCGCAGTTTCCTCAAATAGCCCTTATAAAACACACACACTTTCTATTCTTACTCTTTATAGCTCGAGGTCTCAGCAGCGTACGCAGAAGCCACCTCCCCTCATCTCCATTACAATGAGCAGTCCATTAGCAAATGCCAATAAGCCCTCTGTAGCGTGACAGCATGTTCTCAAACAAATTAGAGGCCTAAAGACAACGGGAATATTATTATTTTCAATCCTCCATCATGTGTTCATTAATCTTCATTTGGACTTGATGAGTGTGGCAATCAAATGAAATTATATCCCTGTTTTGGCCTCTTGTGGATACCCCCTCACACACACACACACACACACACACACACACACGCGTCTAATGCATTCCCACAAGCCATTGGAACGCAACAAAACTTCCAAACGACTTTAGATTAATTTTGTCTGATTAGCAGCTAAATATATCACCAAGCTCCTTCAAAGTCATTAACGGCGACAACAGCGGCGCGCAGAAGCAAACACACACACACACGCCGCCGAGCGAACGCCGGAGAGCCAAGACCTTTAAATATTGGAAGATAAACGTCGTGCAGAAGCCTTTGTTTGATTGTGCAAACACACCAAATCTGCAGTGCTCGCATGCGAGATCTGAGATCTTGTCTGGTAATTAGAAGGTGTGTGTGTGTGTTCAGGCCTGGCTCTGTTGCTTTAAATCACTGTAATTGCCCCTGATCTCCTCTTAAAACATCACTATTCATTCCCCCGTAATTACCGGCACATCTGCGGGAGCACACGTGCCTCCGTCCTCTCTGACATCACCGTGCAGACTGCCCGCTCGGCGCGCTGCTAGCTGCTGGTGGTCTGTGCGGACAGAAACATTTTATTAAGACGTTGTAACTTCACTCTGCACAAAAAAAGTCCCAGACTGCACTGCTCCCCAGCCTCCTCGTGTCTGTGCACATTAACGATCAGCAGCCGTATTACCTTTTCAAAGAAGCCAACCAGGAATCCTGCTGCTTTGAGTCTGCAGGCAAATTTCAAAGGATTATTTTGTTATATAAATGTGACAAAACATGTAGAGAGGCTAATGGCAAACACTTCTCCGCTTCGCTGTGGTCTTTGATGAGACTTTTTTTTTGGGAGGATTTTCAGGCTTCTTTGAAAAAGAAGAGTTGTCAGACACTTGAGTGAGCAAACTGTGAATCAAGATGCTTGAAGTGTATGCGTGGTCACATCCAGAGGTCTGCACAGCTAATATAATGCATACATAATGAGTATTTATACTGTATAGTTAGAGGAGCTTAGTCCGTTACAAAGCTACTGAGGGTTTGACCCGGACTGACCGACTGTATTTGACACGCTAATGTTTCCCTCTTTCCCGGCTGTGCTGGGTTAAGCAATGAGTCCGCACGACGCTCGTGATCCTACGATGAAGTTTACTTCCCGAACAAGACCGCGAGTCCCTTCATTAAACCAAACACTGACACTTTGCGCTCTGTGCCTGACGTCAACAGCGTCTTGCTATCTTTACACCTCAGTTTCCTCATGGACAGTGAAGTAAACTGCTGCCAGCCGTAGCTGCTGTTAGCTAGTTTGTTAGCCGGGCTGTGAGCTCAGAGTGTCTCGTGTCAGAACCGGAGCTAGGGCAAGCGGGCACCGTCAACACGCTCAACACTACAAATGTTAGAAAACCTCAAATCTTCAATAAAATAATGAGCAAAGTGACGTTTGTGATGCTTGTCGTGGTGTTACTAATGATTAACGTGACTTGCAGTTAACTGCAGCTGTCCGACTGTTACAGCCTCTCTAAGAAGGACACGGATTCCAGCAGGAGCTTCTGATGGCGGTGACTAGCTGCAGCGTGTGATCCATCCTGACTGAGCGCTGGTAAACGGCTCCCCTGACGTCCTTCAGTTGCTGCTGTGTTGAACATGTGAGCAGAGAGCGTTCTAGTTAATTCTAGCTAATTTGATGCTGTAGTTACTCTGTAAATCACTGTAATCTCCTCCGAGGTTGGCCTGCTGCCAAGCTATCGATTCAAACGCCAAGCATTATGCAGGACATCTGTCTTTTTATCTTTTACCTTGACTCTTGGCTGGACGTTCGCATCCATTCTGCCGAGTCACTTGTTGACAAACTCGGGCGCAGCAGAGAGCGAGAGAGAGACAATCGTGAGGAAACTTTGAGGTAGCGCCCATGTGGGCCTAGGGCAGCAGATATCACGTGTGACCTAATTCTCAGCTGTCCTAGATATAAACACTTGGCTTCCAGTAGATTACTGTCCTCCTCAGCTCATGATCAAAGACAGCCAGAAACAAACGACTGCAACGCGAGAGATGGAAATACACAGAGGGAGGAACGCTGAACGAAGAAGTCAGTTAAGAAGAAAGGATTTCATGTAAGAGCTGGATGACGCATGCTGCAGGCAAACATGTGTACCAGCAGAGGAGACACGCAGACTGCTGATTTCGACGTGTGTCATCCTTCTTCATCCATTCTTCTTCTGACATCGATAGTTCTGGAAGTTAAAGTGCCTATAATAAATATTTTATGATGCATCAAATGATAATTTAGTAAAGGTGACCCCACAAAGCGACAGCTGTGGCTGTGAAAGCTAAAAACTGCAGTTCCTCTAACGTCCACTCGAGGCTGGCTCCAGAAGTGAGTTTGTACTGAGGGTGAATTTATACACAACTCACCTGTTCACATTATATTAAGGCTTAAAGTTATGCAGGATTCAGAGCGTGGACGCTTTGATTGACAGGTGGGTGACGTCTCGTTTGAGCCACGTCTTTGCCGATTTTTAGATTAGCTAATTAAAGTTCACACCAGCTAAAAACAGGATGGGTCCAAGTTTTATAGCATCATCTTTGACTGGAGCTGTTTTCAGGGAAAATGCTCCAAAAAACAAGATTACACGAGCTGCACAGCAGCAAAGGACAAAGTGGAGCATTTAGCAACTACGAGGCAGATATTTCCCTCAGGAGGAAGAGAACTAAACTAAACTCAGTGATTACGTAGCTCTGTAACTGCTAAGGCTGTCACAATAGCAGAACTTTGATACAATGCTAGTATTAAAAAGACGATACTTTATTCTTCACCATATTTTAGTGTTTACTCACAAACTGCTTTCTGTTTGTTTCTCTCTTCATACAGGAACAAGCACAGAAGTATTTTTATAAAATCAAAACTTCACCTGTGAGTCTGTTTTTTCACAGCAGCAGGTGAGTCATGTGGAGGAGGCTTGTTGTTAATGACGTAGGCGATCGAAGCCGACGCGGTACCGGATGACATCGGTACACAGAGCGGGTGCTTGTAAAATAAAACAATGCGTCTCTGTCTTCAGTGTAACGCCAGATAACGTGTCTCTGCAGCAGAGCTTCTCCGTTTTCCAGCGACTTCATAGCTTTATTAACCTTCGAGCCATTATCTATGTGAGTATGATTTCTTTCTTCCGTTGGTGCGCACCATTGTTTAATTGAGAACCACTCTGAAGTAGATGCAGCACACAGTATCTGACAGAAGGGAAAACCTGGACAACAATGCACCGGAGAGGCCCCATTAGCCAATCTATATTCGCTTCCTGTCACAACCTTGTGGCTGCGGGGTTAACCAGGGCCGGCGTGCAATGGAGCGTTCATGTCCTGTCCTTGTCTCTCTGATTCCCGAGCTCCATCACTCAGGCTCATACAGAGGCAACATTAATCACGGTAACCTCCCTCCATGCACAAACTGCAGTAATGAAAATAAAACACTCTCTGATGCTCATTCGCCAAAGCAAAAATCTATCAATAACCGTTATTTCATATTCAGCACATGGTTCTTTGGGGCTTTGCGATGAGCAATCCAAACGGGTGTTTCTCCTTCTCGCTCCTGGCGAGCCTTTTATAGATCATTTGAAAAAATAGATTTGTTTGAAATTAATTTTAGATTACAGGCGAGGCACAAAACACTCGTTCATTTGTACAGTAATGATGCGTGTGTCTTTGGGTTTCAGCACACGTTCGGTTCCTTTGGGTACCTTTAAAAGGACGAGTGTGTAGGATCTGGAAGAATCTGGCAGTGTAGATGTTGATTGAAATCCTCTCCCGTCACTCTCACCTTCGTGGGAAGTGAAGGAGAAACTATGGAGGCCACAAAACATGGGAAACAACGCAAAAGGCCTTATTAAGAGCCATGTTTGGTTGTTCCGGGCTCCTGTAGAAACATGACAGTTCATGACCTACGACCTCTGTAGACAAAACATCTGTAAATAGTTCCTCTCAAATCTTACACACTAACCTTTAAAGTACTAAATGTATTGTTTATTTAGCCGTTGTTCCTGTAAATTAACCATCTTTCACGACCACCATCATCTCTCTTCGTGGTTGCAGTTGGGTTTTCGTGTCAAAAATAAGATTCACTCTGTTGAGTAAGTGGCCTATAGGCACTGGGACCTTTGGTAAGTGGCCACTACATTCACAGATGAAACCATCAAACTTTATAAAGTAGTTCAAATTGGCGCTTCTTTGAGCAGCTACAGCGTTAAAATACTTCTTATATTAGTGGTAATAATCCAGGAATTTATGCTTTCCTCTTTCTCTCATTAGGTTAACACGTCTTTGTACATTGTTATAAACTTATCAAAGTCATACCTGCAGCAGAAACGTCGCCTCATCACCACAGCGCGCATTAACAGCTTATTCTCTGCTTTAGAAGTTACGGCCTTTCTCCCTTCAGCGAGGTTAGAGGGCAGTTTCAGCCACAGAGCGTTACCTGGAGACCCGAACGTGATGTAACATCCTCTAAATCTGAAGGATGCAACATATCCGAGTAACCTGGCTTTAGAAATCTGTTTTTTCCAAAGGTGATTTAACAATCCTTTTGAACAGAGGACATTCCTATAGCGGGTCTGCTGCAGAAGAATAGAATACATCAGATTGTGTGAGTTCCCTGATGAAACAGAGGAGTATTTCTGCTTGGTGTCATCATACTCATTATGAGACATCCATTTATAGATCTGAGAAGGTGCTCTCACATCCTTAGAATAGCCATGAGGTCAAATTGAGAAGAGCTTTACTTTAAACAGTGAGAAGTGTGCCAGGCGAAGTCTGAAATATGCAACGCTTCAAACTCACCATGTTCTCGTCTTTTTTTGGGCCGCTGACATTTGTGCCTTGAAAGACAAATTTGTTTAATTCCCATCCTACTGTTCCGTGTGCTACTCACTTTGCTGAAGGTCTTTGGAAGGTACTTTGATTTATTTATCCCTGAGCTGCAATGAAGACCAGCTGTGTGCTGTATTAAACTAACAATGAGGTGTATTATTGTACAGATGAAAAGAAAACACTTCTGATAGTCTATTAATCATTTAAGTCCTTTATCAAGCAACAAAATGTCAAAGCATCTCAGCTTGAAGCCTCTAAAATGTGAAGTGTGCCGTTCTCCTGCTTTATGGGCTCGTAAATTGAATATTTTTTGGACAAAACAAGCAATCTGGAGAGGTCACCTTGGATATCTTGGAGCTTCTGATTAGATATTTTATTTATTAAATAGAAAGAGAAGACTTGAGACGTGGAGTCAGAGGTTCAAACAGTTTTCAGGAGTTTGTGGGCGGTCCTTAAAGGGCGGCTCGATGACACGCTGAGGCCGCCCTGAGCAGAGAGACAGATGAATTCATCTCAGCTCAGAGCGTTTCAGAGTAGTCATGTTATTTTCTGAAGCTTCAAAATGGCCGCTCGACTGCTCCCAGGAGTGGGCGTGGCTTCAGCACATTGGGAGGACACGCCCCCACAGTCCTGGAGCCGAGAGTTCATTTTTACCTGATTTTAACACCTGATTTCATAAACTTGTTGATATTTTTAATCATTCAGATTTGGCTGGGTGGTTAATAACACTTTCATCATTCTGACTTTACACAGACTTTAAATAAAAACACCAAAACAACAATGGAAACATGTTCCAATACAAGGACACTTGAATCAAATGTTTACGTGATTTAAGCCAAATTGTATTGAGCTTTATGAATAAATGATTCATTTATGATGCATTTGTATTGTAATATATTACTTTGAGGCCTTGACCCAACCACTAAATGTTGTGTTTGTGTTTCAAGGCCGAGCCTGTGCAGATTTTCAGATGAGCGATAAAACATTGATCGCCGCTGAGCGGATATATAAAACAAGAGCTTTGTTGAAACCACCAAGAAAACTTAATAGTGAAGCAAAGCATGAAAAGATTGGCCCGGTGAAACAATGTCTGCATAAAGAACACTCTCCCTCTCCCCTGGAGTGTCTGGATATCTGCCACGAGAATAATAAGACCCCACATTCAAACAGCGTGGAGCACCAGAGTAACAATACACGTTTGAAATGACTATCAGAGGGGCCATTCATGCAACCTTTGGTTAATCACCCGACTGCCTTCTTCCATTCTCTGCATCCTTTACTCTCTTACCTCGCGCTCAATACTCCTCCACATTGCCCTGGAATCTCATTCATCACTGCCAGTCCAAAGTGGATATTAGTAACCCCGCTATAGTGTGCGGGAGTGTATTATCTCCCCGCCGCTGCTTGTCTCTTTACTTCATCAGAGAGTCGCCGGTGGATTGGTGTAATTTCCGAGGCCGAGCAGCTGATTGGAGCTTTGTCGTCGGTCCGGCTGTGACGCGTTTGCGTGACCTTTCGTTTGCTGGCGTTTCCGTAGACACGCAGATCTGCTGAGCCAGCATTGTCTTGTTCAGTCACTAAAGTTAGGAACAGGCACGCGCACTTCAGTATAATGTGCAAGTACTTTATTTCTGTTTGATTTGACTTTATAGCTCCTCTCCATATTTAACTGGCTGCTTTGAGCTTTTACAACAAAGATGTGCTGACTTTAAATTTATCGTTCCTAACACAAAAAGCCGTCACGTGTTTTCCCCTTATAAACCCAGCCTAACCTTCCAAATCTAACGCGCTCCTCTCCAGTTTTTATGATTTCCTGTGCTAACCCTGATCTGTCTGTGCCTCAGGATCCCCGCCTGCTGCTCATCTGCTCATCACGTCCAGCCCGACCTCATTATCGCTGCCGTCTCAGGAGATCAGCCACCACCGGCCTTGCACCGCGTGGATCTCCTTACCAGCTGCTGACACCTGCACTGTTCACCCTTCTGCCTTTTGTTAAATAAACCTTTTTTGGACTGCACTCGGTCCCCGGTGTGCAGCCGCGGCTCCTTGTCATGTTCCACTTCGAATGTCGTAGACGATCACTCCTGTAAGTGTGCTGATAATTTGTTTGTTTCTACATTATTTTTATTGGTGCTTTTATTTCAGATCTTCTTCTGCCAACTGGTGCAAACTCACCCGATCAAACACGCTATTTCATTTTAGAGGGGAGGAAAGCGACAGCTCCAGCTTTCAAGTACTTAAGGATGCATTAGAAATATCCCGTGTGCAGACACTCAAAGCGGTCAAAAAGAGGAAGGTTCTGAAGGATCGAGGTGTCTGTTCATTCTGTGACTATCATCCTAGTGACGGCTTATGGTAAAGAGTGCAGGCGTTAAAGGGCTTATTGAGCATACGGCAACTCTCAGAAGACCCTCTTTGAAATCCCTTCCCTCCCTTTTTCCCTGAAACCCACAGAAGTCTCGCCTAGTTTATATTCTCAGTGCAGAGCCATGCGTGCCCTCGGTCTATGTATGGCATTATAGACTCAGCAGGGTGATCAGTGGGGGTCAGAGTCAGCGTTTAACCCTCTGCAGCACCCCGGCAGCCTCTCTCCCTCCTGGACACCTGTTCTTCTTTCACACACGGAAGGGGGGGGAGAGGGAGGCGGCCGTCGACTGGAGAGGCGAGATCAGTGATGTGGTGCAAAAGGTAGAGATGTTTCTGAAAGGCAAGAGAGGAAATCACACCACTGAGCAAGTGGAGGTCGCGTAAGAACGGCCTCATCTGAGAATATCAAGATCAGTCAGAGCCTTCAGGAGGGAAGGAAGCACGCTGCTGTTCTTCCACTGCTCGCCCTTACACAGAGAGAAATGTTCATTGTTTGCTGAGGAACTGTGTGTGTGTGTGTGTGTGTTCATGGAAAACTGAAAGTGTTTGGGGAAAAGAAAAAGTAAGTGTGCGTATGAGGTCTCAATTTCTTGCCAGAAAGACAGGCTGAGAGAAAACAGAACTGGAGAAGCCAAGAGGGAGAGGTTCATCGAGGATTTGGGTCATAGATTGCCAAGAGGGATCGTATCGTGTGTGTGTGTGTGTGTGTGTGTGTGCATGTAAGTGTGTGTCAAGGTCTGTGAATATGTATGTTTGCGTGGGCTTTTTTCTGTCTGTGTGTGTGTGTTGTGCTGTCACGTGTGCCTGTATCGGCTACACAACAGATTTCCTGATTGTGTTTGTAATGCCGTCGTTCACGCGAGCCGTTCTCTCTGCAGGAAATCATTTAACAGAGAGTGAACGTTACTGGAAAGCACGTTCATGTAACTGTACCACGATGTGTCGACGTGTAGCTGCCTCTCGGGGCGCTCGGGTCGGTCTCATCCACTGCTAGACGAGCTGCCGTGAAGCTCGCGTCCCCCCTCAGGATCAGTTTGACGACCTCTTAACTTTTGATTTGCTCCATTGTCTGAATCTAAATTTTAATTTGTCTGATTTGGTTCATGAATACTTGAAAACACCTGCAAGACTAATGAAATTTCCATCTTACATTTCATTATGCAACCCTGTGTTGTAAAACTGTAAGACCGCGTCTTCAAATCCCCAAACCGAGACCCGCTTGCACTTCATCAGCACGGCTAGGCGAGCCTCACAGCCTCACATGCAACAACAAGGCTGACTGATTAACTCACATACATACAAATCAGTGATGGACTCGTGTGGGACAGAACTGTGGTGAAAACTGCGACCATTTGGTAGTGAACATTGAAAACCAGGACGCAGGAGTGTTTCAGATATTTCTGGGATAAATCACGGACGTCGTGTCCACGGTGGCTCTGGCCGCCAACGTCTTGGCAGTCCTGCCTCCACTGGCTCATGGCTAGTCTAAAAAATGGGCAAAGACGTGGAAAATTGGTGGAACTGAGGGAGGCTGAATCTCACATCACCCACCTGTCAATCAAAGCGTCCACACTCTTAATCCTGCATAACTTTAAGCCTTAATATAATGTGAACAGGTGAGTTGTATATAAATTCACCCTCAGTACAGTTGTCATGAACGGGGAAATTAGCTACAGAGACCAAAACTGTTTTTTGTACCAGGCTGTAAACATGTTTATTTCTGCTGTCTAACATGGGGACTTATGGAGACTGACTCACTTCTGCAGCCAGCCTCGAGTGGACGTTTAGAGGAACTGCAGTTTGTGGCACTTCTGGCTGACTTCCTGGATCAGATGGCTGGCCCCTGTAAGAATGGCAGAATATCTACTGGTAATAATGGTTTGCAGGACTTGTGTGTGGCATCTAGCATGTCTCCTCACCCTACCCGAATCATGAAGACATAATTATACATTACACACGTCCTAAATCTCACAGACTGGACCTTTAAAGTGAGAGCTGATTTTTCTACATAGAAATGAGTTTTAGTGAGAAAAAGTTGCTGCTTTTAAGTTTCTTTTGCTTTTTACACACACGCTGGATCAGTTTCTTCTTCTGCGGGGTCACGGTACGCTGAGTCAGCCCAAAGCCACTGTGTCTAGAGCGCTGATCTGTAGCTGTTAAGGGCTTTGGACAAAGGCATGCTTTTGGCAGCGATGTTAGGCGCTATGGGTGAAATGCCAGTCAGTCTCTAAGTGCTGGTCCGTGTCCAACCAACGGCCTCCCATGAGGTCGAGGATGATTGGACCACTGACCTCCGCAGTGATGATCAGCCGTTAACTGAATAGATAATGTAGCATCATCTGTTTTGCAGCACTCGGCTGATAAAAAGTCAAAAAGTAGCTTCGGCTCTGAAGCTTTTTTGGCTGCATTCGTGTGTTTGATGAAGTGTTTAATGTTCAGTAACAGTGGAGTGCTCTTATTCTGCAGCTCTCGCAGCCAGTCATGAGTGTAGAGATAACCCAGTGACTCCGCTCTGTGTCTGTCATTCACTCCAGCGAGTCATTCAGAACCTTCCTCTGTTTATTCAGCTCAGAGGTCAGAGGGGTGACGACCCCACGACTCTGGACTGTCATCACATGACCTCGCGGTGACACCGCTCGGGGAGTCGCCCTGTGGACTCAGCATATCTGCACTCATCTCCCGTCAATCATATCAACTAGGGGGGCACGCGCGGTCAGAGGTGACGCTTAAATGTTTTCTCTTAGCCGCGCTCTGTCAGCGTGGTTGTAAATATTGTTTTGACATAAGGAACGTACGTCGCTGTGGATCGGATCCCAGATTCACCGCTGACTGCAGCTGCGAAAGGCACAGCGTGTTCAGCCGCTGGACGACTTCTCACGAGCAGGATCAGGTCAACAGTTTATTCCCACAGCAGGTGAACGAAGAGCCTCGGCCTCTCTGCTGCCAAAAAAAGTCCAACTTCTCAGCTGAGAAGGGCAGAGCAGTCTGAGACGTAAAGACGATCTGGGGCAGGTTGGGCAGGTATGTGATCAGGAAACACAGGTGACGCTTTGCTGTGACTGGAGAGACGTAACGTGACAATTCAGTTTGAACGAGGACAAAGTGAATATTAATCTCTGCTTTTATCAGTTCAGCTGATCATTTGAAGATCTGTGGATGACCCTGATCTGAATCTTCTTCTCTCTCCACAGTAGCACGTCGTGCTGATTGGAATCTGTGCATTACTTGCAATATGTAATTGCTTGAATTGAGTTGAGTAGATTCTCCACGCAGGCCCGGCGCTATCGAGACATTTCATAGGCTGAGATTTGGTTATGGACAGGCTGCGCTTCATTAGCACAGAATGAAGCTGTTGAGACTTTTTGCAGCTGGCCTGGAAGCACAGTTTAATAGACTGGAATCAAATTGTGGGACGGAGAATGGAGTGGAGCAGCAGAAATGAGGTTTATTCACTGGATTTATGTTCATAAAAAAAGATATAAAAGGAATATACCACTTTTAGGATTGTGGTACAAGGCTATAAACACCGCACGGACACAAAAGCCGTTTAAACGTCATGTTTAACTGCAGCACATTTCTCATCTTCTCTCGTCGGATGTTTTAATTTTCATTTCGCAGCCTATTTGTCACCTTCTCTGATTACTATTTCAGCCTCGGAGTCACGGCTGCAGCTTCAGCTTCAGCGTTCTGCACACGACAGTCACGGCATGCGTATCAGCATCTGTGATAGTTTAGGCTAATGTTTTAATTGGTTCCTGAGAACAGAGGGCAAGCCAAATTGCTTTAGTGTCCCAGAGGCTTTCTTTCTTAATGAGATCTTCTCCCCTCTCAGGATCAGAGGGGTCCTGACCCACGTGTCGTCACCGGGATATTATTGTAGCGCGTTCCCCCCTCTCTCTGTGATGGAGCACTGTGAGAGGTTAATGAAGGCAGAAATCAAAGACTGTGTCAATGCAAACGCAAAGAAAGGAAGTGCTGCTTCCAGGATAGTCCTTCAGCTTCAGTCAATCACCCAACGTGCTGCCCTTCAACGCCCAAAAGAGACGGTGTCGCTTCGGAGTTTTGGCTCCTCCTAAAGCTGACAGATTTTAAATGAGACTTTTTAAAAACCATTGCGGGGTCTTCTCCTTACGAGCTCCAAACCGCTGCAGAGTCCACTGTCACCTCGCATCGGTTAATAAAAGAGAAGCCAAGGCCGAGCGTGGAAGCCGATGTCCTTCACCTCTGACAAAGGCTCTTTAAACAGCAGCAGAAAAATGAGAGAAGATTGGAATCTGTGTGGGCGTTCAGCGTGGAGTATTTGGCCTCTTCACTGTGACATCCAAGTGGAAAGAAAGGTAAAAAGAACGAGGCAGTTAGATGGCCACTCTCGCCCTCAGGCCATTTTTTTTTTTATACCAAATGATAAAACAGAGATATCAAAGATGCGGGGAGCAGTCGTACTGATAACAGCATATATGACACCTACCGCCTTCCCGCCAGCGAAGCAGAGATGCAGCAGATACCCCGCGCTGAGATCTTATTCTGCTCGCCTCAGGTTCCACAGCGGCACCTCTTTTTTTGGCTAAGTTCTCCTCTATAAGCAGCCGAATCGATTCGATGCACCTTGTTTAACCCCCCGAAGGCTCCGTTAGATTAAGAATCAACCGGAAGTCTTAACCCACAATCCATCCAAACTCAAAGCGTGACGATAACCTCATGTCACGGCGACCAAACAAAGAAAAACACGCAGCAACAATCAGGCTCAACAACACACTGTCCACCTTAAATCTGAGATACTGAGGTGTTCCTGTTTATTTGTCCTGAATACAGGTGCTCACTGTCATCAGAACAATGCTCGCTTTCTCCCTCTGTCTGGACACAACAGGAACTTTTTCGTGAATTCATGTAATAAAGCCAGAACACAGCAGGAAGCAGGTAGCAGAGGCTGCTGCTCGGGTTTGAAGTGACGTCGGGTTGTTTCTGGCTCAGCTTCTGCAGGTCGCTGTGGAAAAACCTGTGCTCACGACTGAAGCCGGCCTGGGAGGTGACGTTATTGAAAGCAGAATAAAAACGTCTGAATCTCCTTTATTCGTTTGTTTCTGTAGACGGAGCAGTGCAGCACCATCACACTGAATGAACGTGCACTGAAATAGAAAGAATAAATGCCTTTTTGTTTGTTCCCATTCACCAAATACCGCCGCCTTCCTGAAACGATTGGCTCAATTATAACCATATATTAGCGATAACGACCTGAGGATTAATCCTTTCTGCTTGATGTACCTGTTGTGCCGCTGCTTCCTGTAGCTCAGCTGCTGCTGAGCAGGAGCGCGCTTGCTAACCTCGCCGGCGCCGGAGCAGGTTGCCACTTTGACTGACAGGCTGATTTGCTGCATTCTCCACCGCTGTTCCTCTCCAGCAAGCCGAGAAAATTAGATCTACAGTCACAGTGCTAATGTCAATCAAATTCCTCTGTTGCTTCCATTATGCCGCCGCGGCTGTTTTTGTGCGTGTGTGTGGAGTGTTTGCACGTGTGTGTGTGTGTGTGTGCCGGCATATGTTGGTGAATTAAGCGTGTGTGTGTGCGTTTGAGCAGTGACCTGCAGAGCAAAGTCGTGCAGAGACGTGTTTCACCGCGACGCAGTCTGGAGAAGGGCGTTCGGCTAGCTCACCGTGCTGCTAATCTAATAGAGCTCACTCATGCCGACGCCGGGCGAGGCTGACTCTGGCTGCGAGGGCGAAACTTGAGGGACAGAGAAAGAAACGAGCGCTGCTGCTGACTCTGAGAATCCCTCTTGTGGGAACAGTCTGCCTCAGCTGGCCTGCTTACCGTCTCATAACCTGATATGACTTCTCGCCTCACAGGCTCCGGCATATCAGGACCCGAGCGTGCACGTGTGCATGTCAAAGAGTATTTTAACTCCTGATTGGTGTTTGCATATTACAGTCGACTGAGAGTGTGTGGTTACTTCACCTCACAGTCTGTCCAGAGGCTGATACAGTCGGTACAGTGTGCAGCACGGAGGAACACTCGCTGCAACACGAGAGCTCTGACCCAGATCCCAGACGAAGACGAAGGTTTTTCATCTTCTCTCTCTCTTTTTAGAACAAAGCCTCATCCAGCCGCTCAGATGTGCGCCTCCACGCCGTCCACGTCGCTGCATCCTGTTTTAGCACGCTCCCCAATTAGGAAGAAGTACAAGGTGAAACTGAAAAATACTACGCCTGTTGAGTATCCACACGAGTTTGACACGAACTCCTTCATCGCTCTTTAATCAAACTGCGCTCGGGAACTCGCAAACTTGCACCCGCGCCGGCGGTATTTCTAATCGTGCCTCATCACGTCGACCTTGTACTTCACTCTGCGTCATTCTCCCAAGATTCTTCTCATTTCATGGAAAATTAAATTAACATAAAATCAATTAATGCATTAATTAGTCTCCTTTAATCACACTTACTGGAGTATAGTTTTTGCTTTCAATTATTTATTCCATAATTAATAGACTGTAATTAGTACAGCTGATATCAATATTAAACACCGCGATAATCCCGCTGAGTCGACTGGACATCTGAGGCTCATTAACGGGTCGCCGGGACCAGTCGGAGGTCTGCTGACTTCCTGAGCAGCCAGCGAGACAACAGAAGGATCCGCGGCCTCTGATTCTGCGCACAGTCTGCTGTGGATCGATTTTTAAAAGGTTAATTGCGTGATGATTTCGCCCTCTGGCAAAACGACGAGCTCCATCAAGTTTTTTTATTTTTTAAGCGACCCCGTGGTAATTGTCAGCGCTCACACACACACACACACACACACACACACATAACTCTATCAGTGTTGGCGTGTTTTAGTATTCAGCGCTGCATTAGATCGATTACACAAAGTGACATTTGGGTGGAACGTCTGCGAAAGTAAAACACTAATTTCACTATTTTTTTTTTTAAGCAATTAATCATCTTTGTTTGGATTATTTTTAACGATGATTCATTATTTTCAACTTTCAAACTAAAACTTTGTGTTTAATGAGAAAATGGCACCAATTAACTTTTTGTTGATGGATAATGACATCACAGAATAATAATAAGTGATGAAGCTTAAACTCTTACAGCACAGGGCCGCGGTCCGGGTCCGGGTCCGGATTCTGTGCTGTCCGGACAGATCTTTCATCTTGAGCGGCGTCTCTGACGGTGTTTCTACACCTCCTACCTGTCTCTGATTGGCCGTTACACGCTGCCTTCGTGGGTTCGAGTTCAGGCACGAGGAGGAATGAGACCCGTCAAGGTGAGGAGGGCGGGAATGTCAGCCAATCACAGGCAGGGTAGGTTTGATTTGAGTCGCTGACTTCACACAGTGCAGATGTTGATACGATGAGCTATTCTAACGTATAACTAAATTATAATTCAACTTGCTGCAGAACCTGAGCGTGAGCATTTCTCTATCCGGACCTCCCCGTGTTCTGGAGGTTCTGGTATTTTTAGGTCCTGGTTTTCAGAAGCTACACGAGTCGAGTGATGATACTTTCTGTTTGAATCAGAGTCAGACGGTTTGTTTCTCCGTCTCCCTCATCTCATTCACTGCCTCTCTTATCTAGCTGCTGGGACGGCAGCTCAAGGTGATATGGCAGCTAATTAGCAGAATTATCAGTGACCCCGTTAACAAGCCTGTCATTTAAACCTGTACTTCTCCTCTGAGAGTCCAACAGTACTTCTGCCTGGAGCCCAAAGAGAGAGAGAATAACAGAGAGACCTAAAGATAGATAGAGACAGACAGAATGACAGACAACAGCACTCAGACGGAGAGAGATGTGAAATCAGCGGATGCATGAAAATGTGACGGACGGGGGGCCGAGAGGCTGAGAAGAGAACAATGTGGCACGGTGAAGCAACAGCAGCTGTGAACTGACATTTGAGAGGTTGAATACCGCACAAGGAGGACGGAGAGGTGGCAAGCCACCGCCGAGGAAACAGAGCAGTTTGGAGTTGATGGCTTAATCTCGCAGAGCGTTTCTCAGGGAAAAGAGCGGAGGAGTAATGAAAGGAGAGAAAAAAGGCGAGGAATGGGCCGGAGTAATGATTTGAGTGTAAATGAGGATGGACAGCCGTGCTCCTCCTGTGCCGGCCTCACCTCACTCTCATACATACAGATGGCACTGCTAATTACATGCTGCAAAGGGAGAGGTGCAGCTCCTGCTTCCCCGCATCACACAGCAAAAATCTCGTTGATCTGTGTGTGTGTGTGTGTGTGTGTGTGTGTGTGTGTGTGTGGTTTCCTCGACTGTCTCGCTGACACGTGTCTTTTTAGTTTCTAAAATTGTCTCCCTCACATCTACATGATAAAGGAAGCACCTTTTTAAGATGGCTGCCACAGTTGGACATCTCATTAGTGGTCAAACAGACACACACACACACACACACACACACACACACAAATGCGTGCAGACATTTGGTGTCTACCTGAATAACATTACTTAAAGTGCAAAGCAGAGTGAATGCAGTTTACTTCAGAGGAAAAGTTGAGGAAGATTTATGTTTCCATCAACACGTCGGTCCAAACCTGGAAGATTTATGAAAAATAAAAAACAAGAGAAGGACAATAAAAGTAGAACTTGTCGCTCACTGGAGGAGGATGAGAGGAGAAGTGCTTCCTGGCTGGGTTTGGACCCACGTCCAGTTTAACTGAAGAAAGTTTCACCAGGTTTGTATTTTTACAAGACGTGCTGTTGGACTCATGAGAAATCTGTCTGGATAGTAAACGTTGAAATAACTTCATGTACGACACCAAGACCTGCTCGTCTGATCGCTGTCACTGCTCACTGCTTGTGGTGTGCCAATAAAAACTTTATTCAACATGCCGATTCTTTGATTATGTCGGCAACTCAAGGAAACCGAGCAGCCGGCTGAATCCACGTGAAGGGTGAAACAGGAACCTCCAGAATTTCACCAGTGGACCGCTTGTAGTTCGAAGCCACTCGTCTCTGGAGATCATCACGTTAAACCGTGGCCGTCCATCGCTAACAGCTCGTTAGTACATTAACTAACGAGCCAGCTGAAGTCTCAATGTTTCAACCCAATTTGGGTTAAATGAGCGACCTTTCTATATTTTTATTCATTTCAAGATCGTCCTCGTTTCCGTATAAATATCAGGTGACCGGTGTTTACTGTCTTCACTGAGACAGACAGATAAAAAGACAGAGCTCAGCTTTGGTAAACAAAGAGACGCAGTAAAGGTGAGACGACTTCTCTGTGTTAATGACATTGTTTTGTGTTCTTTCATAACCTAAAGGCTCCATTTAACAACCAAACCACATTCTAGTGTAATAATATACAGTTATTGTATCATTATGTAGTACAGTACAGTATATGTGCACATACAAGGTACAGTACTCTGTGTTACTGTGTACAGACAGCCAATATATATTGTATTTTTTAAATATTGTATTTTGAGTTTACGTACGTCAGAAACACATTTCTATAATTTCTATAATTAAAATCCAAAACGACGCCAGCTCAGACAACAAAGATGGAAAAAAGGAAAACAGAGAAGGTGTACATCATTTCACTTCATTATTTTTAATCCACTTTGGCAGGAGAGGAAAGTGACACAGAGGTTTGGTCATGATTAGATTCCGGCGCCGTCTGCTGTGAATTTCCCTTCATGTGAGCGCGTAGATGAAACATTGTCAGCATTCATTTTCAGATGTTTCGTGATCATGTGAGCCTCTTCTGGATTTCCAGATTGCAGCGTCAGTCACTGCATTATAATCATAACACAATGTGACAGATCGCTACGCTGCTTCTCACTTTGGACCTAGTTTTTATCACTACAGCTGATACGACGTTTGGCACCGCATCATTTGTTTTAGTTTTGGCATGTTACTCTGAGTTTGCTCGTTGATCGTGGTTAGTTTGAGTCTAGTTTTCATCGTCTTAGATGTCGACGTTCCGAGGCAGCAGCTGACACCGTCAGGCTCACAGATGTTGCAGCTCTGCAGGACAGTTTAAAAACTGTTGATGACAAAACAAGTGAGAGTCTTGTCTTGTCTCCAAGAAACCGCAGGAGGCCACGAAATATAAACCTCTGCCAGAATAACTGCTGCCCCCCATAAAAACCACAATGTGTCTTTTTTACACCACCTCAGGAGGAGTTTGTCACTTTTAGACGTAGCTAAGCTAACGGGCGGCTCAGGAGGTCGAATGGGTCGTACGATAATCAGATGATCGATGGTTTGACCCCCGGCTCCTCCGCTCTGCATGTCGACGTGTCCTTGGGCGAGACACTGAACCCCGAAATTGCTCCCGCAGGCTGTGTGAATGCTTATGAACCTCCATTTAGACTGTGTCTTGGGAGTTGACCCAGAATCATCAAAGTGCGTCAGTGAGAAGATTTTCCACCGACTACAATCGGTCTGCTGTGCTGTGGACACGTAATGACACGACAATGTGAGAAACTGTAGAATGTGTGGAAACTCGAAGTGACACTGAAATGGAGGCAAAAACTCAGAGGGTGAAGGCTGAGTATCAAACACAAATTATTCATGTACCAGGAACCCATTTAGTTGCATAACACCAGTCATTATGTATGCATAATTGCACTTGTCAGAGCTGAGAGAAGTCAGGAATATTTACAGTGAGAGGACTTGTGCTGGCTTAAAGGACACCTTCGATTTATAATTTATGGTCTCCTTTCAGACGGCTTATTTCTAAATACGCTGTCAGATTCACACAGAGTGTGTGTGAGTGTGTGTGTGTGTGTACCATCCCAGTTCATGTTTGCTTCTTCAGATCAGAGGAATGTGCAGTTTGAGCAGAAGAGACCTTTAATGATATTCATTTACGTCATTCATCTACAGGTGAGTCATGGAGTCACGAATCTGTGACTCTTTAAAGGTAATTATTAATTTTCAATCAGTTCCAAACAGTCATTATTCATGTAACAGGACAAAAGTAACAAACATTTTCATTCTGAACTTCGTGCAGCTACAATCAATTCATCAAAAGCTAAATCTAATTTAAGTCTATTGAATGAATGCTAATTCCTTTCATGACTCTGCAGCCCTTTATAATAACATCCTGTAGCTCCTCTAGTAAACTTTTATAGTACTTAATAATAAAACGTTGTATCTCTTAATAATAAAGATTTGTAGCCCTTAATAATATTTTTTTTAGCCCTTCATGATAAAATTCTGCAGCGCTTTTATACACTGAATCCTGATTTTGAAGAGGATGGTAGAAAGCGTGTGATGAATTGCAAAGGGAGGACTGAGTGCAGAAGAGGAGCTCGGTGATGGTAATGGGACTGAGAGGAAAAGGCATTATCCTCGAGTACAGAGGGGGAAACTGGGAAGAGGGATTTGGATAGAGGGACGGTGGAAACTGGGATGCAGTGGAGATATAATGAAGGATTTAGTGTGTGTGTGTGTGTGTGTGTGAGATGGAGGCTTGCAGAGCTGGGGGAGGAAGTGCTCAGGACCTTGGTGAGAAAGCGATCACAGGTAAGCCAAAGTCAGGCTTCATCAGTCAACACCATCACAACCAGCACAGCACAGGAAAGGAGTGCACCATGGGAAATTAGACTCGCACTCGCCTCCATTTCTTCTGCTGACCCGGTGGACTTTTCCCTCCGTACTTTTCCCTCCGTACCTTTCTTGTTTCACTCACTCTCACTCAGCTCGAATGTGTTTAGAAGGAAGTGAGCCATGAAGAGTTGACTGCGTGTGGCGTTAACGCAGACGCTTTGTGAGGAAGGTAAATGGTATCGTAAGGGGAGAGAGCGTCACATCCCGTGGAAGCCGCGTCGCTTTGTGCCATTTAATATGAAAAATGTCGGTTATCCTCAGAGAACTGCAAAATTCAGTTTCCAAACATGCTGAGGAATAACTTCACCTCTCGGCTTGTGTCTGTGCATACAGAGTGAAGTAACATTAAAGGGGCAGTTCAGATATTCTAAAGTGTGGCTGCATCATCATGAGTCAGTGTATCTACAGGAGATGCTGGTCAGCATGTTGGACAAAGACAGAGATCTAATGCATGCACCGTCTTCAGAAACTTGAAGTCTGATCTCTCGTCTGTCTGTTTCACCCAACAGCTGGTTTTCAGTGCAGTAGTACTGTACTGCAGGGCAGCCAGGAGTTATTACAGAGCTGCGACAGTCCACAAGAGCTGGATGGACCAGCCAAACATCCGACTATAAACACGGAAGAACGCTGCAGATTTCCAAAATCCAACCAGCTTTGTTTTTCTAACTCCTGATCACATTCGTTCCCTGGATCTTATGACATTTATATTATAGTAACCATGGTAACGTAGATCCACTAATACTGATGAAATAGTCCCAAACTAGATTGTTTGAGGACCCTGAACTATGAAGCCAAGTCATGATCTTTCCTGAAACCTGCATCTAAACCTCACCACAGCATTAGGCTCAGACAAATCACGCCATCCTGATGACAGTGGTGTCAAATCACATGGAGCATTTCGTTTGATTTGTTGGAGGAGAAATCTGATATTTAAGACTTTACACTGAGGGTTGATTTAATCAGCCGTGTTGCAGCTCCAGTCACAGAGTTGGATAACTTCTCATTCAGTGCTTTGTGTTTATTTCTGTTTAACACTTTCCAATCTTTTGATTTGAGGACAGCTTTGCACAGTCCTGCTTCTCTCAATCAGCATCAAGGTCGTCGTGGTTTTTCAGCCAACAGGTGTGCCTCATCAAAATCTAATTAATGCCACTCACGGCGCCTTGTTTGGTGTGTTTGAGACCATCGGTTGTGCTGTTAGCACACTGAACAGCAACTATTAGAACATTTGAAGAACTTTGAAGTTACACAAGTCAGAATAAACACCAACACTTTGATGAAATCGGCTCTCATGAGGACTGAAGAGTTAGATGTGTTCATTAGAGTTACCAGCCTCAGAAATCCACAATTAATGACACCTCAGATTAGAGCCCACATGAATACTTCAGCTCAAGCAGCAGACACATCTCAACACAGTAATTCAACCGTGAAGGCCCGATTCAGGCAGAGGAAATTAGACGAGTGGAAATCTGTACTTTGGTCTGTCGAGTCAGATTCGAGAATTTGTTTTTGTGACATGCAGAAAAGGTGAACGGAGTGTATCTGCATGTGTGGTTCCCACCCTGAAGCATGGAGGAGGAGGTGTGGTGGTGTGAGGACGCTTTGCTTGTGACGCTGATGGCGAGTTGTTGTGAGTCCGTGTGTTACTTCATAGTTTTTCCTTTACAGAAGAAGCCTTTAACAAGAAGGCGTGTCAGACTTTCACTGGTACTGTACGTGTTCTGCAATGTGGCTAATCAAGCGACACAGTTCCTATAAAGACAAACAAGAAATGCTAATTACACCGAACAAACAAGATTCACAATGTGCACAAACAGAATATGCAACACTAGACGCTTGTAAACATCGAGCTGCAGCCATCATCCAACAGCACACAGTCTATTATAGTTCATTCAGAGCACAACACAATGAAATCCTCATTAAGAGCCGGTTGGCTGCAACAGTCTGGCTGACATCAAACATTAAACACCTAAATCACAAAACCCGTCCTCTGAGGTTCGTCTGCTGCAGGTACACTCGAGTCTGCGCCTGTTGCATGTGTAAACGGTGTGTGTATGAGTGTGTTTGTGCCATAACACTGTGAGTTTACAGTATGAAAGCTGAAGGAGTGAATCAGGACAAGGCGGGCGCTCGTCCCTCCCGTGCACTCGTGCACACTCACAAGTGACCTTGAGTGTTTTTAATCAGTTGACATGAAGTGTGTTTTTTTGTTCTCACATACAGAACATGCGAGTACACTTACATCGCCCGGCACAGCTGATGTAACAGTTTGTAAAACACACTGGTGATGCAAAGTTTGAGCTGTGAAGTAAACATCTTTTATTATCACTGTACGCTCGCACCACGTCTGAGTTTGTGCTGATGATTAGCTTGTTTTATCGCAGAGCAGAGCAGAGCGAATATAAACACGCAGCTGCACGACCTTCACCCTGCACGCAAACACAATAATATCTCACTCGCTATATCCAAATAATTCACATCTTCTCATTTCACTTTCAGATTCGACACTAACACTCCCGGTGCTCGCACTGATGATCATCATCCACCTCTGTGAGAGCTCCACGCTGTAGCTGGAGCTATTTGTCACCGGTACACGGCGTCTTTACTGATAAACCGGGCCTAACTGCTCAATGCTTTTTATTATTAGACGACACCCCGGAGCTGCTACGAAGTGCAGGCAAGTGTTTCATCTGTAACGTTTGAGAGATGACATTATTATCTGTAACTTACTAAGCTAACACAGAGAACAGACAGTTTTATGTATTTAGAAGAATAAACTGCATTTTTGTAGACGAGAATTTGAGTTTGAGCAAAAACATACAGAAATCTATCAGAGTAATGAGGAAGATTAGATCTTACACTTTATTACAGTCTAATTTATCCATATTTCTTATTGTAATATAGTTTGACGAGCACTTAGAGGCCTCATCTGCTTCTCTGTTTCAGAAACTTACTGCTCACTATGTTTTTATTCATCAGGTTTATTCAAGTCATTGAGAAACGAGCAGACTTTCACTCGTATCCAACTCGATCTTCAGATCTTCATCCTGCAGAGATCAATTTAATTTCATCAAATTATTGAACAGCTTTTCACACCTTCTCTATGAAATATTACAAAACAAACACACTTACATTGCTTTTATTGTTTATTTATTATCTTTGATAATTTGAACTGTGCAAAATAAATAAAACTAAACTAAAGACAGTCACGGTTCATTTTTCTTGTCTGCGTTAGTCGAATGTAAATCTTCATCCTTCATGCGCAGTGATGACATGTTGACACGTCGCTGTAAGAAAAACACGTCAGATAATCTAATGCATGATCCGTTGAGCCGGTCCAGGTACTGCGATGGTGACACACACACACACACACACACACACACACACACACACACACACACACACAGTAGAACAGAGCCATCGTCGGTGTTCTCACTGCGCTTCTTCCTACTATAACATGACAAACTGCTTCCTGTCTGTTGAGTTATGACGAGTGTGCGTGAAAAATATCAATATTTTAAGCCGCGGCTCGGTCTGTATGTGAACACCATTTGCAGAGTTTTTCATTACCAGTCACTAAAAATACTGGAATTATGTTTTCGTCCCCGAATCTACAAGAAATTTGGAGCTAATTCAGAATCTTGTTACTTTAATTGTGGATTTCATTTCCTGTCTCCTCCTGTTTGTTTGTTCTAACAGCTTCAGCCTGGAGTTGTAATGCTCACAACCCCGAGCTCCTCGAGACAATCACAGAAGATAAATAAAGCATTGGAGCACGCTGAAGTGCAGCACGGCTGTCGGTCCGTGGAACCAGCTGTTAAAAACTCAAATATCTTCGATTTGAAGTGGAACCATCATTTTTGTTTTTACTGTTTCTTCCATTTAATTAAATTCAGTTTCCTTTATTGTGATTTTATTAGTCTGGATTTAATCAGCAGCAGCTGTGAGGTCAGAACAAACGTGTTCCTGCTACAAATTAAGTTTAATACTAATTCAATTTTTAATATGTTTTGTTTAGAAACAGCGATGCTACATTTTGTACCATGTGCATGTTGTAGTGAGGAGGTTGGTTAGAGACGCCAACGTTTCTGTTGAGTGTGGAGTTGGAAACTTTCCATGGGAATTATGCGACAGGAATTTATGGGAATATACCAAATTGAAGGCCTTTTAACAGTGAAAGTTCAACTTACAAATAAATCTGTGGAAACGTTTTTTAATTGTTTTATTTTGCATGTCTGCAAAAAACAAAACTAAATGCTTCAGATTTATGTTTGTTTAAATTATCCACAATTTACAGTTAATTCACATAAAATTCTCATTGAGTTTCCAGTTTGGAATATTTCCAAAATCCCCAAATCTGAACTTCCCATGGAGATTTCCAGGAAACTTTTCACCCTTTTGCAGCTGTGTGTGGCTACAAAACACACACATTGTTTAAAAACTGTCAAAAATATAAACATAGCATCAATGACATACATACAGTACATGTCCTATGTGTGTGTGTGTGTGTGTGTGTCCTCTAAACATTTTACAGGCGTCAACAGTGTAAATTCACGAGCCTCCTCATCGTCATGCTGAAGCTCGGTCCTCCTCCTCGTCCCCTGTCTGACTCGCCCCAGAGCATTATAGACAATTTATGGAAACACATAACACAGATTCACACATGTATCACTGTGGCTAGAGAGAGGTCATCCCTGCAGTGTGTTGTGTGTGTGTGTGTGTGTGTGTGTCTCATCTTGTCGGACTATCAGAGGTAGTTTACTGCACTGCTGCACGACCAACAGATGGCCATTACCATACTGTAGCAAATTCAAACACAAGGCAGGGACTTCTCTCATTTTCAGACGCCAAAGCTCGCTCACATTATAACACCATGATATCAGCGCTCTCCCTAACACCCATAATGAAAAACTGTAAATGTTCTCCCCTCAACAGTAAAAAGATACGTTTATAGCTCTTCTCTATTTATGAGCTGACACAGCATTAGAGCGATTTCAGGGCCCGTCCCTCATCCTCGATGCTGTCAGGAAAACTGTATCGCCGGAATGGGATTGAAGGGACTGAGCTCAACTCTAAAAGCTCATATTCATCTCGTAGGAACAGTCGGATGAAAGTCTGACACTTCCGTTTTGCTGCAGGAATTGGCGGCGAATAAAAAGGGGGAAGAAGGAAGGAGGAAACAGAACCGGCTACACCTTGGAAAGTTTGTGTCGCAGCAGCCTCACGTACGCAGTGTTGTATGAATGTCGCACTCACATGATCTGCGGTTGTGAGTCTCAACATGCCCCTTAATCTTCCTCAAAGGGAGCCACTGGCAGAAAAACTCTGGGCGGTTGACCAGGCCACAGATGGTGTCACACACACACACACACAAATTGCCCAAAGGACACACACCGCGGGCACCATATGACTCCCTATAAAGCTCGCCGCACCACTTTTAAAACCACAAACAGACCAAGAGGCCGACAGTGCGAGCCGCAGCGCTGATCTCTGTGCTCACGGTGCATAATCACTTCACCTGGCTGATGATCGCTCGACGCGTCCAGAACTTTATTTACTGGGCCGTAACCATGGAAACAAAGTTAAGGTTGGCTGAATTGCTTAAGATAAAGTTTCATGATCGATACTGACGTCATATCTGTGTGTTAAGAACAAACAGCAGCCTTCCTGGGAGATGAAGCCAGCGTGGAAGTCCTCGAACGTCCAGTAAAAGTTCTTGTTTTTGACTGACGCCGGCTCAGATTGTTATAACCAGACTCTACAGAGAAATGACACCTGTTCTATACCTTCATGTGTCTGTGAGCTCTCCTCTGCAGTCTGTTGGGATTTGCACCCTAGAAGCAGCTGGTTCACCTTCCTCTCTCTCTCCTCGTCCACTCGGCCACCTCTAGTCTCGTCTGTAAGCTCCAGCTGAATCACGTACGAGCGTCCGAGTTCTTGTCCACATTGTCGAAATCTAAACTTAACGGTTTTATATGAAGGTCCAGGATGACTCCTTCTTCCCCTTTGAGTAGTTTTGGAAGCAGAACTTGTCATGTGACCTTGACCTTCACTTACAGCTCGACCAGACGTCTCACGCTGCTCATCCCAACCTGCTGATGACACACTGTGACACGCAGCGGTGAGCGCTTCCTGTTTGAAGCCTCACACTGACCAGGTACAGCTGACGGATTGTTGGGCGCCGCCTCGGTGTCGTGATCATCAGCACGATCACTGAGACACTGAACAGTCGGACACGTGCATTCAAACTCACCTGTAAAGGTTAGAGCACATTTTAGGTGAAGCAGGTGAATGATGTGAAACATTCAGACTTAAGACTCTAAAGTTTAGCTGAAGATGTTTTGGTATATTTGGAGATTTTCTTGGATCTTTGGTGGAATTTAAAATAAAGTTCTGTGGGTTGGAACAATGTTACACAACGCAGGTGGGTGAGTTTATGTTTGAACTTAAATTTCAGATATAAATATAAATATATATATAAAACTGGCCTGAAAGTGATTCATGTACAAATATAATGAGATGAAAAGATTCAGCTCAGACAGAATCAATGTGGAGACATGATCACAGCCACACGCCCCCGCCCTGTGTTCTTTAAATGGCGGTCGGCGTCCTGTGTGCCTCCATCTGAAGTGTCATCAAGTCTGATTCGGCCTTGCTGAGGTCAGGCTGCACATGAGCGCTGTGTTGTGAGGACACTCAGCATCATGAGGACACACAGAGACAGAGTCCAAGCGCCCGCTACTCTGAGCTCTCAGACAGATGGGATGGGATTGCGGAGCGTCGTGGCTTTCCCAGTTTGCAGATTTCAGTCATTTTAAAACGGAGCGCCGCGCCAGATTCATCAGAGTTCGACGCCGTGTCATGAATTTCCCCCTCTTCGTATATGAAATATCACTGTCCCGCTATTAGCGTTCGATTTCAACTGGGGTGAAAAAAGCTGAGGCGCTTCTTGTCTGGGAGGAAAACATCAGCACTGAAACACACTCGCAGCTGTTTAATGTAATAACGCACGCATGAAGTCTCACTCCTCCCGAGCGTGGCAGCCTAATTCGTGTAGGTCGATTGTTTGTGATTCAGACATTCTCTGTAAATGTCTCAAAATGCGACTGGACTTGACTGCGTGCTCGAGCTCGTGTCGATACGTGTGTGTGTGTGTGTGTGTGTGTGTGTGAGCATCTGTTTGATGTGTTTGTGTGTGTGTGTGAGTGGAAGGGAGATGAAGTGTGAAATGAAGTCACTGGGGCTAAGTTGAACTTGAAGCACGGAATAAAACAGAGAGGTTACCGCTCAGTTACCTCGGGGGTCGCCGCGATTCTGAGCCCCGCGTTCTGCAGCGTGCGAGACTTCTGCTTCCAATTAGACAAATTCAAATATAGAAAACTGAAAAATGAAAGCGTGATCAGTGATCGTCCACCACGATGCGGCATGACAGAACCAGTAGGCTAATGAGAGGCCGAAGCGAGAGACAGATGGTCGCGGTCGGTCGATGTCTCGGCGGCACAGAAACCGTCTTCACCGGATTTCGATTTGAAACACGACTGACTGTTTCAGCTCGCCGTCCACTCTCCTGTACCGCTCATCGCAACCAAGCCGGGCCTGCGCGGCGATACTGCGCCTCTCTCTGCCCGCCTCTCTCTCTCTCACCGAGGTTTTGCTGATTTCAGTGTTCTGAGTCTCTTATGAAACTTTCCAGGAATGATTTTGCTCCTTGAATTTCTTGGTGCTGTACTTCAGATGTCCTGTTTTACAGTATCCACTCAGCTGATTCGTGTTGGCGTTGGCAGTGAATGCTCATTGGTAATCAATAATTAAAGCTCTATAGGGTCTCTGTGAGTTAATATTCAGGTCTGTGTCTTGTGAAAGCCTTGGAGATACAAAGCTTCTATCTTTACTCCGCCCGCCGTTCCTCCTCCGCCCAGTGTTTCTATTTGTATTCACTTCCTTTCTTGTAACTTCATAAGCTCTCGTTCTCGAGATTCTCCCGTCAAATTTAACGCGGGCCGCCGCTAACACAAAGACAAACCCACACAACATGTGAGCGCAACATGAACAGGCAATGCACGAACACTCTCACTGAACCAACTCCTGGTTTGTCGTGCTTTTCTTAAGATGTTCTCTCTCTCACCTACCATCTCCCTTTCCCTTTGGAGAATAGCTGCAGCCTAAATATGGATAGCTCAGAAAATATGTCAGCGCCTGTTTCTACTGTATCCTACTTTTTTAGACTTCAGAAAATCCGAAATTGCAATGAGAATACATCAAGTGTAAAGAGAGATGACTTCCTGTTACTGAAGCTTTACTGAAGCAGTGTTTAAATGAATCATTACAAAACACTGGAAACAACTTCCAGTAAAAAGGAAATATAAATTAATACCAACACAAACAGTCCAGAAGAGTTTGAGATCAATACGTCTGACACGCCAACAAAACAGAACATGAGGAACTTCATAAAAGAAGATATGTTGGATTTGTTGTGTTAGATAACGCTGCATGAGAGACGAGAGGGAGTTGTTGGGTCTCTGTAAATAATATCAACATCACTTCTGTTATGATTCGGTGCTGTATAAATAAAGTTTTAACGTTAGCGAGTTTAATATTCACTCTGCTTTTGGTCTCCACCATCTGATCTGATGTAAATAACTGCCTCGTTGGCTGCAGCCTAGCGGAGGCTGTGAAGTGACACCAAAACCTGCAGTTCCTCTTCTCGTCCACTCGAGGCTGGCTCAGGTCTTTGTTGATTTTTGTCTACCGAATCATTTAGCCACATATTTTGAGTTTCTAAACGGCTTGTCGGAAACCTGCGGCTGACTGAGAGAGTGAACCAAAGCAGCACAGCCTGCATAGGAATATCAGTCAGTGCTTTAAACAGCACGGTGTGGAAAAGATGCTTTGTGCAACCTGAAAGATGAAGATTTATCATTTGGCCTTTAATATAAAAATGTGTTGTTGTTATTCAAAATAAAACACATTTGCTCCCTGCAGGCCGAGCAGACACTGGGTGCCACCTTCACCTCATTTTGCCTCAGGATAAAATCTCGGACTCTGCCTCCTAATATACTAAGTCAGATTTGCCACGGCGCCGTTGCATGATTAGTCTTTGGAAGCTAACAGAGTTTCCCTGAGGAGGATGTCTCCAGCGAGGAGGGAGCTTACCTAATGGTTACATGTTCATCACTCCGTCCTGTCATTCCTCCCTCTGTCTCCTTCCAAACACGAGCCTCTCTGGGGATCCTGTTTACAAATGGCTCCCACTCTTCAGACTTTTGACGCTGAAAAGCTCAGCACTTGTTTTCCAGACGTCAGCAAGTCAAACTCTCTCTCTCTCTCTCTCTCTCTCTCTCTCCTCCCTGAGTAATTTGACAGAAGAGCTTTCCGTGGTGATGAGTAGTCTCTTTCAACCCCGGCGCTATAATTACACCTCGGTTTGTCCGTATTGCCGCCCGCCGCGGTCTAAATAAGCTGTTTGAGGTTTGAGCTGTTATTTCAGAGTCTTGGAGGAGAGCTGAAGTGACTTTAGACACTCGGATGCTTGAAAGTGAGAACACCACACGCGGGATTCCTCCATAAATAATTGGGTGGATCGTCTTCACAAACCTGAGAGGATGCTATTACTGAGTCACGCTGACATTTGGTTTATAGTCACACACCATAAAACTGTTTGACGTCTGCTCGACGTCTTTGAAATTGATTATCGGAAGTGTTATTTTCAAAATAAAAGCTATCACTGTCAAAATGTTCAGTACTGTAGTTATACCACATCGCTCAGGATTCACCGACTTCTACCTGAGTTAAAAAACTTATTATGTAAAAGTGGCACTGACTCTGAATCAGCACAGCGGCTGCAGCTTTTTGTTTTACATTACTGCCCCGACAGTGATGCAGCCACAGCAGTTCACTACTCCAGCAAGTAGCCCGAGCCGAGCAACGGAGACGATTTCTAGTCCCGTCAGAGCTCACGGAGATCATGGAGTTCCTTAAGCTGAATAAATACACACACATGAACATTAAACTGCTTTGCTAGTCGAGTCTTGTAGTGACGAAGATATCTGCTGAAAAAGATTTTTCCGTGGACGGATTTGGCTCCTCTGTCCGTCCGTGAACTTCACATTTATTTTGAAGCTAGTAATATTTTTAGTGATGAGTCAGGTCGTGCTGTCGTGCTGATTTGAGCACATTCGAGATGCCTGGTTGACCAATCGGATCGCTCGGTCGGACCTACTTGTTTTATAATGATCCACACACACACACACACACAGCATCACAGTGTCACTGTCAGCTCGGGAACACACACGATGTCGGAGCGAGGAATTGTGGGATTTCAGCTGGAAGTAGTCAGTCATTAGCTAACCTGTTGGCCGTAACGAGTACATGTTCTCATTGCTGTGAATTTGCTTGTGAGTCAGTCTCTTTGTCAAAAATAGCTTAACACAGCTTAAAGGCATGCGGTGCTCAAAGTAAGGTTTGTGGGCCAAACTATTTTATCCTGAGGAAAGCAGTTTGCCAGAAAGTTGATCTTTATTACCTGAAATAAATGTTTCTGAGTTATGACTTTGTGGCTTTCCCATCCACCTTTTTTTTTTACCCAACAAAACAACAAAAATGAACCATTAAAGTCAAACTACTGTGTGTGAACAGGACACTGGGGAGACTCAGGCAGAGCCAGCGTATTTATAATTGATCCGCATAAACCCATTCAACTTTTTTTGGGCCCTTTCAGGGAAAACTTGGGCATAGCTAAAAGGAAGCTTTGCAGCTACCATCAGTCATGTTATCTGGTACGTTCAGAGCTTCCTCAAAAGCATAGCAACAGAAAAGAGCAGTTAGGATTGTGCTGGTTTCTGGTTTCGCCAGTCCGGTCCGGTGTAACCAGCCGGTCGCTGCAATACTCCGCCTGCAGCACATGTAGCGTTAGCAGAGTGGCATCACGGCTGAGCAGATGTTTAAATTGAAGGCTTCAAACATCTGCAAGAAACTGTTATGGAAAACATGCAACGACAATATTGAAGCTTTACGCTTCTCAGGGGACGCACAGAAAAACAGATTAGCTTTTATCTCCAGGATGATTTGCAAAGTGAGACCGTCCACGTGCCGGCCGGCGGTTAATGTGCTGTATGTCGTCTCACTGCATCGCGTAGAGTTTTGGTTTCTGCTGCAGAGAGAGCTCACAGATTCACGTCAAAGGACGGGTGACGCTGCCAGCCTAATCTGGAGCTGAGGTCTTCTGAAGCACGCCTGAGGTTTTATTGGATGGCTGCTGTGTGCTCCAGCCAATGTGGAGTTGGCTCTATCATCTCTGTCAAAGCTCTGAGGGCCTCTGCGTACATTGATATTCAAGCCTGTGTGTTCTCAGTTCCCCTGAGGTTCGTGTGCGTTCTCACTCTCTCTCTCTTTATCTGTGTAGCGGTGTGACCCTGTCTTCTCCCTCACACCTCAGCACACTGCGTCAGCTTCAGCCTCTCATGTCTTTACTGACATAGACGATGAACTTCCAGTGTCAACATATGGACCCTCGCTAACTCTCCTGGCCTCTACTTTGACGGCAGTGTGGTGTGGCAGCGCGTGTGTTGACCCTGGATCAGCTGCAGTATCACGACAGCGCTCTGTTTGTGAGACAGACATCGTGGGAGAAGCACTCTGCCTTCGAGTACCTTCGAAATACGACACGCTTCTGCCGTTAAATGAGTATTTCAGCTCTAAAATAGCTTTTCATGTGCAGAGAAATAATACTGTGCAGAAGTGCACGGCAAACAGACATCCAGGTGGAAATGCGATCAGGTACTGAACTGTATCTCATACTGTTAAGGAAAGGAGCTTCAATGCTTCCTTTATTATCTCCTTTAGCGTAGGACACACCGGACCATCCTTTAGGAAAGGAAGCATCTTTCCTCGACCTTAACTGTTTTGATTTGGAAAGGACTTTTCACTTGAGTGTTCGACTGTGGTTTTCTGCAGCATGGGCTGATTGGTTGATGAGGCACAGGTGTGTTAATCAGGCTAGGTGAGAGGAAACCGGAGGCCACGCCCACAGAGAGACAGGCAGAAACACCAGGCGGGAGGAAGACGAGGAGAACACTGTGAAGGAAGGAGGCAGAGAGACGGCTGAGCACTCGGCCCACGTTGAAGGAATTCAGGCTAAATAAAGTCACATGATTTTACAAACTGTGACATACTGATTTTTCTGGGGGGTGTAAACAAATATTTATCCCTTCTCTCAATGTGCACAGTTTGGGTCAGCTCATCGTTGATGCTACACTCCGTTCCCGCCCTGCCCTTCAAGCTTTCTCTGTCTGCTCTGAACTCTCTGCAACCTTTCCTCCTTGGAGTCACAGTCTCACATTTTCATGGTGTATGAAAGTCACAGTAAGGGAGCTGCGAGTGACAGCTGAGTGAGACTCAACTCCTCTTTGTCTGGGAGGTTTTTATTTTTTTTAAATAACTCTATACAAAATAAAAAATGATGCCTGTGTGCGGCAGCTGTGACGGCGTCGTGGCTGCTTCACCATCTCCTGCCTGGCAGAGATCGGCGGTCTGGTTGAAAATATTTTTATTGCCAGGTGTCTCACAGACGGCGATGCGGTTGTCAAAGCTGTGCAGTGCAGGTGGAATATTCATAACACACCCAAATCAGGCTTTACCCAGAAAACAGGAGACACACACACAACTGCAAGAAGTTCTATTCCCCTTTCAGTCCAAGCTCGTGCGAGAGCCCGGTGTTGACAGTGTGAGTCGGACTTCTCTTCCAGAGTTGGTTGGTTATTTGTTGACCGCACTGACTTGTGGTGGGTTAGTTAGGTTTAGTGACGGCTGCGTTTTCTTGGAAGCTGAGAGCAGCAGCAGAAACGTTGCAGACTGTGTCACCTCGCAGTGATGAAGCAGCTCTGAACACGAGATTTCAAACAGGGTTCTTCTTCTGTTAAATTCACGAAGGCTCGCAGAAGACGCTGATTTTAGCAGTCTAAAAGTCCATGTGGCAGTGATCAAATGAAACAATACAGTTGGGCTGACAGCTGCCATCCATTGTCATTATTCTTTTTTTGGCACAGAGTTTCTGTTTTCTCCACCTTCACATGTCTGCTGTGGTATCAAAGTGGGAGGAGAGGCTCTGTAGGCAGAGTGTCAGTTTTTATTAGATGGTGCAGCATTCTGTTGTCAGGGAATACTGTGATTATGCATGCGAGAGCAAAGGTGCATGTGCTAGAACGCAACTTATTTATATATTTATTATAGATTATATCCTAATCAATTTCATATATCTTCACCAAGCAGCAAGAAAAAAACATTTTTAAGCGTCCATTTGGTGCGCAGTCTGAACGATTGCCACGCATTACCGTCACAGAGCTGTCAGTACGCTGGGTGATGCACAGATGTAAGCACAGATGCACTGCACATGTACAGTTTCCTTCTGTCCTCGCTCTCACTGCTCAATGCCACCAAGTTATTTATTCCTTCTTTAACGTGTGGCAGTGAGATCTGTAGGAGAATAACACAGTAACCAAATGTGTCACCTCCCTTTGAGGCCAATTGTACCTGAGATGAGTTATAACACCCGGATTTCTTTTCGGAGGAAGTCACTTCTGCACTGGCTTCATTTGTCGCTCCCTCGTCGCTACCACAAGTGACGGCGTTCCAGTAAATCGGGGTTTTGTTAAAGGTTAAGGGTGAAATTTGGCGTGACATCGAGGAGCAGACTGGTGCAGCGATAATGAGGGTGACCGTCATGGTAAAGAGGGAGCAGAGCCAGAAGGTAAACCAGTTAGACGACAATACAACCCCGCCTGTGGTGGTGAGCTTTGGGTGACGACCGAAAGAAAGTGATGGCCAAGGAAGGAAGGAAGGAAGGAAGGAAGGAAGGAAGAGGGCGAACAATCTCCATTTGACAGTCATCCTGTCAAATAAGGACTTTTCAGACGTCGAGCAGCTCTCCACTTCATTAATGAACTCCAGCCGGTCTGCGTGTGGTAACCAACCAACCGACCGACCTGTCTTTTGCTGGTGCTGGCAGAGTCCTTTAGTCTCCTGATAACCTTGGCAACTACTCTGAGGCTGCTTCACAACATGTGCTGGTTTGAATGAGACGCATTGAAAAAACTAATAACGTAGCAACAGATTTCATAACAGAGGCAAATGACAGCAGGTCAGAACACAGCGAGGCTCCTGTCTTTCTTTTCTCCTCGCATGACCACACATATTGAACCAATCAGTTTATAGTAATGACACTGCTGAGGACGGCATCCCGTCTTTTGTCACGGGGCCATAATATCCAGGGTTGATCGCATGCTGCGAGGGAGACGCTGTGTCTGGAGTTATTCACTGCGACTGAATGCACTGCACGGTGGCCGATGTTGAACCCATGTTGGGAGCCTTTGACAGACCTGACGTATCAGGACACAACATGCATTTACAGTGAAGTGGAAGTCAGAACATCTTTATCTTCCACAACGTGAAGATTTAAATCAAATCGCTCAGAGGCGTGAGGCGAGCGCGGTGCACAGCGGCCCAGTGAGCTTCCATTGTGAGAAAAACAGTGTCACGACCGCCATGATTTACCTCTCCTTCTATCAGAAGTTGATCCATTCAAAGAAAGGCTACGCAGTGCAGAGACATACGTGATGATCTGGGTAATTTTATGACCTGAAGTCAATAAATTGTCCTTCATTAGATTTAGTGTGTGTTTGTTTTAAGCTGTGATACACAGATTTATGCTGAGAATGACAGCCGGTGTCATAAATGAAATAAGATCCAGCTTCTGGGTTTGATTCTGCATTTGTGGCTTTAAAGCTTCAGGAACGTTTCACAAATACAAATATGACACAAAGAATAATATTTCTCAGCAGTTGTCTTGTGGTCGCCTCTCTTTGTGTTGCAGCGTGTCTCGTGCCGGCTCAAGACAAAGATAATAAACATGCCGTCATGGAACGCTGCACATGTACCTGTCACTGTTTAAAGCCACAGCTCGGTTACTCTGCGGCTATCGCTAACCTGTAAACACAGAATGAAATATGTTGCTGCCTTAAAAACATTTCCAGACTCTCTCTGGCTCTCACACATAAACAGACCCGCTTTTATATGAAGCATGGAGTATTAAATGTTCGTACCTGTACCTGTAGTAATAATAGCACAACAAACACAAAGACTTCAGTTAGTTTTGCGAGGGGAAACAATCATTTCCTCTCACCTGTTTGTGTCTTTGCAGAACATTCAGTTAGATTTATCTGGACTGTATCATAATTAGATCGAAGCTGCATTTAGAGCGATATCTGTGCTTATGACAGGCCAGCAGGTGTTCGGAGAGATGATGACGCACCAGAAAAGGGCAAACATTGTCCTGACAACGGTGAACAGCTGGTCCGGAGCCCGACACCTGCGTGCCCGCCCAGCGTTATGTCAGCCCTCTCCAGTACAAACTTCAATCAAGGCTTTCGGCAGCTGAACCAAAGGCGGCTACAGAGCAAACGCTAACAGCATCTGTCACAAATCACCAGGTGAAGAAACGTGGAGTCCGGAGGACAACAGGAATGTACCGTCCTCTTGGCTCGTCCTGCAAGATACAAGGAACGATCAGCGGCATCCATCTTAGCTTCCATTTGTTGCCTAACAGTTTTAGTGTGACCGAGAGCTGGAGATGAGAAGGTGAAGTCACAGTGAGGGAGGACAGACTTTGTGTTATTGTCTGAGGTGGAAAAGGAAGCGCTGTGTGTTTCTGGTCAGCCGCTGTAAAAATATCACAACCAATCAGGCCATAAATCATCTCGTGATCTTTTAGCTGTTACGGCCCATCAGTCATGTGCAGTTTGATTCAGCCCTCATCATCGTACGGTTCCTCTGTTGAAGTGTAAACATGGTTAGAAAATGAATTACCTCGCTGTCAACAAATTTGTGGAGGTCTTAGAAACTTCACATCCGTGGATCTTATCGAGTGGTTGCTAAGTGATTGTGAAGATTATCAGGTAGCTCACAAGTAACGTTTCTTAGCAACAGTGTGTGTGTGTGTGTGTGTGTGTGTGTGTGTGTGTGTGTGTGTGTGTAGGTGTAAATGGGCATTTATAATTTCAGATCACAAATGCTGTGGGAGCTATTTGTAGCCGGGTTCCAACAACAATCTCTCCTCAGCGTAATCTACAAGTTCACCCAGCGCTGTGGAGCACTCGTTCTTCTATAGGCATGTTTGAGAGGACAAACTATTGTTTCTATTATATACAGCTAAAAAAAGAAAACACCAACACCGAGCATCAACATGTGAATGTGGTTTGTGTCTGTGCATGAGGTGAGGACAGTGAGGACCCAGCAGAGGCAAATAACTATATAGAAACCACTGATCTCCTCACCGATGGTCTTGGTTGAGATCATGACGAGCCATGAACATGTAACGGCCTCCTGACGGGCCTCCCAGCCTGCACACTGAAACCCTTTCAGACGGCTCGCCTGGTCTTCAAACAACCCAAAGGTCACGTTACCCCGCTGCTCATCGAGCTCCACTGGCTACCTGTAGCAACCCACATTAAATTCAGACTCCTACTCTGCACCCGTCTACTTGAACGTCCTCATACAGACATATGTCACCTCTCCAGTGAGCGACGCCTGGCTCTGCCGCCCGTACGCTCAGGACGATCCAAACTGTTCTTGTCTGTTGTTCCCCGTTGGTGGAACGTCCTACCAGTTCCTACCAGATCAGGGGCGGCCCTCTCTACCTTCACAGACCTCCTGAAGACCTCCAGCTCTTCAAAGAGGAGCTCCTCTAGAACACTACCAACACCCGGACATGAGAAATCTGTACAACTGGACCTTGATTCTATGTGAGTAGTACTCCTTCTCTAAGTTCCTAATGTCACCTAAAATCCTCCTGATTCTCTTTGTTCCACAGCACTCGCATAATAGATGCATATTACAAAAAAAGGTCATTTATTTTTCTCCAGTTCTGAAAGCCAATCCACACAAATCCAGCGAACAGTGTTCTCTATTAGCAGATCAACATGTATTTTAAATTTGTTCTGTCTTTTCTAGTCCATTAGCAGGACTGCTATTAGCCACTGACAGCTATCTCTTCAGCAGAAAATGTTCTCTCTGTGAAACTTGGCTGGACAAGTCTGTCATAAATCAGAGTCCTTTGTCTCCTCGGATTTGTTTCCCTCTGCTCCGTCTCCTCGATGATTTCATCCTCACGTCTGCAGCTCTTCCCCTCTTCAGCGATTTATAGAGGTTTCCTCATTTCTGTCTCTTCGGCCTGCAGCAGCTGAGCTGTGAGGTTAAGTGCAGGTGAACTTTGGTGTCCAGCATGAGATCCGATTCCTCTTCAACATTTGGTTTGTTGTGTGTTCGTCTGTATAGTGACCACTTCCTTTCTTCTGGATTAGGGAGTCTTGTTTTCGTCGGCACTGACTGGAAAGAAGTCGTCTTTTTGTGGAGCATTCTTGTCCTGCCTCAAACGCCAGACTGTCCTCACCTTTCTGACTCTTGACGGCATAAATATTGTCTTCCCAGTCGGCGCAGATTACCCGCGTACTGCTTGTGTGTCTTTCAGATGACTTGAAAGCGTTTCTGGAGGTGATGTCGCAGACCTCAGCCACTCTTTGTCGCTGCCTCTCTGCACAGTCCTGGTAGGAGCCAGAGCAGTCCTGACTTTCAACCCCAAACACTACCGGCAGCCCGGCTGGCCTGCCAAACTGTAGACAGAATGGAGAGTAGTGTGTGTGGCCTCCTTAGCCGTGCAGTTATAGGTGTGTGTGACCTTCGGGAAGTCATTTTTCTGTTCCTTAGTGAGTGTTCTTAACATTGAGAGAAGAGTTCAGTGGAACCTCTTTGTTTGTTCACTCCCGTGGGGGTGATCTGGACTCGTGTGAGATCCCTGGACACCACAGAGTGCTTTCTAGGTGGTGCAGCAGCAATTTATCCTCCAAAGTCACGGTGCACTTTCTGGGAAACCAAACGTGAAACAGGAATCACTGAACAATTTGTCTGTCTGCCACAATTTTGGCTGATGATTCGCATATGCTTAAGTGTAATGATCCATTATCAGAGGTATATTTTCATGACCACCTTGACGTTCTTCCAGATGCAGGACGTTGACCGGGGCCAGCTGGAATAGGGAGTGTTTAAATCCTCAACATGGGTACCTGTCTGTCTGATTTCTTTGTCAGTGTGTCCTGTATTAGATTTAATGTCTTTCCGTGTCCCATTTCTTTGTGCAGCTCATTTAAAATGGTACACGTCCACGTCTTGTTTGAAATGTCCGGTGCATGACATCTGCCCTGATCTCCAGCTTGCACTGCTTGACCAGACCTTTAAACTCACCCGCAGTCTTTAGTTCTTGTCCAGCAGCGTCTTGTTATTGTGCTTTCATCTCATCCTGCAGACTCTCAGTTTCTGTCTGTTCCTGAAGAGCACTGCATGAAACCAAGCTAAGGAGGTGGCTTCCTTCTCCCTGTCTGCTTCCTGACTGCGTACGTAAGCTCTCTCAAAATCGACCGGCGTTCTTGATAAGCCGGCCTCTTCTGTGTTTGCCTTTTCTGGCCTGTAAAATTTAAATCTGCTAACTCGCTCAGCTTGAACGACATTCAGCTCGATGTGAGTGGATTATTATCTGCACAGAGCACAAAAGAACGTCATTAAAGAGATCTATGTCGTCCAGGATCGGAGGGTTGGAGATGGCTGAGAATCTTTCTGTGTGTGCAGCATCATCGCTGACTCCATGTGGATGTAAGACAACTTTACCCATCCACGTTTGTACTATACTCCCCTCTCTAGTAGCTTTGTGAGTGTGGATTAGCTGGATGTAGAGAGGAACTCTGCATCCTCTCTGGAGATGAGGCCCAGCTGACCACACTGACTGCAGCCTCCTCCTCTGTCCTGGCAGCCTCTTCTCTAAGTGCCTTCACCGTCTGCCATTTGGTTGGAGGTCTGCGGGCTCGCCTTCGTCTTTTCCTTGCAGAGATCTTCGGTCATTCACTCTGGGTCTCTCAGTGCTGTTCCTTTATCTCGGTCTCAAAGTTACCTGCTTCGTTTACTTTTGTTTTCAGACGAGGGATTCTAAAAACGACAGTATGAATCTACGTGAACTCCACAGATTTGACTTCCAGCTGCAGAACTTTCAGGTAAATTTTCAAATCACTGAGAAAACACAGAAACACACGCTGATGCACACTGTGCTCTTCTCCCCATCACCTCCCTCTCTTCAGCCTCCATGCCATGGAGAACTATACTATTTTTGCAGACTGCATATCACCTTGCAGAGATTTGTATGTTAACATGGATGCTCCTCTCTGTCACTCAGATGGCAGGATGTCACACTCGGGGCTAAACAGACCTGGTTTTTAGCCCTGGGGATGATTTTTGCACAGATTTGAGTGTTTGGCTGCTTTTTCTTCATTCAGCTTCACACTCGACAGCTCGGGCACCTCATTTAAGTCTGAAACATAATGAGTGGTGTTTCTTTTCTCCGATCTCTGGCGAGATGAAATGCTGCTGGAAGGCCGGTGACCTTTAACACTTTAGTTTCTGACACAGACTTTCATAACACTCACCACTCATGGCTGACATAACGCTGTATGTTTTGCTTAAGTTGCGTTTATTGAATCACTTTTTGACAAACTCTCCAAAGACCCGACATAACACATGTAGGTTCAGAAAATCTGCTACTACAGGTGTCTGTTGGACGGCCAGGATGAAAAACATCACCACTGAGCATTTTAGCATCTTCACTTACAAAAATGAGTGAACACATTTTATACTGTGAAATCAAATCTTCAGTGTTTTTCTTTATCATCCATCGATCACACAATCTGCTGCTTTCTTGATGAATGAAAAAGTCCACAGCCATCCATTCTATTCAGCCACACTCATGTAACCTTTTAAAAGAAAAACACGGTTGACCAAAGTTCAGTCTAAAAGTCTGAAATTCTGCCATTTACTTTGCAGAACATTGGAAATGTTTCTTGGAAAGTCGAACATTAATGAAAGGCAGCAGCAAAAACCAGAGAGCAGGTGAAGGTGTCACAGTCTGCTCCCCTTTCACCTGCCTCTCAGTAATTTTCCATTCCCTCTCCACTCACCTGCCAGCCACGCCCCCCTCATCAGACCTACTCCCCTCACCTGCTTCCCATCACCAATCAAGCTAGGATTTAAGCTCTCCCAGCTCACTCACTCTCTGCCAGATTGTTCTCTATGCTCACGCAAGACTTTCCAGCACTCTTCTCCGGACTGATCTCCTGCTGCCGACTCTGCCTGCCTTGGACTAACCTGTTTGCTGTACTCCCGGTAACCGACCCTGCCTTCCGTCTTTGACCACGAGCTTCTGATCCCTCTGGATTCTGCCAGCTGGTGTCGGCCCAGCTACTGGTGGCTTTCTCCTGGTACGTCTGCCTCAACTCCTGCCTACCTGCTTGCTGGACTGGTGTTCCCAGCCTAAGCCCCTGGACTTTCCCTGTGCCCAGAGAGACTGTTTCCTGCGTGTGCTGCATTTGGGTTCTAATTACACCCGTTACAGAAGGACCAAAAACTGAAAAACACTCATGAGACGAGACACTTTCTGGAGAAGCAACATTCAAACAGAGCGCTGCTTCCAAACAGTCGCTCATTTTTCTACCTATTTCTACGAAGATATTTGTGCCACGGGTCAGAGAGAGAAACAAGATTCAGACTACTGCTACGTGTAGTTTGAGTCATCTTAGGACTATTACATAGTTACTAGTACTAATCAGGGACTTACCAGCTCGTCAGTAACTTGCCGGTGCTTTACTGTTTCTTTATCAGAGTTTGTGTCTGCTGTAAATCGGGTCGATGACACTGTGCTGTAATCTTTTGGGGCTTCATTACCGCTCACATCGTAGCTTAGCTAGCATGCAAATCATGACTGGGGAGTCCTTTTCTGCTACTGTACACAAAACAACAAACAGACTGACGTCTCCACTTATCACCTCAGTTAGAGCGAGCACAGATATATAAGACTGTGGCTGAACGCACTGCAGCAGCACATCCAAACAGTGTGGAAATAAAGAGCGCGGGGTCAGAGCTGTACATGATGGCTGACGTTGTCAGAGCTCATTTTAGCTTTGCGTCTTCTGGTGATAAAATGATATCAGGGATTAAATTGTCAGCCGGTTTTTCAGTTTAAAAGAACTCTCTTACAATGAACCTGTCCGCAGCACAGAGGCGTCTGTCACTTCAGGCCGGTTTGTGTTCAGAGCTTCTTCTCTCTGTTCTCCTCCTTCATGTTCTGTCCGTATCCTTAACCCCTTTTCAGAGCTGGCCGCCTCTAAAAAGGCTTTTTAAAATGCTGTGGGATGATCAGTGACTGCAGTGAATTCCCTCATCTCTTCCACCAGACCATCTCCACCTGCACGAGCCTTCCCCGAGTGTTACAGGCAGATAACTCACACACACACACACACACACACACACACACACAGACATCTGTCATTATTTGGTCTCAGACACACACTTACCCTGAAAGAAAGCAATTGATTCCAAAGAATATGAGAGAGACGGAGTGAAAGCGCCGAGCAGAGACGGTGTGAGCACTGAGAAAGAAAATAGTGTGCACCGAGACAGGGGGGAGAAAATAAACATTGTGTTGTGGAGTTAATGGTGAGGGGAAGTTGAAGAGATGTCAAAAGTAACTTGAGCGAATTGCAAAAGTGATGGGTGGAAAATGTTCAGTACCCACAGAGGGAAACATGCCTTCTAGGTTTGGAGTACACACTTTCAGCACACGTCTCCAAATGCAATTCCTTGTCTAGTTTTCTTCTTGGCTGTCTTTCTTTAATGTCCTCAGGCATCTTTGTCAGACGTGTGTGTAATAATTAGGATGCCTGGCCACTTGGAGTATCTCAAGCCTGTCCCCCGTTCAACTCCAGCGGTGTAGTTTTCAAATGAATACCTGAGACACTGCAGTAGTCCAGTTACTTGTGAAGACACGCTGACCGTTGTTCCATCCATCCGTCCACGTTCTTCCTCTTATCCAGGGTCGGTCGTGGTGGCAGCAGGTTTAGCAGCAACACATTCCAGCTCCTCGTGGAGGATCTCGAGGGAGGCTAGATGGGTTATCTAGTCCCTCCAGTGGGTTCTGGTTCTGACTGACTGGTGTCCCGGTTGCACGTGCCCAGAACAAAAACGAGGCGACCAGAGGGGTGAGCCACACTCACGCTCCATTTTCCTGAGAGCCCGAGATACCTGAACTCAGAGAACCATGAAATCAGACTTGGAGGTGCTGACTCTCGTGAGTGCTGAAGGTGTGATGAAGCCAACAGGACCACATCATCTGCAAACAGCAGAGATCCATTCCTGAGGTTCCCAAACCGGACACCTTCATCACTCACCTTCACCACCCGTCCATGAAGATCCCGAACAGGACCGGGGACGAGAGGCAGCTCCAACACCTACTGAGAAGACAATGCAGATATCTCAGAAGGACCGTCAGCTGTACAGTTTTCACATGAATACACAGGCAGTGTATTGAACTCGTGCAGAGACTCTAATTTGTCTAATGCGGTTGCTTCTAAAGACACGGCTGAGCCTTGTTCCAGGTACAAACATCAATAACTGAGAGGTTTTCTCAGCTTCCTGACCTGTGGCCTTTTCACAGGCACGAATTTAACAATTTCTTTGACTTTGCCCAGAAACAAGAGAGGTAAAAATACTTCCTGAGGATGAATGTGTTCCTTTATATTTTTTTGGGGACTGGTTTAATGAGAAGTGCAACAGTTTGTCTGCTGTTCAGTCAGTGTTTTTTGGGCTGTGTTAGATTTAATTGTGCGCCTTGGAACAGCTGCTGCTGAGTTTTAATCTGCGTTTGGTGGAGGTGGAAGATGCATCACTTTTTAAACGTTAAACGCTGCAGGTATGAATTATTACACCTGGACTGAACATTTGTCAGGAGGTGAAGGGCTGACATCTATCTGTCAGCTGTGTTGTGTTTGGACAGCCTCCGTGTAAATCCAAGTGGAACAAATACAGACTTACACATATTAAAGATTTACTTTACAAGTTCTTACTTCTTATAGCAAGCTCAGGCGTGGGACAATGAGAGCCAACGCATCGGTTGCTCTTAGTCTCGGCTAGTTCTTCGAAGTTGGCTTGTGTGTGTCAGGACCTTTTTTTTAATCTCGTGGTCTGGGGAATTGTGGGGATCACGCAATTTCACACCACCTGCAAGGAGAAACTTACTGGTGTAATCCGGATTAAAGTTCATACTGCTACTAGCTGCCGTTTCTCATTAAAATTCAGCGTGTCGTGGCATGCCATAAACAAAACTGTAAAAAAAGAAAAGAAAGGAAGAACGAGTGTACCGTCCACAGTAAGTAAGTCGTGTTCTCAAGCAAGGCGCTGTTTTAAAATGCTGAAAATGTCTATAGATGATCCATTTTCTGCTCCCTGGTGGCACTAACATCGGCCATTTCACTTTTATAGTCAAACCAAACACGAAAAATCAAAACACAGATTAATAAAAATAAAATAATCACCTCAGGTGTCGATCCTTTGGGTGAATGTATGCATACACAGTACAGTAACAGATGTCGGCTTTATTAATAGAGTTTTATAGTAAAATCCTTCGGCATCTCCAAGCAGGTAGTTACAGTACCTACAGTTGGCCACTGGGACAAACGTGCAGCACCACGTCCGACCCTCTCCATACAGCCGTTATGAACCATCATAAACACTCTGCTGATAAATGACCTTTAGCGACGGCTCTGAGTTTAATGAGAATTTTTTTACGCCGAACGTGTTTACTCACTTCCTGTTCGGTTGGATCGCAGCACGGCCTTTCTCCTCTAGCTGTTGTTCACCCTTCCTCCACGGACTCGGCAGAGGTTAAGGGTCGGCAGTGTTGGGTCAGGACATGGCCACTGTATTTATGGCCTCCCGACGGTCCCTGCTTTAATATGTCAACACAAACGAGGCAGGATTGAGTGTCTGATGACAAGGGGCATTTTTCACTGCTCCCTCCACTTCCCCCTCCTTCCTGCTGTTCAAGGTCCACACACTCTTTTTTTCCGGCCTGTGAAGGAATCTATCAAGGACAAACAGACGCTCCCAACAGACACTTTTTCTGAGCAGGGGACATTTTAAAGGGCAAACCAAGGAAAGAGTCCAGATAACATGCTTGACAAAGTAAGAGATGATCAATCTTTCATCAGCGTTGAGACCGACTTTTCATTAATGGAGTCCTGTGGAGTTTCAGCTCCTAATTACTAGTCTAAGAGTCCCTGTGGAATATTAATTATACAACCCCGGAGTACAGCTGCCGATCCATCTTGTAACGTGCTGCAGAGGATAGGTAGGCATGCTGGTCACCTGGCTTGTTTTCCAGTCTTCATAAGAGCGGTTAATCCTTCCCTCTATCCGTGCACACTCATGTCATTCTTTATCAGTTAACCCCTCTTCAAGCTCCCGTTCAGGCCCGGCTTGCTCTGTAAGAGCAGTCACATTTGATAAAAATGAAGTCACCGTCTTGACTTCACCCTCCAGCGTTCATTCCGATGGCCGCGCTCGCTGCAATAAGTCAGAATGATATCTGTTCAGCTTTCAAGCCACATTTTTCTCCCTGGGCTGTTTGTTTGATAAGACAGGAGCTTCTCCTCCATAGATCAGCTTTATGCATTCAGTCACCGCCGGCTCTTTGTTCTTCTTCTTCTTCTTTCCTCTATAGATGTTGCACTTTAGGCCATACAGGCTCTGCATGCTAGGAAGTCAGTAAATGATGATACCTTGCATCCTTTCTTTCAACATTTACTGTACGTTACTCTGCCGTTACGATGGGGGAGTCTGTTCAACTGTTCAACATAATCTCAAAGTGATCGCCCGTTGTGAGGTGGTTGGTGGTCGGTGGTTGAAGTTTACTTTCCTCGTTGCATCGTGATCACATCAGATTTCACAAGAAGGTTCAGTAGAACGGTAAAATGTCCACTACATACGCTGTCATTTCACGAAATATAACGTTTCTTCTGCTGCATAAAAATATTTAATCTGACTCACAGATCATTTTTAAACCTGTGTCAGGGTCCTTCATCCAAAGATACCATCAGCCAGTGATGACAGGTCTCCTTGCTTACCTTGAACGCAGCATGAACCTTTTTGTTGATTATTTTAAATTGTAAATGATTTTTCTCGCAGGAGAACGAGGAGATCTGCCGCTTCTGATGTGAGTTTGTGGAAAAACAGCAGCGGCTTGTAAAAATGGTTTGAAAATCGACAACTGTGCAGTGGATGGAGGACTTTTTTTTTACACCAGCAGGGCAGAAGAATCTTTGAGACGGAGGGATTTAGGTGGGGGTATTTTGGACATCTGGTGCCTTGTGTTTTTGCTCAGCAGCTACATTAAAGGTTCCGGGGTTCGGTGTCTCACACAAAAGCGCTCGCTGATGAGTTGATGTTGGTTGAAGGAGACCATGCTGTTTTACTCTCAGGTGGTTTTCGGATTAAACCTGCTGCCATCTGGTTACAACGCGCGCTTTTAACCACGCCGCATTATGCAGGAAATGAAGCCTCGTGTTTCACAGGATCAGTCATGGAACCAGGATGTGATCTCAAGTTATGGCACGTAAGGGCCCGAGGCTCGGGGCGAGCGGGTCGTTGATCTGTGGTGGCAGCCCAGCAGGTCGACTTCCTCTCCGGGAGAGCGTGCAGAGACGCACAGGTCCTCTCTCTTCTTCTTCTTAGTAATTAGTGATGCTAAAAAGCGGCTTCCTGTCTCGTCATGGAACGGTCCGTGCACATTTGGTGCATCAGGTTTTCTACATCGCTGTGATGCCGGTAGATTCAGCATCTCAAACGTCTCTCCTGGCCTCTGTGAGTCATGATTTCTGCCCTTCTAAACAAAGGTAGGAGTGCAGGCTGCTGCACGATATTCACACCTGATGGATGGAGTAACAACTGGCTCAGCATTACATACTGACTGCTCACCTTTTTATATTGTGCCTTATAAAAAAACATTCTTTATTATTATGGATGAACAATGCTGGCATATAAAAACATCATTGCATCAGCCATTAATTACTCTCTTGTATGCGGTGGCTTCTTGAATAGCTATTATTCAAATATGATAATTGTATTCCTGCAGTCAAAGCATGCACTGAGTCAATAGAAATAAATCTACTGCACTCTATTTTTGGTTCCCTCCTAAAGCCAGAGCCTGATGACAGAAGACACTGCAAGCCTTGCACTGTCTTACTGCTCATCTTTCATCTCACCTCTTTCTTCTTCCTACATCATCACAGTCATCATCATTATGTGTTTCTAATGTGTGTCATGAACTATTTTATTACTTCTGATGTGATGTGAACTTAAACTACACGTAACCTATGACCCGGTCATGTTCTCGCCACGTCTGCGTGGGTTCTCTAACAGGTGAAATGTCTCTATGTGCCCTGTGATGAACTGGTGACTTGTCCAGCTGGGATTGGCTCCAGCCGCTCCGTGACCCTGATGAGGATGGTTACAGATACTGGATGGATGGTAAACTGTTTTATTTTGTAATCTCTGTGTCGTGTGTATCTTTACTTCCTGCCACTTTTGATTGTCTCCTCCTCCCTGATTGGTCTCACCTGCACCTCGTTAGTCTCACCTGTGTCTCTGTCTGTGTCAGTACATACTGTGTGCTATGTACTGTAGCTGTTCTTCTCATGCTTCTACTTCTGGATTTTTGTTTATTGACTTAGGATTTTTGGACTTTTTTGGACTCACCGGCTGCTTTTTTTAAATTTTGAGTTTGCCAACCTTGTTTCTTAATAAGTAAGTAATCCAGGTTTTTGTATCGTGGATCATCCATCCGTCGTCTTGCTCTTCTCTGGGGTCGGTCACTGTGGCAGCAGTTCAAGTTTACCCAGGTCAGAGTCCTTCATTTGTTCACTTCAAGTCTGCAAGTTGGGACTTCTAACGCACACATGCACATGACATGCACACGGCAGACAAAAGCATTAAGTGTTCGTGTAACGTCTCCATTTGAGTGCATTAGCATAGCACTAACATTAATGATGAATTACAGCATTTGTGTGCAAGTACGAGCAGGTGTTGCTGCTGCACCGTGTCCTTTTATTATTCTCAGTTAGCAGGGAAAGCCTGAGTTTTAATGTTCTTAAAATAACTGCTGAGTGCCAAACATGTTAGCACCCGCTAACCTTGAGTTCTGAGGCTCCACAGTGTGTGTGTGCTGTCTTTACATTTCCCTACTTCTGCTTGACTCACTGGGACAGTTGTAAGCTGCAAATTTAATGCACAGGACTAGAGGATTTGCTTCATTTGTCAGGTTTGCTGCAGCTGAACGATTAAACTGTGATTATTACGATAAGGTTGTCAGCAGCACAGTGACCGGCGCTGTAGCACCGAGGTGATTCGTCTCAGGAGCATCGGGGCCGAGCAACCCGTTAAAGTGTTGCTCAGATTTACACGTCAGGTCAAACCAAACAGCGGGTCAGAGCTGACGAGGTTTTGGACTGCACGTTCATGCAAAGATCCTCACGCAGCAGCAGCGTGCCGTGCACGTGCTTTACAGGCCAGTAAAGGTCAAACTCTGAAACTATAGAGGAGGCAGCGTAGGGTACTGTTGACGGTGGTGACTAAGGTGTAGACAGCAGGTTACCTCTTCATCTCCCTTGTCCTCACCCTGTCATGCATCATTCGCGTGTATCGGTAAAAAGAGAGAGGGATGCTGATTCATGCTGGCAGAAATGGACCGGTGCGAAATGAAGAGGGAGACAGAAAGAGACGAGGCTCTAAAACGGCTCTGAATGTTTGAAAAAGTACCCTGCCAATACCGGCCATAAAACTTAAGCGACAGCAGGCACAAACCCATGAATCAGACTGTGACAGGATTGTAGAGTTCAGTATGGCAGGGACAGGCTCCAATCAAACCAATGTCTAACCTTCAGCACGCTGACTGGCATAACAAGATCTATGGGGGCGAGAAACGCTGCGGCGGGGTGAATGATTGCTTGCTTGGTGTTGTGGGTTGATCTTTTTCTTAAACCAGCTGCAAAGCAATGGTGGAACAGGAGATACAGACTGAGATGGGCTTTATTGAAACGTGTTAAAGTCCACGTGGCTTTGTCTCGCCAGTTGATTGTCAAAACCTCCAAATAAATGTCTGCAGATGGGATAACAGTCGCCCTGCTCAGTTCTTTGTGAAAGCTTTACCGCTGCAGAAAAGGCCCGAGGCTCTCCAGATGAAATGGCTGAACAGCTATTAAGTTTTGATCCAATAACAAAATTTTAATTCTGCCTACGTCTCATCCTATAGCGTCTCTCCTGTTGAAAGAAGCACCTCAGGTAATGGGATGATAAAGTGCATATAGATTAATGTTGCTGCTGATGGAGCGCCCAGTGGGAGTGTGATAGTGAGGTGTTTCCAACAGCTTGCGTTCTCATCTAAATCTTCTGAAACCTCCTACAAGCCCACAGGGAGACAGGAATATCCACCCTGCCAGAAGAAGACAATAGAGAACGGCCAGAAGAGTTTCAGCTCATCCATCTTCGGCTCACTTTGCAGTTTGTGTCTCGCTGAAGCAGAAACGTGTTCTTCTCTGTCTCTGAATCAGAACGTGGGATCCTTACAACAAGGATAAAAACAGATCACGCATGTTTTATATTCCACATCCAGAGAGGAAATAAGTATCCAACCCATGAAACCGGACATTTGATTTAACTACACAGATGAAGAAACTGATCTCTCGCAGCGTTCAGCTGGGAAACACTTTAACTCTCGATGACTGTCTCGTCTGACTGACCAGTGATCTAAAGTCTTGTGTAAGCTTCAGCATATCTGCTTATCTGCATAATTTTACTGAGTTAAAAGAATTTCATGAGAAATGTTGTGTTGAATACTTATTTCCTCCACTGCATTCTAATATTTTAGATTTGTAATCACTCCAGATGACTGAGTATTACTCTGCGGCTCTGCTGCCGTCGCTCTGTGTCTGACAGGACGACATATAATTAGTGGCGCTTTGTGTTGTTACTGTAAGAATACCTGACATGGCTGCACCTTTAAAATGAAGCAGGCGGTGCAGTCTACTGACCAAATGTTTTCCGACTGTGCTGAAACTTATTACCGGACACGATTTCTAAACCTTTGGTCAAGAACTGTCCACAGGCAGGAGAATATCAAACACGTTCAGATCTTTTATCAAACAGATTGCACTGAGCTCGGATCTCTGCCATGCTAATCAAAAGTGTGGAGCCCGGCCTAATGAGCTGAGTGTGAGCGCGCCGCAGTTTGCTTTTCATTTAGAGTTTACTTTGCATCCATAACACAGAGGCATTACTGTGGACATGCAGTCATCAGGGATTTCTTTAAATATGATATCATACAGACGATCACGCTTTCAGCAGTGACATGGGTTCAAATCTCTTTGTGGAGATCCTCTGAGCACCAAACTGGACAAACAGGAGACTCTGCTGAGCATCAAGACGTTCATAAGATATCTGAGACTGCTGGACGTGACGTGCACGGTATGATTGTATCTCACAGCAGTACACTGTGTTTTGTCTGTGTGGAGATCACAGTGAGGCCTGGTGTACTGTGAGTCTGTAGCTCTGTGAGTTGTTTAGCAGTGACGTGTTGCACAAACTCTGCAGGGCTCAGTGAAGCCGTATGAAAGGGACAATATGGAAGCTTTTAATATAAATTCAAACAAAACTTTACGCAGCTCTGATGTGTGCACTCACACCAGTTGTACAAACCACAGCCTCCTCCGCCTCGTATGTGTGTCTCCGCTTGAGATCTTTATTTCAGGGCCATTTGTTTTGATCAGTGTGTGACACACAGACAGACCCCCTGCTGTTAAATCATGTATCAGCGTATATGACCTTAATGTCTATGCTACTCAGTCTTTTACTTAAAAAACAAAGAAAGCATAGTCACCGGGTCTCTCGTGTTCCCGCTGTGCCTTACTGGGAAAAGCATTGATAATGAGAAAACGCACAGCGGGACTAAGACAGAGAGAATTACGACTCGCTGGCCTAGATTAGAAATCTATAAACAATCCCTCAAGAAGCAGCGAGACTTCCTGTTTTCCTGACACCAAAGCAGCCGTACCCTTGAAAAGTGAGCAGGAGCAATGAAGCAATTTATTCACAAAGTTGTTCTTTCTCTTCCCTCCCTCCTTCCTCACCCCTGCCTCTGGTGACTTAGACGTTACCTTGAATTCCTAACACTGTGCGGTAATATAGCGTATAATGTGACACTAAATATGCAGATTTGTACAGCGCAACACCTGATTTCACATCTGAGTGTCAAAGTGCCATCTGTGGGGTCACCTGGTGGCCCCCGGCCCGATGTCACGGCGGGCGCGTGGACAGAAACAAGCGAGAGGAGGGAGAGGAAACAAGCAGGGGGAAGGAACTGTGAAAGAGAAAGAGGAGCGAGGGAGGTCAAAACACTCACCCCGCGATATGTTTGGTCACAAACGGGCTTAACTTTCCTGAGCGCAGTTAACGCCGCGCGCACAGGAGTGGAGTTTGTTGGTAATAAACAGGTGGATGCAGCAATCGTGTGTTTAAATCTATACTGAGCTGCTTAAGCTGGAGAGCTGGGAGGCGAGAAGAAGAAGCACTCACTGAAGCCTTCGAAATTACAGGCTGCTCCTGAATCAATGCGTCACTGTTACCGAGCTTCTGCAGTAATTGCTACAAATCTTGTTCACAGTGTTGCATCAGTTTGAAGTGAATATCTGCAGCACGATTTAGAGAATAACTTAAAAAATGGGTCCAATTAAAACAGCAAATATACTGTACGTACAGTGTGTGTGTGTGTGCAGCTAGGTGCAGAAATATTTGGACTGTGACGGCGTCTGGAACCGTGGACATCACCGAGTTCTGGTTTCCTCCTGTGTGATGTCTTCACTGCAGCTGTCTTCAGCGGTTGCGTGTTCGTGGGTCTTTCTGTTTGTCCTCAGGATGTGAAACGCATGCTTGGCTTCATTTGGTCATTCTTTGTCTGAATCTGAGCAGACAGCGTCTCTGAAGTGTCTCTCCACACTTCAGGCTGCTTCTGTCTCCTGTCACGTCATCAACGCACGTGCCCGGGTTTTACAGCTGATGTGGTTCAGATCACGAGCCGGTCCAAGCCTAGGTGTCCTAATATGTGACTGTGCGTGTGTTTCTGTACGTACGATGCTTCCTGACGTGACTCGCGCTGTTCGACTCGTTCTGCTTCACTGCATTACGAGAATTATGTCAGAAATTAAACCTGAGAAAACGGTCGATCAAAAGGAAGCACGAGGGGGAGGAGGAGAACATTTATGAGAGGCCACTTGAGTGTGTGTGTGTGTGTGTGTGTGTGTTGGAAATTGGACGACAGCATGTTTGTCACTGCAGTTGCACGCCGCCGCTCTTGAGTGGCACTGCAGATGGGCATCTCTCAAAAGCTTCGGTGAGCGCGCCAATTCAGCGGCTCAGACAGATGCTGAAGCGCAGACATGAGCTGTAACTATTCGCCTAACTTTGGTGATCGAGGATTCACTTCCTCAAGTGTTCTCGGAGGAAACGCTCTCATCAGCGAACCACTGGCGCGCATTCCCGCTTTCGGCTGTACGCTCGCAGCGTGGCTCTGGGGACGGCAGCGCTGGGCTGTTGGTTCAAGGTTTATGCATGACTTTAGTCGTTTGCTACCATGTACATCTGTGTACATGTGTATTTTTCCGACAGAATACTATAAATGCATGCTAACCTACAAAATATCATCATGTCACGATGCTGGCTGTACAAATTCAAACATGTACTTAGCGTGAAAAGCTAAGTGATGCCTTAAAGGAGCAGTGTGTAGGATTCAGGAGCATCGAGCGATTGCAACCTTCTCCTTCCTGGCGTGAACGGCAGTCTGCGGTGGCTCCTGTAGAAACATGGCGGACGGGCAGCGTCTGCGGGTGAAAGGCTGATTCTGTGACAACACACAGATTTTCAGCTGTTTACACTCTGATGAAAACACACTTATGAACATTAGATTCAGTTTCTGCGAACATTCTAAATCTTGCAGCGCGAGATTAGACAGCATTGGTTCATGTGAGTCGGTGACTGCTGCTGACGTGTTCTGTTATTATGAAATATGAATTTCACAGCTGGCTGAGGTGAAAATGTCGCCTTGTTGCAATCAAAGCTGATGGAGGGAGATTTCTCACAGATTGTGTTGCGGTACACGATTCTCTTTTTAATACAGTAGACAAACCATTTGTGTCAACACGGTATATGAAAATGAGAGAAAAATATATCAGGCATACATGTGCTCTATAAATCACTTTGTCACGTTGTTATGAAAATATTCGGATGAAGGCAGCGCGTCCAGATTCACTGATTCATGCTTTAATTCGCAGGAATTTCTGATGTTTTCTTTATTTAAGCGTCGACATTTAGTCTCAGTTTTTACCTTCATCTGCAGCTGAATGTGACAAACATGCACAATAAATCAAAGAATCATTCGCAGGTTGAGGGCGAGCGGTTTGTGTTTTGTTCAGTGATTTGTCGTTTCATGATACCGGTAACGTGTGAGAGAGAGAGAGAGAGAGAGAGAGAGAGAGAGAGGAGGGAAAAAGGCTCTCTGGTGCCTCCACATGTATTTACTGTCAACTGTGTTTTCCTGAGCAGCCGTCGGGCGTTCTACATTTGCATGCTCCGAGCAGGCAGAGCTCCAGTGCTGGCTGTGGCCACCACACTGGAACAGATGTCACACCTGGTTTGTGTGATCTCTGTTGTTGGGGTGACCTCTTGGTCTCTAAGCAACACGCTTGTCACATGGCTGATGGGCTCCTGCAGATGCAGTAGCATGTATGTGTGTGTGTGTGTGTGTGTGTGTGCATGCATGGTGTGTACTTTCCTGTGCATGCATACGTGGTGATGAACGCGAGGACGCAGAGCCAACATGAAACACAGCGTCTCCCAGTTTTTCCTCATCCCCCTCAAACCCTCCAGACAATGATGATATTCCTGGTTGTCGTCTTACTGTTACTAAGAAAGCCTTGGAAATCCTTTCTCCCGGCCCTCCACCCCCAAAGACGCACACACACACACACACACACACACACTGATACAACACTAATCTCCTCCTCACAGTCTCTAATGGAAAGGATTCAGCTGAGTAGCTTCGGAAAGAGAAAAAAAGTGCAAAGTGAGAGCAGAGAGAGGGAAGGTGTATGTTCAGAGAGCGAGGACACGAAGAAGGGAGAATAGAGACGAGTTTGTATGTCAGAGGATCATACAGGCGTGAGAGGGGAGGAGGGGAGTTTAGGCAGAACATGGAGAAGCACGTCGGCAGAAACAGTCTCATTTCACACGGCGCTGCCAAGCCGGAGAGGAGAAACACTCCAGAAGTTATCCGCACCCACGTAATCAAGGATTACTCCTTCTATCCACACACACAACGTCAGCCTACGGGAAGACCCTGTCAGGCCGGCCCAGCGGTGATAACACACACACACACACACACAGCACATCTGGAATGATGTGCAGACGCATGTACGTCCTCTGACGTATGCTATAAAAGTGAGACACCATAAGCTGCATGAAGTGATTAGTGCGGCTTTGACAAATGAGCAGAAAATGTCTGTCTTTGTGTGTATGGCATCACATTTTCTTGCACACATCAGCATGCTTTCTTTTTTTGTTTGTTTAGAGAGAGAGAGAGAGAGAGAGAGAGAGAGAGACTCGAGCGCCGCCCCATCTCTCCTCTGCTATTGTCCTACGTACGTGTGGACACAGCGCTCCGTATTTAGGAATGCGTGGGATTGAGGGAGAGCAGGGAAGGTCACCGGGAAAATGTAAATGAGTTGAATGAATCAGCCGATCCAAATGTAGGCTGTGCATTAAGTTATATAAAGGCCGCGTTCCAGCAGGGAAGGATCCGCCACAGTGTGGCTCTGTCTGCTGGAGAGGAGGCTGAGAGTTTACTGTGCTCTGCCAGCGGCTAACCAAACGGACAGCAATGATTCTTTTAAAACCTGAAGACAAAAACTTCCCCTCGTTCTGAGTGACCTGTGCTTGATCTGCGGACAGTATTGAATTCCCCTGTGGCAGACAGTGAAAGCTGAATGCAAGAACAGCTTCAGCTCTGGCATGTAGTAAATATCGTTGTCGCTGCAGAAGCTCTGTACGGTATGTTAGTGCAGATCTATCTGAAATATTTCATAGCAGGTGAAATGCCACTCGGCCTGACTGCTGCCGCTTCGTCCCAGCAGCAACAGCAATGACAAAAAAATCCCCCTGTAGCCCAAAAAACAGTTTCCCCAGAGGCCGCCTTTGTAAAAGACTTTCTGCAGAACAACTCAAATTGCATGCGAGGGCAGATTTTACTCCTCGTATTATACATTTTTAATACATCTATATTTGTAAAACTTTTTTTTCCAGGGTCTGCAAAAGTGTGTCAGTGTTCTAACTGGCAATGCTGCGTGATTACGGTCATCCCAACGTAAGATGTAAGGGCCGAGTGTGAGCGTGCAGCCAGCAGGAGAAACAGAGGAAGTCCTGTGCTGGAGAATGGAAGCCAGCGAGGAAGTGACAAAAACTGCAGTTCCTCAAACGTCCACTTGAGGCTGGTTCCAGAAGTGAGTCAGTCTCCATAAGTCCCCATGTTAGACAGCAGAAATAAACATGTTTACAGCCTGGTACAAAAAACAGTTTTGGTCTCTTTTCAGCATTTATAAGTAGTCTGATTACCTCGTACCAGTTCTCTGTATAAATATGTAGCATCACTGCAGCTCCAAACCTCTGGAGACTCTGAGCTCTCCTCCCACCGGTAACAGCTCTGGATCAGAGCAGTATCAGCCACGACCGGGTATTTATTCCTCCTGAAACTGCCCCGTGTCTCTCAGCTGTGCGAGGGTTAGCAACAGCTCGGTCCCTCGGCTCTGCCAGACAGACATGTTGGACTGAACGCTGCAGTGACTCACTATCACCTCACATGTGGTATTACAGGAAAGTACGGGCTACAGATATCTCTACAACACAGACATACACCAGAGCTACTGGTGCACATCCGTCGGGGGCGTTGGCTTCAGGAGTACACCAGAAAGTCAGACCATGCAGCGTCGCTCCATCCTGATGCAAAGCATAAATAAATAAATGCCATTGGTCTCCAAAACTGGAGTCAGTTTCTTCTACATGAACGGCGCACTGCAGTAGCATTACATTTGTAGGTATATACTGTCATTGCAGAGAGTTCACAGTTCAAGGATTTAACCCGTGGTCGATGTCCTTCGTGTTTAGCTCCAGTGGCCTCACTGTGTCGGTTTATTGCTGCACACAGAGAGAGGAAAGGTGGAAGGTGCACGCGATGTTTCCATAATTTATTAATAACTTACTCGAAACGCTGCTTTGTCAGTCGACCCGCCTGCCCGCAACCGTGATGTTTTCTGGTAAGTCCGCCCCCCCGACACGCGTGCATCGCCACCACACACACTCTGTGCAGGGGCACACAAGGGCCGTTCTGTCTCCGTGCACATTTCTCCTTTACAGATGTTCGGCAGCGTTCAGGTCAGAGTTTACAACGACTAAATGAGTTCCAGATTTATTTTTGTCCAGCGGCTTCTTGTTTGTTTGGTCACTCTCTCCTCTTTGTCCGTCAACATCCTCTGGCTGCTGAGCACAGTTACTCTGTTACACAGTTCAAACGTCCAACTTCACAGCAGAAATAAACATGTTTACAGCCTGCTGCAAAAAACAGGTTTGGTCTCTGTAGCTAATTTCCCCGAATTTATGTACAACTCACCTGTTCACATTATATTAAGGCTTAAAGTTAGAGATATGTTACGTGTTCTTCTATAAACTCAAAGCTAAACAGGTCGTCTTCTCATAAAAATCATTAAAAAAAATATAATACAAGATGTACATGTGACAAAAATGTTGCACATGTTTCTTTGTGCCTTGCTTTCACTGTGCGTGGTGGTGGTCCGTGTGTTTCCGTGTGTTTCTGTGTGTTATGAGTGGGGGAGCACATTAATGAGGTCTGGCCTGAGGAATGTTCTTGATATACGCCCTGACGCCTATTTATTCTAATATAGCACATATTGACTGGCCAGAGGAGGTTACGATGAACGCAGGGCATCAATCACGTCTCTGGTAATCACACAGGTCACACGGCATTGTGATGGACGCGGAGATGGAGTGTGTGTGTGTGTGTGTGTGTGTTACCTGTGGCTCATTATCGCTCTGTCGAAAAGCATCTGAGGAAGGGTCGCTCCTCTGCAGCGTCTCATGACAGGAAGAGATGAAAACAATAACTGAGGAATGATTTGAGATCTGCGCGCTGCTGCGTCGACGCTGCACGCGCTCGCTCATCACTCCTCTTATGTTGTCTGTGTGCCAGCGTAATGAGAAAACAAGAGTGGGAAGAAAAAACATTCATTCATTATATTATGTAGATTGTATTTCATATTAGAGTCAGCCACAGTGAATCTAACAGAGAGCAGATTTACAGCGCTTCACTGATTTCTATTTAACTGCACACACAAACACAAAGCACAGAAAATGTATTTTTCTCAATGAACTGATTAAAACTTCAGTATGAAAAATGTTGAATGACCTTAATGATCCTGATATTTAAATGACAGACAATCTATAGATACATCAATAAATGCTACGTTAATTAATAAATGGATCGTGCCAGCCGGGCGGTCGGGCTCAGCGTTGTGAGAAGCTGCTCCTTCACATCGAAAGGTTCTGATTAGGAGGTGTTCGGGTAGGTCCAACTGAGAGGAGACCCTGGGGCAGACCCAGAACCTGCTGGATGGACTACATGTCCCATCTACCCTGGGAACGCCTCAGGATCCTCCAGGAGGAGCTGGAATGAACGGCTGGAGCGCTCTGCTAAACCTGCTGCGACCACGACCCGACCCGGACACGAGGAAGAAGATACGACTGTGCAGTTTTATAACAGAAATAAATAAACGTACAGATATTAAAAATAACCAGCTGGTGTGTGTTTCATTTGACTCGAGCTCTGAAGGCTCCGTGTGGATAAATGTAGGTTTGGAGAATTCCTCTTCCTCTTGGTGTTTTTCTTTGGCTTGCACTAATCAATACAAATATTTGAGGGCTCCAACTGGTGATTCATGCTTAAATATTTATTCCCTGTCTGTCTTCTTTGCTTCCTCAGAGGAGTGAGGAAGACAGAATGGGAGGCAACCAGAAATGACAAAGACAGGCGGTGACAAAGACGACACTGACGTCTGTATTTTTAACTCCACACGAAGCCGCTTTAAAGTTAATGCTCGTTTGTTATTCAGGTCTCTTTCTGTGGATTCTCTGTCAGGAAGCAGACGCCGCTGCAGGTGGTCACATAGCACAACTCAAGTACACTCAGCACGTGCTTACACTCACACACAATTAATCTACACACACACACATATATATACATACAGGCACGCGTGCATGCAGCTGTATTGATCACTAAGAGCGTCTCGCAGCTCTCCGTGAGCAGATCCTGCCTGTGAAGCAGCCCATGTAGATCGCATGTGAAGAACATTAGCAGTAAACAACACGTACAAGTCTTACAAGTTATTACATCAGCCGCGCACACACACACACACACACACACTCGCCGGTATGAGATTACATGTCAGCTGTTTCACTCTGAACATTCAGTGCAGATTCTCCAGATTTTACAGCGTACAGGTGCAGAGATGTGAAATAATGTGCGATTGTTTTTTTGGGTTGAGGTCGTAAGAAAGGCAAAAATCAAAAACAGATTACACACGAGAGGCGAGCGGTTGCCGTGTGTGTCCCCTCCTGATGTCCTCTTCAGCCTCACACCCTCGTCTTTATGCAGCGCTCTGAATTTTTCCCATTCGGAGTAAAATAACTTCAACAGCGCGGCTCTGTATTCTCGTGTTTATCTGTTTCTGGCGCCCCTCCTTCCCTCTTCTCACTCTTCAAAGACTTTTATGTGCTCATGCATTGCACTCCACCTCACACTCTTTCACACACACACACACACACACACAGGTACTGCAAAAGGAATAGCCCCGGGGAGTCAGAACAAAGCGGACGCTGTTAATCGAACCTGTGGCGAGAAGTGAAGGGAGAGAAGTGGTGGTGAGGGAAGGGCTGCCTGGGGTGAGAATGGAGGGGTTTGTATAAGATATGCTGCAGCTTCTAGGTTAACAGGACAACATGGAACAAAGCACATATCTACTGTCGGAATGAGATTTCATATTATCAAGGGAGGGAAAAGAGAGACTGGAGCTCACTGATTGATTTGCAGCCTTTAGTAGCGCAAACAGAGCAACGTTTCAACACTACTTTGTCTTCATCGGACTCAAAATGGATTGGATAATGGACTGAAGGCAGGGAAGTGCCCAAGTGCCAGACCTCATGCGCTGTAGTCACATCTGAAACAAAAGAACAGATATCCTGAGGTTACAAAGATAAAACACAAATAGGACAAGCGCTGCATTATTCAGGGTTTATCCTTCAGGGACACATTCAGTTTTTTATTCAGTCCTTAAAGGCTCAACGAGGAGCCGGCAGACCTTTTTCACAGCGGCCATCTTAACACGAAACAGTCGGGTCAACACAGGTGTCCAATTGATGCTAATTACGGTTCAGTTTAGTGCAGCAGAGACTTTCCAGTGAGCCAACACGCACCACAGCAGCACCCTGACTCAGTGTGACCTGAATGGAACACTCGCTTAATTAGTATCATTGAAAACAGCTGTGTTTACTATTTCATATCAAAATGGCTGCTGTGTGCAGAGCAGGGTGACACGCCGAGCCTTACATACTACACGTGTGTTTGTTTCACAGGAGGATGCGTGCTTTGTTACTTTGTTTTAACCTTGCTGTATTTTTAATGATTTCAAGTGTACGGCATGTTTTTCCCAACTCGCCCCTGAAGTGCACACGGACTCACCTGCAGGCAGTGATTAGGAGCTTCAGGTGTGGAGGAGCGCAGGTGAAGCAGAGAGGAGGAGAAGCATGGAGAGTCTGCATCCACGTGGCCCACAGCCTGCAGGGGGGACAGTGTTAGATTATGTGTTTTAACACTCTGACTCCGATGAGGACACAATAGTGTCAAAAAGTTGGTTTGATTGCAGCATGAAAGGCTGCAAATCAATCCGTGTGCTCCCTCCCAGCCCCTCGGAGGGTTGCAGTCTGCGAGTCTGCTGTAAGATGTGCAGCCTTTCAACAAGCTCCCAAAATCTATCTGTTAAAATTTTAATTCTGAATTTATTGGAAGGAGAGACCCTTGAGATGCAGCAGGGGGTCCGAAAGACACAAACACAAAACACATGCAAACAAAAACAGCGTTACATAACGAGCGTACGGTGCAAATACACAGACACAGACAGCGTTTCACCCTTTCCCACTCCCCGCGCAGCCCGGCCCTCAGCTGCTGAACATGAGATACAATGACCTGGATAATAAATTAGCATGAAGACCAATTAAAGCTGTTTGTACATCTTTTGTCTCGGATCGTGTGTATTTCTTTCTTTCTTTGTCTGTTTCATGCACGAGAGGCCAGATATCTTCAACTCTGTACACATTCATGTAGCTCACGCTGCATCATAGCTAAAAAAGTGACACTGTTGATGTAAGTCGCATCTTTTCAAATGATGTGCTGCTTGTCCTTGTCGAGTACAACCGTGATGATTCCTCCTCAGGCTGAGCTTGGAGAGGTTCATCCATGATAATGCTGTTTCTGTGTTACTGAGCGATGCTCTTCCTTTTGCACTACACAAAGGTCAAGTGTGTGGTGGTGGCTGCCTGATGAATGCACTGCCTGGGCGTGCCTTCACAGCACTCAGGATGAAAGAACATGTGGGCGGGTCTGGTCAAAGGCGCTGCTATCACAGCGGAGAAGCGACGGTGAAATAAAAATGAAAAATGAATTTGTTTCCGTTTGTGGCCCAGATAAAGACTGCGAGTGACGTTACATGACAGATAAGACACAGTTTGATTTAGAGGAACGCTGATAGAAAAGAACATTTTCAAACATGTAACGGATCAACATTAAAATAGATTCAACTCTTTGCAGAATGTGGCAGCGGTGATATATTCCTTCACCCCGGCGTGTTTTATTCTGCAACAACGACTGCTTCACTGTACATTATTCAGCTTACGGCACGCATTTCATTAGAGTCTGATCAGAAGTGTGTCCATAACAACAATCTGTTACTCATAGCAACAGTGTGCTGTGCAGAAACAACAGAGCCTAGAAAGTCTTCAACCAAATGCTGTAATAAAATCTAACAAACGGGGACTGAAACAAACAGCCATCGATCATGTTCGAAGGTGGAGATGTAGAAGTGAGGTTCATGTTGGGAATGAACCTTTAAACTCTCAGACGTCTGGCTCCATCAGATCAGTTTGTTATGTTTTCACTCAGATGCACGATTCACACTGGAAGTAATAAAAAATGCAATCAGTCATTCTGTTTGGATTCTTAAAAGGCCTTAATCTAATCCTGTCATCAACACAGGGCAGCGTCTCATTTAAATACTGCTTGATACGTTTCTAATTGAATCTCATGTACGCGAGTTGAACGTCTCGCTCGCGATGGAAAAAGTAGTTCCTGTGGATTTCAGCGCCGAGGTGTCAGTCTGTGTTTGTTTATCGTGTGTTGATGTAGTCGATGGGTGTCATGTTGCTCGGCGATCAATAGAAAAGGTTGAAGGGTTCAGATGATCTTTTCTGAGTGGCATTAAGCCGGCCTCTCATCTCAGCTGCTTTCATCTGAACAACAAACAATGGCATTATCGCCAATTACCGTCGTGATTAATGTATAAGCCTCATTCAAGTGCAGGAAAACAAGACTGGAAGACGAGAAATAGCAGAAATGTGAGCAGGAGCAGGAGAATCATGAAGCGCAGCGGCGTATTGATGAACTCTGTCTTTGTTGCAGTCCATAGAAATGCTTCACATCACGATGCTGGTAGCATTCAGCATGATTCATCATCGCTGCCTCGCCATGTTTGATATTATCCCAATACTTCAAATGAAAAATGGATTGCATAACCTTGCACAAACAGACAGGTGCATTTCAATAACGTCTGTATCTCTGCTAAACCGCGGCTGCTCTTAATGATAATGATGAGATAATGACACTCCTTAGCCAAGTGTTCATGTTAAACCCTAACAGAGGCATCTACAGTCCTCTGTGATGAACACAGCCCTCTGCACTCTGTGTTGTTACTGCTGCATGTAGATGTACTGTATGTTTGTTTGACGGAGAGGCAAAGAAACAGAGCAGAGTATATTTTATGTAACAGTGTGGAGTAGATCAGAGAGCAGAGCATGACCTATTTTTAGGGCTCCATGGAGACAATGTTTCTGTTCCATGCACCGGAAACAATGACTCCTGCTCTTCATAACCACTTTACAAAGCTACGGTACATTAAAACATCGCTCCGTGGAAAACTCACCACTCAAGCAGACAGAGCTGCTATTAGACCGAGTCCTGTATGTGCAGGCAGCCACGTATAACGTCCGCCTGGTGTTGCCTCTTGCAGTCAGTCCACCACCTTTAAAAGAGCGACAGGGCAACCTCGTGTTTTATTTTGTAGGACTCCCCTCTCCTCACGTCTGTAGCTTCACTTCCTGCCTTCGTGTGGTTTCCGGACAGTTTTGAACATCTGCCCTGCAGTGTTGGCAACTTGGCAACTTTCTCTCATTTTCCCAAAGAAACAAAAATGTTTCTTTTTTTTTTTTTTTGTTAGCTCCTCTTTGTATCCGGTTACATTCACAGTCTATTTCTGTATATTTGTGTTTGCTGCATGGTCTGCTGGAGCAGGTTTCATATCAGAGGATCATATCAAACAAAAGCCCTGTCTATCTGCCTGTAAGATATAAATCTGATGTGCATATGGGTCCAATCCTGTATTCACTGAATCATCACGGGTCATTTACCCAATTCTGGGCTCCATTTTTATGCAGATGATACAATTATCTCTTGCATTAACTTCAGAGCTGTTTAACTCAACGTACGTTGACATTAAATACAGATAGACTGTTCAAGGGAATGACACTGAAACAGTATTTAGTTATCCTGTACTGGATTATGGCGATGTGCTCTGTATTAACACACCTGATCAGGACCTAAAGAAGTTGAATACTTTCATTGTTCAGTGTAACTCCCTCTTTGGGCTGGTTTCTTATTATCTGTGTGCCTGCATGTGTAAAAACAGCCAAATCAATAAGGACTGCACACTCACAGTTTTTATTCAGGTGTTGAACCAAACAAAACGCTGCCCCGTCACTTCCTGGAATAACGTAGAAAAGGATGTAAAATTGTTGGAGCTGATTACTATGCTGAACTTGACGGATGGGGGAAATTGTACTCTTGGTCAGCATGATTGCTCCAAACTTGTCATTGAACACATCAGTATACCCGTACTTTGAGCTGCTAGTGGAACAAACAAGCTGAAGCTCTATAATCAGTAAAAACGTGCATGTAACGTGACACACCGGGTCGAGCAGACTTGATTCACCATTCCTCTGTAACATCTTCACCGTGACAACGAAACACTAAATGTCAGCTCACATTCACACTCGAGGTCACATGGACTCGACCTTTAATAACATCGCTGCAGTCATGCTGAGGTCGGATTTGTTACACAGGTGTGATATGGATAAAAATCTATAGGCTGATGCAAATATACGGAGCAGACTGGATATTATAGACATTATATAATATTTATGTTCAGATTAGTTTGTTAGTGAGAAGTGATTTGATGCTCTGTGGTTGTATTTTATTTTCTTTGCTGCCTTAATTAAGACACGATGAGAAACAGTGACCGTATTCCTTCAGATGTAATAAAGTCACACCAGCACTGTTATATTTAGTGTAATATATATATATATATATATATATATATATATATATATATATATATATATATATATATATTAGTAACAGTAATGTAGTTTATTTAACGTCACCCTTCACACACTCATACTTAACAACATACCATCATATCATGCTGTGAATTCAGCCTTGAACACATAATTTACTATATTTTGCTCTTTGTTTGTTGCAATCATAATTACAACTGTGAGCAGTGTTGTGCTGCACGTAATATATGCTGCTGCGTTTCCTGACATTTTCATCATCTCAGCATGCAATTTGAGTCCTACGTGAAAAGCAGGTTAGCTTTTTGCTAACCTGGAGGATGCCCGACATTCAGACACATCGTGTTAAACTCACTTTGTAATGTTTTAATATCAGTTAGCTGATTTTATGTGTGTGATATAACATTATATAAGGCTTGTGTACAGAAAACACATGCAAGCCTCTCAGTAACTAGTCTGGACTTATGAAAACAGGCTTGACGGGAGAATGTGTGCACCTGTACAGAAACTTCCACCATGAAGAACAGATCCTGATTTCATGATGAGCAATGTGGCTCATATTTTATATTAAAACATGAATCATAGGGTCACAAACATTTAGGCTAGTGTCATCATATCATATTTATTTTTGAAGGAACTTATTTCTAATCATCAGAATCTTAATTATGTACATCTGTGATTTATTACCAAACTTTCATTAATTTATAGAGCAACAGGTGCGATGTAATCATCGCGATCCCAAACCTTGGACTCAGAGGAGAGGTGCTTGTCAAACGTGGAGCTCCACTCACTGAAACGGCAGAATGCATCAGATGGAGGGATTGTGGAAAGTCTGGTTCACCTTTCAGAAGGATTAACCCTGAATATCTAAAACATTAGGATCTCCACCACATTAACTGATGAACTTATCATCATTAGTCGTAGAAATACAAATAATAAATACAAAATATGATAAGGAAATAATAAAAAATAAATTGGGCAATAAATGGCTGGTGGATTTCTAAAAAGAAACACACTTAATATGTTTTCATTGTCATTGGTCAGAAAAAATATTTATTTATATTAAGAAAAAAGACCCTAAAAACATTTTCCATTTCATTTTTTGTTTTTTGTCTGGTCCCCACTCGGTCGATGCACAATGACAGTCCACTGTTGGTAATATAGTTATGTATGTGTGTGAGCTCATTTTCACAACAAAGCTTCATAAAGTTCATCTCAAGACAATGTGCATATGTTTGCTGTACATTATTCTGACAGGACTTGAGATGTTGTATATTTTCTAATTGTTCACAAAGTCTTTCAAAAAACAGCAACAATTAATTCAGTCCACTAACAAGTACTGTTAGAGGCCAAAGCCTGGAATAGTTTTTCCCTCTGTGCTATAGACCTTCAATTAAAACATGAATGAGCCATTATGTTGCACTGGGTGAGATGTTTCCTCATTATGATGAACATGGGCGCTGCAGTTTGTCTGAGTCTGTCCCACATTCACCATCCTACAGCCTCAAACTCACCATGTGCAGCTGAGAATCGTCCCCGACAGATTCAGAAGAACAATTTTAAAAAAACTGCTCAACCTTTTCCAAAAATACGAAATGAAATAAATAAATCAAACAATGCATTTAGGAACCATTTGAACAAATGGACCACACAGATGGAGACAGACGGACTGATGGGTTAGAACTGTCTGAATTCATTGACAATAAGAAACACAGAGAGAAGCAGGCCAGCCTCATCCTGCAAGACCCCCGACGACACGGGCGCAGCCTGCAGGTGTGCCAGGTGTGAGAGCAGCACATGCGCAGTTGCAACAACTCCCATGAAACAAAACAAAGACTGATGTTAAATTAATGTTCGGTGTGTTGAGCTGCACGTCGTTGCCATGGTTACCCAGAACAAGTCTGACAGGCATGAATGGGGCAGCTCCTGAGTTCAGGACCCCGTAACCTGCCGACGCGGCGCGCGTGACGAGGCGAGCCAAACCGTAAGTAACCTGCGCCTCACCTGGTCATGCCTCACCTGGTCATGTCTCACCTGGTCATGTCACCGTGCAGTTCTCCGGTAGTCTGTTCAAAGTAATGTGGCAGCCTGTAGACGTGCACACGTTAAATGACTGTTTGAATGTTAATCTGGCGTTTCCTTGCAAACAGGTGTGACTGACTGCAACACACAGGCATGGTTAGACAGTCAGGACACACTGCTTTACACACACACACACACACACACACGTAGTTACACAGTGTGTGTTGTTGAACAGTTGGTACTTAACGGTTTTAAAACTAGTTTTGCAGTTTTGTGAGGGGATTTCTGTGTATGAAGGCTGGATTTTCATAGTTAAAATGTTCTCACTGTCCTGGCCTGCAGGTAGCTCCTGATGATGGCAGTGAGGGAGGGTAGAGGTGCATCAGGCCTACAGCTGGAAGAGACAGAAGGAGGAGGAGGAGAGAGAGAAGGAGAGACAGAAGGAGAGAGAGAAGGAGAGACAGAAGAAGGAGAGACAGAAGAAGGAGTCCTGCCCATCGATAATGTTTCATCATGTTATTCTGAGTTAAGGACAGTGAGTACGCATCTTATTCATTGTTTCTATTTCTACCTTTCCTCTTCCTGCCTCTCTGGTTGCTTCCCTTCTTCTCCATCTGTGGTTACGTAAAGTGGAGTGAGCGCCTGGCTGTGTGGGCCGCAGAGTGGAGGAGGGCCTCACCTCTCTCTGAACTTTCATTCACTCAGGAGCTTCCAAGTTCAGGAGCCTGGCAAAGCTCCTCAGCCAGCTCAGCGTGTCAGAGTACAAGACTATTTATGAACGCACCTCCGACGCTCGACACATTAACGTCCCGCCACCCTCTGTTGCTTAAATATTCCGGTCCCTCCGGAACTATAAGGAAGTAATGGATGCTGTGCGGCTTTGCCGTACGTTATGTCAGCATCATTTAGTTCCTGCGTTCCTCTGAGTCATTGTGTGACTTTGGTTTGACCATTTTTTTCTTATTGTCAATTAATCTTTTGATAATTGTTCAGCCTATAAAGCGCGGCCTGTCACCAGAACTCAGACTGATATCTTCTGTCATATTTAGTGTGAACGAGCCAAATATAAACTGACAGTGTTAAACTCACAGCAGTTCTCCTATTGTACTTTTCTGTTGACTAATTGTTGAAATACATTCTGTGTTATTATCCAATCAGCTGTGTCACAAGCATCACGCCTGTTTCATACGTCTCACTTTAATATCTTCTAAAAGCTTCAGGCCTCCTGCTGCTCACACTGTCAGGCCACATTTAGTGAAACGTAAAGGTCAGTCGTTTTTAAGTGATGCGTGAGAGCAAAGTGTTCTTGCTCTTGCTCTCGTGTTGTGAGTCCGTATCTGCAGGACGCCGTCTCGCCGTCGCAGACATGAATAACTGATGGCTGAATGAGAGCAGCAGGTTCTGGTTTTAATTTCCGTCAGTGTCGATCTTGGAGATGCTGTCCAGGCCGTATGAAGACAGAGTGTCACTTCATAACGTCGATAGATGGGATTAGTATCAGCACTTAACAAATGAAGAACATCCTTCATACTAATCTTCCGGCTGTCAGACATGAGCGAGCCGGGGGAGACTCCCGCTCCCTCACTCCAGATCAGCTTACGACTAATGACGCACCCACTCCGGCTTTGCAGCCCACCTTAATGAACACAACAATAACAGCGTGACTGGGCAGACATGCATTAATATTGAGCATGTATCTGATATGTTGAGGTCACATTTGTCTCAGCTGTGAATAGAAGAGCTCTCTCTGTGACGTGATTCAGCAGGAAGAGCGAGCGGCACAAACAGCTCCTGTGACTTTATGAGAAAGTCGCTCACATGGTGAATGATTTTAATGTTTTTAACACTTTTACTAATTACAAGCATTTAGCTGCAGAGCAAATCAATCACAGCGTATCATGAGTCATCACACAAATTCATGCAAAATCATTCACAGCAAAATGATGAAGTGGCAAGCGTTTAACACTCCTCCTTTCTGTCACTCGAGGCTAACCGTGCTCTCCTTCTGTCCTTTCCTCGCTCTGCTATGACCTTCACTAACTTGTTGGCTTTCACCACCACACCGGGTTTTGCGTTCGTCCTTTGGGTGTGTGTGTGTGTGTTGTTACGGTTGGCTGATGGCAGCTTTCCCCTCGCCGCTCCATCATGACTGTCTTTACAGAAAAGAAGCCCATTCCCAAACTAACTGATTGGATTCTGGGTCTGCCTTTGTGTTGGCGATGAGGAAAAGGGTCTGTTAGATAAGTCCTATAATTAAGTTGGCTTAAAAGCAGATGATGTACAATGAAATCATGCTGCTGTGAGTGTCAATCATGTTACACACGCTGCAAAGGCGGCAGCCGTGACAAAAAACTAAGACAAAAAACTATCGGGATCTTTGTTTTTTGCACTTGGACGTGTTTAGTTTGTTGAGTTGACGGATTTTCTACACAGTCAGGAAGTTGGTGAGGTTTTCACGTAGCGAGCACAGACTCTGGTTTGAGTCGGGAGAGTTGGGTCGTAACAGCATCGCTCGGGGACTCTGACTGTGTTTCATCTTGCTCATCTGACGGTCACACACGTGGATGATGGATGACGTTTGTTGATCTATAACTGCAACCCGTGAGCGACGCGGCGAGTATCATCTCCACTGTTATTGAAATTGTAGCTGGCAGCTCGGGTGCACTCACGATGCATCTTGGCCTGTCACTCGAGCCTGTTACCCCAGAATGTACCGGAAACGTGATTCATGACTGACAGCGTCAACAGATGTTTGAACAGCTGTCATCACATGTTCTCCCGTGATCCTCAGAGGTTCATATTGTTTTTGTAAAGTCATTAAAAGGTCGGGCTTCGATGAATTCGGTCAGTCCAGGCTGACTTTAGCACTGAATGAAAAACTGCCGCTTCTTTTGTTTAAGTGGGACTTTTTCATTGACAGAGGCGGGCGGTGCCAACACAGAGGCGGGCGGTGCCAACACAGAGGCGGGCGGTGCCAACACAGCCTCGTCCAGCAAAGGAAGCTGAACTTTGCTGCCACTTTGTTGTGGTAATTTTAATGCTGCATTAATGCCATTAACCTTCTGGTCATCGTGACAAAATATTAAATAATTGCAATCATGGTAATTTTCCAGCGGTAGTAAAATCCTGCCTCGTAATATTAAAAAATCTGTGCAGCTTTTTGGCATCTTTTGCTCAAAGCAGCTGAATCGTCCTCTGTAACTACATTTCTGAAAGAAACATTCTGATCAGTCCGGTTTACTCGTCTCAACGTTAACATCGTTGTATAGCCAAATTGTAGGTGGGCTGTGGTGGAGTACAGCTCGGTATCTTGGTGTGGGGGATGTTGGAACAAAATGGAATAGAGCCGCACTGTAACGACATTAAGTCCTACATAAATATCTGCAATACCACGATTACACTCGACTGGTAGAGGCTGCGATCAGACCCTGAGTCTCCTGGGAAAGACGTTACAGGGGTCAAACATCCAAACTGGCATCATACCATGAACATGAGTGTTACAGGCTGGTTTGTTCTCATGTATTTCTGCTGTTATAGAATCTGTTCTTTTCCAATTACAGCCTAAGTTCGTCTAAAACCTTTATGAGACAACAAAGCTTTGAGTCTGGACAGACTCTCTGAAGAAGAACACAGACTTTATTTTTTAGACTTAATACTCGAACTATGACAAAAGTAGAAGGTCTGAAATTTTATGTGCGGAAAAATGTTTTTGCTCTCTGTATGATTTCCATATTTCGGCTAAATAATTCACAGTCTTCATGTTTATCCTTCTTGCAGTATGCAAAGGGTCAGAGTGGATTAAATCAGTAAAATAAGAGTGCTGTGCAAGTGAGACCCCCTGGGCCTTAAAAGCTAAATTAATAAAGAAGTGTGGTATGAAAATCTCCGGTTACATTCTCGTGTCCTTACGTCAACAAGTGCTCGTTCTGCAGCATCGGAAAACACTGCCACGACAAAGAGGCAGAGGAAGAGAGGAAGCACAGAGACCGAGAGCAACTGTAGCACTCCTGCCTACGCCTCTGTCAGACAATTTAAGTGCAGATCTATCCCGCCTCTACCACCTGCGTACGGGCCTCTGATACAATGGAGCCTAAAACAATGAATAAATCATTTCTGCTGTACTTAAACCCCTTTTGTCCTTCAAAGCATCGAAACACTTGCTGTTATAGCTGTTTAATGTGAGAGAGCAGAAGGCAGAGAGACCCAGCAGAAGGGAAAAGTTAGTAGACGATGGAGCCTTGGTCTCTTTTTTCCCCCATTTGGGCCAAATTGGGCTTGAAATGACAGGTAATTGGGCATATCTGAGCAGCATATCAGAAGCCAGGCCTTGTTCTGACTGGAGCAAAAGTGTCGAGGATTTCCTGCCGCTTTGGGCTTGCAGCAGGTGAGCGCCGTCACATTTCTATAGAGTTAGACGGGACATTTGTCTCCTGAGGAATTGTCTTTGCATGAAAGATTTAGATGGATGGATACAGTGTGTGTATATAAATAAGCACATGATATGAGACAACCTTTAAGTCTCTCAAAAGACACAGCGTGAGGCAGTTAGAGGCAAGGAGACAGAGTCCACTTCCAGCCCTCCACATGCCCGACGTCAGAGTGTGTAATTGTTTTACACGCTGAGCGCTGACGTCCTGCGGGCTTCTCCGGGAACGAGATGGATTTTATTTCCATTTTCAGTTCTATGTGGATGAGTCTGCGGCCTGCACTGCTAATAAGCAGATCCGCCACACTTTAAGGACTGCCTTAATTACTGATTCTTGGCTGACCTTGCTGTCTGAACTTTGCTTTAAAGCATCAATTGCGGTTCGTCAATTTCTATGTTAATGAACACTAGAGGCGATGGGGAGGGACGAGGGAGGGAGCAATTGTTTTCAGACAAAGTTGATGTTCCGAGAAGAGTGACGTGATTAAAAGACTATTAAGTAACCTTGTGTTAAAAGAGTGACATGAGAGAGAACTAAAAGATAGAAGATAACCAACGTTTTATTACTTTATTTCTACACGTCAAACAGGACAAAGAAACATCAGCTCATACTGACGACTCACATGCTTAAACTTCCAGTCCAAATCATCTCTTACTGTTACTTTGCTTCCTTATTTTATTTATTTATTTCTGTCTTTACATTCAGGCATTTAGTGTGTAAGCGTTCAGGTCCTCTCTGAAGAGCTGGAGGTCTTCTGGAGGCCCCGGATCTGGTAGGAACTGGTAGGACGTTCCACCAACGGGGAACAACAGACAGAAAAGTTTGGATTGTCCCGAGCGTACGGGGTGGCAGAGCCAGGCGTTGCTCACTGGAGGAGGTAACGTGTCTGTATGAGGACGCTCAAGAACCGGAGACTGCTTTGTAGTCAGCGTTAGAGATTTGTATTGAATGTGGGCTGCTACAGGTAGCCAGTGGAGCTCGATGAGCAGCAGTTCAGCTGGAGGTGATGTGCATGTGGAGATATCTGAGAGGGATCCGTGCAGAGACCGAGGGGTCCTCAGGAGGAAAAGACAGATAGAGTTGAGTGTCATCTGCATAGAAGTGATAGGAAAAGCCATGTGAGCCATAATCAGACCCAGGGAGGTGGTGTAGATAGCAAATAGAGGCGGCCCCAGCACTGAGCCCTGAGGCACCCCTGTGAGGTGAGGATCAACGAGCACCATGTGAGGTAGGATTCAAACCAAGATAGAGCACAAACAGAGATGCCTGTGTTTAAAATATTCCTAAAATTTGTAGAGCTGTTCCTTCTGTCTGTGTTTAGTAGTGCGGCCCTAACTGTTGTTGAATCTTCTTCTTAATCATCTGTTCATTTTGTACTCTTCTATAAAATTTCTGGAGAGTAAGTCGTATTCTTAAAATGGACTAATAGACACCAGCTGATAGTCATGTTTTGATGCTTCTATAAATCCCACCATGCACATGCAATACATGAAAAGCATGTAGATGGAGAACGTGTGAAGCTCTGCACCGCCGTGCCTTTGGGATTCTCGCCCAGCGCCTCTCTTCCTCTCTCCTCCTCCTGCTGCTCCCGTCTTTCTCCCTGTATTCCTCTGCATGGAAAAATGCTGATCCTGCTCCAGTCGTCTGATTAAAAGGAAAAAAAAAAAACCCTCAAGTGGGAATCATCAGAAATGCTCCCGTGACGGCTCTGGATGCTGGCTCTTGATTGGCTGCTTGATGTATAATTCAGGTTAGATGGGGCACTAATGAGACTGGCTAATGATGTTGACAAGTGTCTCAGCATTAATGAAGGACACTCGCTCTATACTTCAAATTCATTTAGACACACAGATCATGCCTTTGTGGAGAAAATGATGCTCATGCTCTCAAACTCAAACATTTACATTTGTTTGCAGCCTTATTTATGATGTAACTGCGTGTGGAGAGCCTTCCAGTGATCGCATGTCTAACATGGCTTTATTTATATTTAAAGTAGTTCTAATCAATATTTAATAATAAAAATGTATCAAACGACAACGTGAAGAGGGACGGAGGAATCGTCATGACTGAATCTGCAGCTCTGCTCAGCTTTACCGAGCCTCGGAGCGAGCTCAGCTCATCGTTTGACTCCTCACTGCTTCATCTTTGACCCCAGCAGGCTGCTGCTCTTTGCAAGAAGCTCTCTGAGCAGCACCGAACAGCCAAGCAGGTGCAGGCGCTAGTTAGTGACCGCGGTGACAAAGTTATCCATTACACCGTTACACTTTTTAACTACGCTGCAGATACTGTGTGTGTCTACCTTTGAGAAATATGGCCATAGTTTACAGCTTGTCTTATCTCATAGCGGCGACCCTTTACAAGGGCCAGCCCGGAGTTTGGCTAGTAAATTATGTCTGCTATAATTGGCTGTTATTCATGAGCTCCTGTGGGGAGTTCTTCGGATAAGGGCCTGCTCCTCAGCATGGCAGGACTCCCTCGTCAGGATCACAACTGAACTTCAGTTAAACTCATGATGAAGTAGGAAACTCCACAGTCACGCTGGGCAGGGCAAGAACCGGAGACACGTGTGTTACTTTCTCTCACTCTTTGTCAGACCGTGTGTGTGTGTGTGTGTGTGTGTGTGTGTGTGTGTGTGTGTGTGTGTGTGTGTGTGTGTGTGTGTGTGAGGATCTCTGACCTTTCAGCTGAAATACTTGGTATTCTCTCGGTGTGCTTCTAATGGTGTTCTTATTGCTGTACGCTCATCTCAATAAACCAACAGTAAATATAATTTTGGGATGACTTTGTTTGTTCATCTCTTTCTGGACCTTCCTCCGCTCCAGCTGCTCAACAGTCAAACATCTCCACCAGGAGTTGGTCATGGCCAAACAGTTTCTTTGGATGAAGTGAAGTTTGAGTCATCGTCCAGCTGTTTTCATTACTACCATTTGCCTCGTACCTGCGCCTGATGTGCGTCCAGGTACACACCCCCTAAATGTCTCAGTGTTCCCGCCACAGGCGCTCACAAAGGCTTCTTCACAGCACAGTTTCCTCTCTTCTGCGTGTCTCGTGATGATCTCTGCGGGTTGGAGACGGTTTGTTGGTGAGTTGCAGATGGAGAAAAAAAAAATCTAGATCCCTGTTGAAAAATTTAGCAGCAGTCCGCATGCGGAACGAAGCTAAGCTGTACGCTGTGTTATGAATGTTACGAAGAGCTCGGACTGATTATTCCTGTGAGGTTCAAATGTAGTCATGAGAGGAAAATATCATTTTAAATTTAAATATATTGGAGGCACTAATTAGAAGCATTTAACGACGTTACCTTCAAATCTCAAACATGAAGGCTGTGTTTTCTGTGCCATGACTAGATCTCCCCACAGTGCCACAATAGCTGTTATGTGTTGCAGTGTTTTTAGTGAACATCCAGCAGTGGGTGGTTCATAACCAGATAGACAAGATGTTCTGAATCAGCTCCGTGTGTCCTACTCGTCAGTCTCCCTTTAACCCTCTCCTTCCTCTCTCGGTGTCTGTTTTAGAATAAGACTCCGCGGTTTTGATCGGTTTCACACCGCAACATCAAAACCAGCCGTACCGCGCAGTCCCGGCTCGAAGGTTGTGGTACTGTGATGTGGAGAGACGCCACTTTGATCAGCAAAGCTGTGTGCCAGTTACCAAGGGAGGCGATCACAACACGGAGAGGATGAAAAGGCCAAAACAGTTAAATAAAGGACAGGGAAGCGCCTCAGAGCCGTAAACTTCTTCTGAGGATTAGTATTTTATGTTTTTCAGGTCACAGATGTACTTTAAAATGTGATGTTGTTATCGATAGAGCACATTAATATTTAACGAGGTATTACTCTTTCAGTTGTGTGCTATCGGTGCTTCTCCTCTCTCGGCTGGCACAGATGTGCGTACCAGATGAGCGGGGGAAATGGCATCATCTCCACAATTACAGGAAGGTCACGACCTGCTGTCACGGCAACCGCTTGGCATCCGTTTGGAAACTGCTTGGCACCCGCAACCTGCAGATTTCATAAACCTGCAATTAGGCAACGGGCATGTATCAGTCAGCACACTCTGTGAAACATCTGCTTGTCGGAGTGTGTGTGTGCGTGTGTTTGTCAGTGTGTGTGTGTGTGTGTGTGTGTCACAGTAAGAGAAATTATAGGGGAGACAGACTAATGACAGAAAGGAAACTCTGCTGTGAGACCGAGAATCATTTTTGTTGAGGCTGAGATGCAAAAAGATTATTAGCGATGTTTGAGTTGACAACAAAATTAAAGTCTGGCCGCTTCCTTTTGTTCTTTGATCCGAGCTGCCACTCCACGGTGAAGCTTCAGGTTCATGTCATCACCTTTAGATCACACCTTTGTCTTAGAGTGCAATCATCGCCCCTCTGTAGTTTCTCTACGGAGCATTTTAACTTATTTCACCAAAGAGACTAAATTACCCGAAGACAGCTGAAGATCCTGGAGTCAGGAGAGACTTCTGTCACATCACGGACCAGAGAAGAGCTCTAAATGAAGGCTATTGTTCCTCTGTGTCTGCTTTACAAGTGAATAGGCTGTTTGCTATCATGTTCGCCATGACAGCCTGAGTTTGAGTTTGGGGTTTATTTGTCACGCGGGTTAACGCGGGGTCAACAGCACAATGAAATGTGTTGGACAAGAGGAAGCGGTCAGCTCAGCATTAAGAGCTCGACAAGAATAGAAATAAGCTGAAGAAGTATAAAATCTGATATATATAACACAGAACGGACTGAAATAGAAGTGCAGCTGTACAAGACAAGGATATGACAGCCATGTTCAAGTACTGAGAAGTATTCATGTAAATGGGAGATATTATAGTATTTGAAATACTGTGAGGTGACAGTATTTTACAGAAACATCCAGTCATGGTTGGTGCGTATTTTGCACGTAGTCCTGTTAGCGTGTGAGTTTATAAGTCAGCCTTCATTTACAAAAAAAAAAGTAATTCAGTTTTGATGAAAGATGTTTTGAGTTTTTAATAGTGAACATAATGAATCGCTCTCACTCTGCTGTTAAATAAAAAGTCTTTATCCAATTAGATCAAAACTTCAAAATATGTTTGAGGAAAAAAGAGCTGAGGAGTGTGACGTTGGGATGAGTGTGTGTCTCACCAGCTCTGGTCGTATCGAGTACAGCCGCTTTCCCCCGATGAGAATTCACATTATTTTTTTTCCTATTTTCAATTTGAACCAAGGAATTAATTGTTTCTTTATCTGATTGCGTTTTTAATGCAAAGTCTATTTCTGCCTCTGTGTGTGTGTGTGTGTGTGTGTGAGTGTGAGGGGGGGAAGTGGGACATGATGCTAATTCAAGATATCGCTCTTTAAAGCAAACTTGGTCCCTTTTTTTTGAAATTACTGAGAGCTTTTTAATGCAGCTGTGAAAGACGCTGCTGCGGCGATAGAAGGCCGGACAATGCAGCAGCAGCAGCAGCAGCAGTGAAAGAGAGAAGAAGTGTGGGAGGAAGATGTGAGGAGGTCCTGTGATCTCTCAGCTGTTTCTATGGCATCACTCATGCACCATTTATCTACTGAATATTTAGCAGGCGGTGTAGTGAGTGAGTGAGTGAAGGAGTGAAGGAGTAAGGGAGTGAGCGAGTGAGTGAGTGAGTGGGTGAGGAGAACGAAGAGGAGGATTTATGTCATATCAGTCGAGCTCTATATTTTCTGCATGACGGATAATGGTCAGGTACCTACTCATACTCTGAAAGGAAAAACTGTGGAGGCAGACGCGTCTGTGACGAGTTTCCTGAGCCCTGAGCGAGTGTGTGTGGTTACACAAGACAGCGCTCTCTCCTCGCTCCCATCTCCTTTACAGACACCACACGTCCTGATGGGGCTCGATAAAGAGAGGTGTTTGTCCTCACAGTGACACACAAACACACACAGGTCAATCTCCTGAGTGCACTTACACTGCGTGTCCTTGAAGGCAGCACTGTTCTTGTCTGATAGATATGACGGGTAATGTGTAATGACAGTCCTTATAATTGAGATGAGTACCGTTTAAAAAAGGGCTGATGTGTTCTTAAGTGACTAACATTCAACATAAATACTCTGTCAGCTTACATTTACACTCAGAAAATATCACAGTTTACTGGTTTTAAGCAGCTTTCCTGCATTGCAGCATCTCAGCACAACATAATCAATACAACGACACAAGACAATATATTTAATAAAATCACTTCAGGTCCAAACCAAAAGGCTACATGAGTGACTTTTATTCCTGTGAATGGCTGATGTGCAGTGGGTGCTGGAAAGTAACTTACTACATTGAATCGAGTACTGCTCTTAAGTACACACTGACTTCTGTGTTTTCTTTGTACTTCTACTCCAAGACCACAGGGAGATACTGTATATTTTACTGCCTGTTATAGAGCTACGGAACAAAACAAGATTTTACATATGGTGACCTCAAACTACCAAACACTTTGTAAATAGTTAAAACAAGCAAGAGTGCAGTTCCTCAAACGTCCACTTGTGGCTGGTTCCAGAGTCGGTCTCCATAAGTCCCCATGTTAGACAGCAGAAATAAACATGTTTACAGCCTGTTCACATTATATTAAGGATTAAAGTTATGCAGGATTAAGAGCGTGGACGCTTTGGCTGACGCTCAGTTCATTTTCACTTTTTACACGGAGCTTTTACTTTTAACAGAGTATTTTTGCAGTGTGGTTGTACAACTTTTACTATATTCTCTACAGCTCTGACATGGTCATGTTTATGTGAAAAAAACATCTGCCCAGAGCTGTTTGAAAGCTGGCACAGGTGAATTTTGTATGTGGTGCTCGCAGCCAGCCGAGAGAGATGTTCTCTCTCCAGAATCACTGTTCCTCCAGCTAACCCTCAGCGAACACGCTGTGGACAGTTTTCATGACTCTCTACCAGAGAACCTGCAGGAAGAGAGTTTGTTTTTGTTGTTGTTGCTGTGTACATTTCACATGATGGATGAGTGATTCTTTTGTAGCGTGTCACTCTGAAAATGGAGGTTAGAGAAGACGATATCAGCATGCAGAAGACGGCTGTTCCATTTGCACACAGAGGCAAAAATAAAATTACAACCAGGCGTGAAGTCGCTGGATTGTTTATCAAGAATATATTAATAATTTACTGTTTGAAATGCTTCATAAAAATCAATGAATATGGCTCCAGTAACGTGGCCTTTGAGTCTTATAACTCAGATCGATTTTTGAGCGGTGAATTTCAAGCACTGACAAATAATAAATTAATAACTTATTACCCTGTGCGATTAAAAACTCCAACGTACTGCACACTCAGCTTAGGTTGGATCGTGTCCTGATTTTGCTGCAGCACCCCCAAATCTTCTTTTATGGTACAGCATTTTTATCAAACAAACAGTGAGAGACAGACAGACAGAGGGTGCAACGTTCAGTAAACCAATATCAGATCACTCCAGTATTCAGCATTGCTCAGGTGTGTGTGTGTGTGTGTGAGACATTGGCAGGATGCATGAGCTCATGATGGCTCATACTAAGCCAAAAGTGGAGATGAGTATAAGAAGTGAATCACTGACTATTGCTGTACCTGCAGCTCACCCACATCAGCAGATCTGACCTTCATTCAGGTTTAAAGTGGCACGATGGAATTAGGTGATGTCGCTGGACTTCTGCTCTGAGGAGTGATCACTGAGGAGTGATGTCTGAGGAGTGATCACTGAGGAGTGAGGAGTGATCACTGAGGAGTGAGGAGTGATCTCTGAGGAGTGAGGAGTGATGTCTGAGGAGTGAGTGATCACTGAGGAGTGAGGAGTGATCACTGAGGAGTGAGGAGTGATCTCTGAGGAGTGATCACTGAGGAGTGAGGAGTGATCTCTGAGGAGTGAGGAGTGATGTCTGAGGAGTGAGTGATCACTGAGGAGTGAGGAGTGATCACTGAGGAGTGAGAAGTGATCACTGAGGAGTGAGGAGTGATCACTGAGGAGTGAGAGGTGATCTCTGAGGAGTGATCTTTGAGGAGTGAGGAGTGATCTCTGAGGAGAGTAGTGATCTCTGAGGAGTGATCTTTGAGGAGTGAGGAGTGATCTCTGAGGAGTGATCTCTGAGGAGTGATCTTTGAGGAGTGAGAAGTGATCTCTGAGGAGTGATCTTTGAGGAGTGAGGAGTGATCTCTGAGGAGAGGAGTGATCTCTGAGGAGTGATCTTTGAGGAGTGAGGAGTGATCTCTGAGGAGTGATGACTGGGGCCATCAGGTAACCTGGATTTGGCCACATTCAGTTTAGTTTTAAGGCTCGGGTCACTTCGATCACTTCGATGAGCACCACAAAGAACTTTTTGTCTTTGATCACTTGCTAACTGCAGATTCAAAGATTCAGCCGGCTTGATTTCGCTCTCGCTCGTGACCTCTGAGCTGTTTGTCTCAAAGGCTTGATGTCTTACAGGAAATTTAACATGAACATCCAGACTGGGACATCAGCAGCAGCAGCTGCAGCTGCAGTCTTAGGGACAAACTTGGGGTTTTCAGTCAGCCTTGTCCTGCCTGTCCTTGTCTTCCTTTTACCCCCTGTTTCCTCTCTCTCTTCCTTCCTCTCTCTCCTAACTAGTGAGCATCCTTCCTGCACATCCCGCGCTCTCAGCATTAAAGCTTTTGACTTATAGGTGTCTGCTGGAATTTCTTCCCCTCCTCCTCCTTCATTCATTTCACTGTTTCATCGATGAAAACGACAGAGCGCAGGTGCAGCCGCGGCGCCGTGTGTTACCGAGCCAGCAGGGGACGGTGTGTTGGTGCACTAGGACCGGGGAGAGATCTCTCTGCTTTGCTCGTCGTGTGCATTGCAACTACAGAGCGGAGCTGTGGAGGAAACCCCCCCATCGGATCTGGCCATTATATCCATACATTTCCTTTTTCCCCCATCTCCACCGCGGCGCTGCTGAGTGGGGGATCGCACCGGATGGTGAAGCAGCACCAGCAGAGGATTAGTGATTGAGCACGATCTGCGTAAAAGTCAACTGTCACCTTTTTTGGGGGGAGAGGTGGACCGCGGGCTGATCACTGGGCAGCTTCGCCCCCCTCTCGTTTTGATATACATTTTTTTTATTGGTTGTACTGGTATTTTTTTTGTTTTTTTCATCTCTACCCATCAGCATCCGTTTTTATTTCAAGCGCGCAAAGTCACATCTGCGTAGGAGAGCGCTTGGCGCACTTCATCTCCAAAAGGACAGAGAGCCGAGAGATCTCCATTATTCTGTTTGGGATTTTAAACCGGACCACTGGCTGAATGGGTGACCTCGCTCAGACACAGACTATCACCGGCTTGCACCCATTTTATGGAAACGTGTTTTCTCTATTGACCTGGAGTTGTGATGTCCACAGCCTTCCCCACTGACTGACAAACGGCGTCGTACCATTTTGGAATCGAGTTGAAGGTAGGCCAGTTTTCTTTCTCAGACATAACACGGATTTTTTCTTTTTCATTTTGAATTTCTGTGAGCATTTAAAGTTCATCAGAGCTCATTTTCTCAGCGGTTACTCTGATTATTGCGGCAGTGAATTGATCGCCTGTGTGACTCTGGCTTCTGTCGGACAGTTGCAGCAGTTATTGTGGTGGAGGAGATGCGATATTCATCAGCTTTAAAAAAGAAAAGGCTCTGAGGCAGTCCAAGCCTTTAAGGCTGGAAGTTCAGCACCTGCCACTCTGGAGGCGATGAAATGAAGATTATTAATAAGATCCAACGTTCAGAGAGGAGTAGATAAATAATTCAACTTCATGGTACGTGCCGCAGTGTGAGAGGAGATCTCTGTTTTTTTTTTGTGCCCTTATTTTGTACATTTGGCTCTGGATGTGTTTGAGCTCAATCATGGAGAAGCCCTCTGCAGTGCAGTCTCACACACCGGCCCGCCGGGCTCACTGGAGCTCACTAAGGAGAGGATTTAGATAAAGGTGTAAACGAAGCGGCAGCTTTTCCCCCCGAAGGTAGTCTAGCAGTAAGCCTGATTACACGAACAATCCTGTCTTTATGCGGAGGACAGAGGCTGCTGCTCGCACCGAGCTCAGCTACCAGTGAAATACAGCAAGTTTTTAATGGTTGCGCCACAAAAAGAACTTATGCTCTCTCTCTCTCTCTCTCATCCCCCTCTATGTGTGTGTGTGTGTGTGTGTGTGTGTGTGTGTGTGTGTGTGGGAGGGGGGGGTTGCACGTGAGAAGACACACACTCACAGTGGCTGGTTGCAGTTGCAGAGTCTAAATCAAGACTCAGACTACACGAGATGCCAAAAACTCAGCACGCACCCGCACACGCCGCCGTTCCTTCGTTTTTTTATTGCCCCGTCAGAGCCTGCCCGCATTATCACGCTCATTTAACTGTGTTGGATGGAAGGACGCGGCCCCCGCGCTCCATCAGCGTGCGTTCACACAGTCTGGAGGGCTTTTCTTGCTTATTTCGACCTGCCTGTATAGAGCCGCCGAGTTCCCCCGACAAACAGCTCGGTCCCCCTTGGGGTGGAACCGTGTCGGAATACCGACGCATGACGCAGGAATCTGAGTGATGATTGATGATGATCCTATTTCTGGAAGTGCGCCTGGATCACCGCAAAAGAAGCCGGAGCACTGCGAGCCCTCGGTGGGAACACTCAGGGGTCAGCTGCCTTTATTTATCACACCGCTACAGGTCGATCTGAACGGAGATTGTTGGTGGTCTGTCTTGAACATGTGCTGTGAGTGAGCGCATGCTTGGATCAAGGTAGGCTGCCCCCCCCCCACACACACACACCGAAGAGAGAGAGAGTATTTAGGTTGCTTGAAACACAATTTAAACCAACCAGTGTTGTCTGATGCCGGCTGGTTACACCCATACACCGCTCACCAGAGCTAGGTGTGTCAGGTGACCTACATCTACCTGTGCTGGCAGAGTGGAGGAGCCCGAGGGCCAGTTGGAGGTGAGCCACATCTCCGATTCATGTTGTTAAACAACAGAAAGTCATGAGAGTGTGTGTGTGTGTGTGTGTGTGTGTGTGTGTGTGTGTGTGTGTGTGTGTGTGTGTGTGTGTGTGTGAGAGAGTGTGTGTGTGAGAGTGAGAGATCATGGAAACATGACGGGAACTGTCCGTGGTGCTGAAGCAGGCGCTGCTTTGTTGAGCAAACATTCAGCTGCCACATGAAGGCCGCTCACTGCACAGCTCGTGCTGTACTGACACCGCGTGTCATGTGTCCTGTTTCCTCACTTTTTCTGGCCATTACACTGTTTTGCTTTAAATGGCATCATGTCCTGAGCGGTGATAAAATCCATTAGCTGGTCATCATGAAGTGCTGCTTGGATGATCAGTGCTGTGAAAATGAAACAACACTGAAGCAGAGCAGGCCTCCCTCCAATAATACGACAGCTCGGGCTGTAATAACTCGATGTTTGCCCGCGCTTCCTTAATTATACAATATTTATCTGAAAGAAAAAGAAGAACATCTCCTCTCGGTAATTCATGCTGGTAATAAATGCAACACACGTCCACACTGTGCTGAAATATGCTAAAATAAGAGTTTTGTCAGTATTACTGTTGAATTCAGTCTTGGCACATTGAAACAGCCGCGTCAGCTGATGCATTTTATAAATGTGTCTTTGAGTTAAAGTGGCTTGCAGATTTGAAACACCGATGATCGTGCCAACTGAAGACACTTCTCCTGCTCAAGTTTTGGGTTCGGGTGCACACCATCCTGCACCGGTGGACCAACTGGTACTACCGCCCAAGTGGAGATCAGATGAAGCCCGGGGGATCCATCCACTGTAAAATATATATTTACATGACATAAGTGCATGATGATAACCCCTCCTACGTTCACTGAGCTGCTCAGCTCCCAGCAGGATCGCAGCCTGTTAATGGTCATCCAGTAAGAAGCTGGTAGAGAGTCTTTCTGTGCTGGCTCTTTGTTGGTGATGAATGATGTGTGTGTTGGCCCCTCTAACGTTGATTGAATTAGGCCGTCCCGCAGACCCATTGCTTTCCCAAGGAGCACTCGAAGGCGATCCTGCGGTGAAGTGTATCAATAAGCGGGTGGATGGAGTGTAAGTGGTGGTGGTGTTGCCGCAGGCAGACAGCCGGTGATGAGGAGGGGGAGCACGCTTAGGGAGAGTACCACTGATAACGCAGCAGATTGGGAGCCCTTGGTGCTGGCGTCTGTCGGTCCCTGCCGTGGAGGGAGAGCGGGGTGGAGCCACGCAGAGCTGACCCAGAACTCCGCACACTGGGCCAACTTCAGCCCAGCTTCATCGCCGAATCCAACTCAGGAGCCTCTTGCATTAATCTGGGTGTGTGCACCACAAGCCCCTCGCTATTCAGTGATCTGGTCACTTCAGTGGAGCCGTGATCAGACGACCAACGTGGCCGTCTCAGAACAAAGCCTGAACGGAACGCAGCGTTTTGATGGCTTTGTTTTGAAGGCTGCTTGCTTTGACGAGGACCCCCATGAGGCCACTGGCAGCTGAGCTCCCACTGTGGCAGATTGATATTTGTAATTTAAGGGAAGCTGTCACACAGCATCCTCCAGATGGAGAGTGCCGCGGAGGCACGCAGTCGATTAAACACGGTTTGTTTAGAAATAATCATTCTGATGTGGGAGCTGAGGATTCATTCGAGGCGTGTTGGCTCAAGGGTTCAAAATGTTCAGTTATGCACAGACGCATACAATCGCTTTATAATAACACATGGATGCAGAATACAGAGCAGTGCCAGTGAATGGAGGCTTTTAGCCTGTCTGTCAGCTGATGGAGCCCCTCAGATCACTGCAGGAAGGACGGCCGGTGATTTGTTTCCTGGTGTAGAAAAGGTTGAGGATAGGCGGCTCAGAGCTAATTCATTAATTGCACACACACACACACACACACACACACACACACACACACACACACACACACACACACACACACACACATATTGTTTTCATCACTGAGCCATTGGAATTGATATTTGGAGGAGGGTCATGTTTTAAAAGACCATCTCCTCCTTGTCACATTGATTGACAATAAACAGCGCGCAGAGCATGCTGCTTGATTAACTGCACTTTAAAATAACCAAACATTCTCCATAAATCAGGTTTCCATCTCACAAATTAGGACGGCGGCAGATATATTCTGTTTTGAAGACCTTCGAGGTTGAACTCCTGAGACATTTGCACTCGTGGGTTGAAATAATAGTCGAGCTCTGCGACGATATGGAGGTTATGGAGCTCTAATATGATATAGATGATTTGAGGTGGTGGCTGACGAAGGTGAGCAAAACAAAACGCCATCAGATATCAGCTGTTATCTTCCAACTGTCAGCTGTAAATGTCAGCAGGATGTCATTTTTTCCACAATTGTCTCTCTAAATCATGAGCTGTAAATTCAGGACAGAGGTCACCAACAGTCGGTGCACAATGTTCCTGCGGACCAGCCGGTTAGAGGCTGCAACACCCTCGTGTTAGCGAGCTGCTAAAAATGCTAAAAACTGCAGTTCCTCTAACGTCCACTGGAGGCTGGTTCCAGAAGTGAGTCAGTCTCCGTAAGTCCCCATGTTAGTTTTTTTTTTTACCAGTCTGCCAGTTTTAGTCGTGCTGGGACTGTGGGTGCAAACATGCCAGCATATTTCTAACACTTTTAAAATGTCAGTGCTGATTAATATTACCGTGTTCTCTATGAATAAACAAAACCCAACAAACACCTTTGTTATCTATAACCTGGAATTCATCAGCTGCTTTTTATCTCAACAAGACAGCGACAGGAAACACTTCAGCAGTTGAATCGGACAAAGTGAGGTGTGGACTTCTAACACGGGACGCTCTCTGATGACCTTTCTACACACTGTCGCTCTGTCAGCACACTCCACTCAGCGCTCTGTCTCTCATCCTCTCTGAAAACCTCTAAAAATCTGTGAAATAACGCCAGTTTCCTGCAGAACTTTTCACGATCGTTTGGGAATTCCTGCCATATTCAATATTTGAAAGATGTTTTGGAGGACAATGATTTGATGTCTTCAAGTTCAGGACGGCGTGCTGCAGGTGTCAGGCCTTCTCAGCTGCTGCTGTCAGTGAATGTGACTACTCGTCCCACTAGAAGCTAAAAACAGACTGGACAATGTAGATTATTTCATCATTTGATCATATCTGCCACAGGAACAGGCATGAATAGAGTTTATTAGGTTTCTCTCTGTGTGTGTTTGCATGCTGCCATCAGCTTTGTCACCACAGCACGGGGATTGTAGGCCGCGGCAGCCACGATTGGAATCATTCTCTCAGCTGTCACTTTGCATCGGTTCTGGGAAAATCTTGCCTCGGTCCCACGGGGCGAACGAGTAAGAGATGAGATATGAGCGGCTCGAACACATGTGCACATGCAGTACACAGAAATGAAAAGAGAAACCTGTTTCTCCTCAGTGTGACACACACACACGCAAGATTAGTCTTGGCAAATTGCCTTGTCTTACAGGATGAAATTGTATTTAAAGGTGTAATTTAATCGTTTCTTTTCCTTTTTCTCCTTTTTTTTGGTGGCATAATTGGTTCGGAAAGTGAATCACCGTTGTAGCGTTCCTCGGAGACGTACATGTTAGAAATCTCCGAGCTGGCAGTCACTTGTAAGACAGTTGTCAGAATTTTCAAAGATCAGATTTGCTTGGTGAATTTGTAAGCCGTGATCTCTCGGTGGACCGGACCACAAAAAATAAGAGAGAGGAGGGACTTTATCTCAATTTTTCTGTTGCTCAGCTTGTCAGCTTGTCTCTGAAATCCACTCCGATGGCCCCGGCTCTGAGCTAAAGGAGGAAAAGACAAAAAAAAAACAGATGAGGTCATGCGAAAATTGGCAAGGGAGAGAGAAAGAGAGAAGCAGTAAGAGGCAACAAGAGAAGGAGAGAGGCGTTTCTACTGTTTCCTAAAAGAACACTCTGCCCTGTTATTTTGTCAGCTGCAGTGGTCTGTGTTATGGTGCAATGACTCCCCAGGGAGTAGGGACTGCCATAAATATTGCACTGTGTGGAACAGCCGCCCCGATGTAGGCTCACTTTGTGTACAGGATGTTGGCCATTAGTGCCATTGGTCAGTAACGGCTGGGTACAGAGTCGCAGCCGACTGTTTAAACTTTCTTTAAACACTCTTTCACAAAGAAGCACACACACGGTAAGAGCTTCGGGGACAGCGAACGTCCTCGTTGTTAGAGGGTGAGCTCAGATCTGATCTTCTCAGACGAGCACGTGAATGTGAATGGTGGACGATCGGCGAGCGTTAGCATTTGGGTTTGTTGGAGCTGTGACATTGCAGTGTGTTTGTCGAAGGTCAGTGACATCTATGTGTCTGTTCATCCTGCATATGCTCTGTGTGTGTGTGTGTGTGTGTGTGTGTATGCACACTGATCTGACACACAGGCCCAGTCAGTCCTGTTCTTGGCTCCGACAGTGTTCTGGCACTTCTCCTAGGCTTGCAGCCCCTGCCATGCCTCCCCTCCTCTCCCCTCCTCTCCTCTCCTCCCTCTCTCCTGCTGCCCCCCTCCTCCATCTTTTCTCCCTCCATGCACACACGAGTGCAGATCCGCCTGCCCAGGCCTCGCAAGGAGCTGACTGGACTTCTCCCGGTATCCCTGCTCATTTCTGGCTGTCTTTGCAGTGCGTTGCCATTGTATGACAGTAATATGGCAGCATTATGTACCTCATTATAATACTGCACACAGAAACATGCTGAACACACGGCCTGTGAAGAGCTGTGCTGCTTATTCACCAGCCAGGGAAGCAACTGACAAAAACCTCCTCTCCATATTCCTTTGACAAAACCTTGGATAACCTCAGAGCGGACACACACACACACACACTCACACACACACACAGCACAGTTATTTTCTGTTCACATAAATCCCATAATAAGGTTTCATCTGAGATAACTGGACTGCTCCCCGCAGGGTCCTTTCCCCTCTCCAAGACCCGCAGCATCTGCTCTGTAGAATGGATACAACAATGGTCGAAGAACAATCAATGATGCTGAGCATCTGTGTGTGTGTGTGTGTGTGTGTGTGTGTGTGTGTGTGTGTGTGTGTGTGTGTGTGTATCCAGGATTTTTAGTAAAATCTTTGAATCAGCAGCCAAAGTGGATAATAGATATTAAAGACATAAAACAAGCACTCTGGATTTCCAGCAGCCAAAACAATTTTATTGAAATAAGCCAGATTGTTTTGATCTCATGTTCCATGTACAAACACAGAAAAGTAGACGCAGCAAAGAAGACAAAGAGACAACAAAGAAATGATGCGTCCGACATCTTTCATTGTTGTTGTCTTTGTTTCTTTAAAGTCAGAATAAATCTGAGTTCTGAGTTTGTCAGACCAAAGAAGAAATCTGAATGATTAAAAATATCAACAACTTTATGAAATCAGGTCAGAATCAGGTGAAAATGAACTCTCGGCTCCAGGACTGTGGGGGCGTGTCCTCTGAAGGTGCTGAAGCCACGCCCACTTATGGGGGCAGTCGAGCGGCCATTTTGAAGCTTCGTGACGAACTTTGAAACACTCTGAGCTGAGATGATTTCATCTCTGTCTCTCTGCTCAGGGCGGCCTCAGCGTGTCATCGAGCCGCCCTTTAAGGACCGCCCACAAAACCTCTGACTCCACGTTTCAGTGATTATTGTTCAAAGTGTTTTCAGCAACAGTTTCCAACATATTTAATGTGTTTGAAAGAAATCTCAGAATCTCAGTCGTCACGTTTATTCACGTAAAGTGCGCAGACATCCATGATTAGCTATGAATCAAAGGTGGTAAAATGAACTACAATCATGGCTCCAAACAGGAAATACGAAGAAGAACCGATTTTCTACCAAATAAACTCGGTTCAACAATAAATAATCGTCTTGATAGGAATACAACTTGTACAATTGTCTGGATCCGTACCTTGAAATAACATCGTACATCATTATATATGGAAGACAATTGGACTTCCAGTGCTTCCAAATAAAAAGTCAATTCAGCATCACCTGACCTCTGGTTTGTGCACAGAAAGCAGAACTCTACAGGCGGCATTGTCTATTGTAGTTGAGCTCTGTGCCGTGCTCTGTCTTCAGGTGCTAGCTTATTTGGAAATTGGATTTTTCGGAGTCCCATTGTGTCTGTCTGAGACAAACGGGAGTTGGTTGAAGGTCAGCGAGACGAGCTCAAAGACTGTACAGTTCACACACACAGTGGAGGATGAAGCGAGCGTTGAAGGGTGGTGTTAATCAGAGCAACAGATGAGGAGGTGAGTAAATAAAACATCCCTCATCCATCCATCCATCCAGCTCGCCGTCCCCAGTGAGTGTGTGTGATACCGTCCGCTCAATAAGACCTCATCAGTTTATTAGCCCCTTCACACACACCTTCCGTTGCTCTGTGTGTGTTTGTTTTGGGGTTGGCTTTCGGTTGGCTGTAGCTATTGTTCTGAAACACCCACAAGTTGCTCTCATTGGTCCGGTTGTGTGATGAAGCCCATATATCTCTCTCTGCCAAACCTGACAGCATCTTGGGCTCTTTGTAGGCGGCAAAAGTAAAGAGGGAAGACTTTTCCAGCTCGCTGTGAGTCTGTGACAGCTTTAGCCTCAGTTTGGTAAGTTGCTATGTTGTGTGTGTGCTTTAGTTTCTTTTTCTGGCACGAACAGAGTGAGATGTTGGTGTTTTTCAGTTGACATGAATGTGATATATCAGCGTTCGGAACACGACTTCGGATATTTTTGTTATTATTTTAGTAATTAGAAGCTTCTGAGTTCATTTTCTGCAAATCAAAGTTTTTATTGAGTTGGTAGAAATGAAATAATGCAGCACAGGGAGTCAACTTGTTGCCAAGTTTCACCATAATGATCATAAAGTTTCTCTTCATATTGTTTTTCATATAGCTGAAGTGAGACGTGAGGCTGCGTCTGCTTCCTGATTCACTGTTCGTTCATCTCAGCGTGTTTCCTCCAAAAAAAAAGAAACCTCGAGCAGCTAGTTAAGATTCTCTGCGGTTACTTTAGGAACTGCTTCCTGTTGTAGTCCTATCCCGGGCAGGCACACAACAATCCGGAGCAAGATGCTGCAATCCAGAGAAATAAATCTCACTGAATTTTTTAACCGCTCCGGCATAAAATGGGCAACTTCTTTTTTTTGTGTAATATTTACAGCAGAATGTTTATTGGCCAGGTACGCTGTGACATCACTGCGGTGCCAAATACAATAACGCACAGCCAAACAAAGGAAACAAACTAAATATGTAGCTTTATGTGCGAGGAGGCAAAAAAAATGAGAGATGAACAACAACAGCTGGACGACGAACAGCGACGCGCAGGGAGCTGATGTGTTCTGTGCAAACAGGCCGAGAGCCGCCGTCATCTGGCAAATTATGTAGTAATTAGAAGTACTGCTCGTACAATAATGTACTGTACCGCATATAAAGAGGTTTGTCTGTTGGTTTAGCTGTTGGTGCTTAAAGTTTATGCGTATGCGGCCTACATAAACTTGTGATTTAAACGTTTATTTTTGAAAAACAGGACGCACACATGACAGGAAACAATCTGCAGTCATATACGTGCAAGAAAAGAGCAAATCGAGCTTGATCTGTGCTTCATGTTCGCCGTGCGGTGAAATCCTGGATAAATTGGCTGGTTTTTCGCTTGTGCTATCTTTCTAATCTTTTGTAACCTTTCTTAAACCGCCTCCTTCTTCTCCTCCTCCTTTCCTCTCCACGTCTTCCAGCTCTCTCTATTCCCAGCCTGTCCCTAGTCAAGCAGAGAATCGATTTTTAAACAGGCAAGACTCCGGGGACCGAGCAGAGGACCATTATTGGCCTCATTTAGGCTCCATTGCCACCACGATGGCTCCTTTAGACAATAGGATAGACTCTGTCATGGATACCAAAGCGTAAATGCACATTCCAACTGAAAAGCGCTCAGGCCAGCATTTCCAGTCTTTGGGGAGCTTCGTTTTAAGAAAGCACTGTCGGTTTGAGAGGATGGACTGCAGTGCCTCTCCACACGCCACTAATATAGGCACATCCAGCACATTTCACAGCCGCAGCTAGATAGGAGGGAAATATAGCAAATGTATGGGCTTTTTTCTCCTGCTATGTATTCACTTTTTCATCACCGTCATAGTTCTTCGTGCAGTTCTCTAACATATGGCGATGCATCCCTGCTCTAAACAGCGGCTGCAGATTCCTCATCAGGGGATTTTGCTTCTCTACAGCAGCTACGTGTCTGTCTGCAGCTCAGGCGTGCAAAGCCAATCACGGTCGTCTTTCCTCGTTCGAGGATTGAAAGATTTCTGGAAAGCTTCTGCAATTCCAGCAGTAGTTTATCCAAGACAGGGTTTACTAAGCTGATGCAAGGAGAAAGATCCACTCCCAGCAGAGAACAACAGTTAGAAAACTGTTGGCATTACGCGGAACACTTGGACGCCCTCTAATAGCAGCTGTCAATATCAGACTGCAATCTGGCAAATGAAGGGCATTATAGTTTTTCTCCTAATAAAACACAAACAAATCGATAACCATTTGGAGGTATTTTTATTTACTTAAGCTGATGAGCGGATGCAATTTAGCACATCGACGATAATACCAGCGCTCGGTTAAATGATCGAGGCCTTCTCTGTGCTGTAGGAGTCTGTTCAAGGCCTGCAGTGAGCCAGGAGAGCACATCACACCGTGTGTGACACACTGTGCATGAATAAAGCTAATTGTGACATAACAGAAATAAACCGTATTTATGCCGTACGGTGTGTGTTCAGGTGAGTGCAAGTCTTTCTTTTCTTGATTATTGGTTGTTCTTAAACCGGTTTGCTCCCAGTGGAAACACGCAGAGCACAGAACCATCCCACACCGACACGTTAGCACCTCGATTAGACAGTCAGCATGGCCGGAGAGTAACGAGAGTTATATGGATGAGCACTGTACGATGATGTATTTAAAAACTGAAGCTGTGCACACCTGAATGTGTGTGTGTTGGTGTGTAACAGTGTTGCAGTTGTTTGCTCTGCCTGTGTGTTGGCTGCCCTCGGTGGGGGTGTGTACACTAAATGGGTGAGGAGAGTGCTGGCCCCTGCTCTCCATCAAAGGCGGTATTGACTGGAAGCACGAGAGTGTCTCTGCAGCCAGTCATGCTCGGACAGCTGACAATGGACCTGGGCACGGGGGGATAGCTGAAAGCAATCAACAACCACCGGTGGAAAATGCTTCAGCGCTGGTGGAATGTGGCTGATCTCAGACCTCACTCGCAACAACAACCCACCGCTCCGCTCTTGACCGATCATGTGCAAATGGCTCCAGTTTGCCTCGCAGCTCCTTTAATTAATTATGTACACGCTGTTGCATTTTCTGTGCCCGAAAGTGCACGCACGCCATCCGTGTGTCTAAGTTTGGGGGCTACGAGAACAGCAGGGGTGCGGATTGGCTCAGAGTCGTGCTGTAATTAATCTCACTCAGTGAAGAGGTGTATGTTGGGACTGAGGCAGGGCATAGCTCGCCGCACCTTGCTCGTTAACTCTAACTCTAACCTCTGGAGATTAACGGGGGCTGCCCATGGTCAAAAGCGGTCAAATGTGCTTTAACGAACGCTCACTCAGCCTACCAACCGGCTCATTTTTTAACATTCTGAGGCAGTGATTTACATCACCGCGACACAGAAATACTCCTGGGACCTGACTCACACTGTGACACATCTGGCAAACACACACACACTCACACGCACACACACACATGCCACACGGTACAGGCGTAGAAACAGGTAGGTATACAGTAAGGATGGTTTGCAGTGTTGTACTAGCAACCCCAGCATGAATCTCTTTGACACAGTGACACACAGAAACACCTATGACTCACTCACTTGTTGTGTCTGTGCGTGAGTGTGTGTGTGTGTGTGTGTGTGTGTGTGTGTGTGTGTGTGTGTGTGTGTGTGCCTATGCTACTCTTCTTTGTCTTTGTCTCACATCTGAAGCTGCACATAGGGAGAGAATAACAATGAATGTGAGTTACATCTGCACACAAACTATCATAATTTGAACTTCCACTTCACTCGCTGTGTTTGACTCCGGCTGCATATCATCAGTCAGTTTCTGTCTCTCAGAGCACATTTTCAAAGATTACCCCGTACAGCACATACATAGCATAGCATACATACACCGTATATATACATATTCTCGTCTCGTGACAGCGAGGCTGTGATCTGAGGAATATTTTCTGAATTCTCATTTAATATTCAGCAGTTATTACTCATGCAATATTGATCAAAAAACCACTCCTGGTCTTGTAATGTGCGAGTGAGAGAAAGGTTAATTCGTTGTATTTACAGCTGTGTACGCAGAGCGGTCCACCGGGCTCCGTGACCTTGCTATAACTCAGCAGAGACGGCTGCAAACGCGGAGCCTCGTGTGTTTTCTCGTCTTAATGAAAGTTAGACTTTGATGACTGAACAGAGCTCATCTTTATCTGTCCAGACTCATGTTTTACAGTAAAGACACTAGATGGCACAGTGTATGTTTAAGATGAAATCAACAACGTGGCTGAACCGTCTCAGACATTCCTGTCTGTCAGGGCACAGAGCCTCGTCTACACTGAATGCCATGAAGACGTTCTCTACCTAAGACCACGGCGCACAGGCTGCCTTCAAATTGGATTAAATCCCTAAATCACATGATCAATCATCCACAGCTCGCTGTGCCAAGATGGCGGAGGTTTCCTTTCTGTGTCTTAAAATGGCACAACGGCATTCTATAGCAACAGTAACAGAGACGAGCTGCTGCTGTTCTTTTAGGTCCTGCTTGTAATTTGCAGAAATGTGCGAGTCCTGTTCAGTTTGGAGGGATAAAAAGAGAATGTTACTGGCAGAGGGAGTGTGTTTGCAACAAATAGCATGAGGTGATAATTGAATTTTGGGGAAACATTATGGGAAGATGGGAGGAGATGCAGCTATCCTGGGAGATGCTGTCCTGTAACAATGGCAACAGACTGTAAATTCCTCTGCTCCGTTGTCAGGGGGGCGAGTCAGCAGGCAGCGCAGGGCCGTGCCCCTCATTTTCTGGTAAAAAGCAGCAGGCAAACGGCATGTGTGCCACTGTGTGCATGCTTCATGCATCGCTGGAGCGTGGACATCACGCCATGCCCCTGTGTGTGCCTCCTCAAACACACCTGCTCCCGACACCTCAGAGATGAAAGCTTGGCTGTAACTATACGAGCATGTTGCATGACATTATGAGATGAGACACAGATCTGTGCTACTTCTTACTTAGACAGTACACCGACGTTTCCTTTCATCGGGCACGTGTTCGATTGGCCATTTTTGGGGAGATAGTTTAATAATAATTTAGCAACGGCAGCTCACATCAGTGTTTTTTCTTCATGTTGCCTTGGAAACAGTAAAATATGTTGTTTATTCAGATAACCTCGGACCGAGCAATCTGATTGGTCAACGAGACATTTTAGAATGTGCTGAAATCACTAAAAATATTACTCCAATATTATAATATTACTCTAATCATCACATCCTGAAAATATAGAACATGTAAATAAATATGAACACTGAAGAGCAACTTTAATAAAGTAATACATCTCAAATTCAAACGTTAAAATGATCTTTCTCTAATAAATATTTTATGGAGGTCTGCCTCGTTAATACAGGTGTGTACCTCGTTAATACAGGTGTGTACCTCTTTAATACAGGTGTGTACCTCTTTAATACAGGTGTGTACCTCGTTAATACAGGTGTGTACCTCTTTAATACAGGTGTGTACCTCTTTAATACAGGTGTGTACCTCGTTAATACAGGTGTGTACCTCTTTAATACAGGTGTGCCCCTCGTTAATACAGGTGTGTTCCTCTTTAATACAGGTGTGCACCTCGTTAATACAGGTGTGTTCCTCTTTAATACAGGTGTGCCCCTCGTTAATACAGGTGTGTTCCTCTTTAATGCAGGTGTGTACCTCTTTAATTCAGGCTCGTTTGTGTTCAAACAGTTCAGTGACCTGAGATAAAAAGTTTGTAAAGACCACAGGTGGACTAATCTGGACTGAAGCTGAATATTTCATTAGATAAAAACACGCTGTGATCTTTGTTCAACACATTTTGACTTTTGGACTTCACAGCGCTCCATCATCTGTGCGCCGAGCCGTGAATACAGCGTTCACAGACTTACAGTGGAAGCCAAATCTGTCCATGGAAAATCTTTCTCAGCAGAATCTTCGTCACTACAAGTCTGAACTAACAAAGCACTTTAGTGTTTATGTGTGTGTATTTATTCAGTTTGGGAAACTCCACAAGCTTTGAGTCATCTTTGTTGCAGGTTGTTACTCAGGCTCGGGCTACTTGCTGGAGTAGTGAACTGGATTCCATTACATATACACAGTTTAAATACTCGTATGGTTTGTGAGGCTGCCTGGCCTCGTAGTGTGTGTGTTTAATGTGTGAAGTGTTGAGACTTGATCTGTCCATCAAGCAGTCTGCTTTGGAGACACACTGAGGCCTGTCAGCCTTTCCGGTTTGGACGGAGCTTCTTTTGAGTGGTGAGAATGCAGAGGGGTGGAGGTGGGGCGCAGAGGGAGGAGAGGTGAGGGGAGGCGAGGTGTGTTTTGGGTCTTTGTGGGGGTCCTGCACAATGCCTCTCTGTGTGTGTGTGAGGATGGCAGGCTGGTGATGTCATGGCTGGCAGGACCAAAAGCCCACTGAGCCTGTGAAGGCGTGACATGATTGGGACAAAAAGGAGTGCCGCTGGCATTGTTCTGTCGAATCAGGCTGTGACGGGGGGCAGCTCTCCATCCTGCACGCTACAGAAACACAACCTGCCAATCACTCAGTCCTGTTACCAAAATAAATGTAGCTTGGAATTATTTTATTTTGGGGGGACAGACTACAGTGCAGGCATGAACTGAACCAGGGGTGGTTAGACAGTGAGGTGTGGCTCTGGACGCCCTGGTTTGAGACTGGGATTGGCTTTCACTGGCACTTGCTGTAACTAACAAAGCTGATCACCTTGAAGTGAGAAGAAAATGGTACAGTAGAAGGGCTAGCATCTTTCTTTCATCGCTCATCATCGAGCCAAAAGGAGCCGGCTCACACTCGCCATACTTTTGGTAAGAGTTCAGTACCTCTGCAGACCCTCTGGGGATCATGGAGCCCTTGTTGCTTTAGTAAGTGATGTGTGGTGTAACATGAGGAGATGTTTGGGAGCCGGCTCACTAAAAAGAACCGGACTTCCCGTCACACAAAGAACCCCGAGTGTCCACGAGTGTCGGTTCAGTTAGCAGAGATGGAAAAGTAAATATCACGCGGCCACACCGGTGATCTCGTCTGTCTGCTCGTCTTCTCCTCTGCTTCTCTGTGTGTGATCGTGGTCTCGGACGATCTTATGCTTCTTGACTTTTCAATGTTTCACTCTTCACATTGTGTATATGGTCGCTCCATTATATTTGTCTCATTAAATTCCTATGACAGCGGTGCAGCAGTGCTGCAGGATGTCTTTAGTCCTTAAGATTGAACAGACCTCTGAAGGATTGTAGACCTCTCAGCCATAAACTGACCGCGGGGTTACATCTGCAGCTAAAAAGCACAATTAGACCTAAACCAGCTTATCGGCAAGTGTTTTTTAAAGGCCTTTTAGCCAAACAAAGAGGAGCCAATCCTCTAGCTGTGGAATTTGCCAGAATGTTTTTGGCAGAGCGGTGTTTATCGACTGAACGTCGTTTCCTAGTAGAATGCGATCGGGGAGGAGAGAAAGGCTTCTTTTCACAGCAGGCCTTGCAAGTATCGTGTAAACACACACTGAGAGAGGCTCCTTTCATTAGCTATGCTAATCTGGAGTGCACGTGACTCGCCGCAGACTCCAGGATCCCTCCTGGCTCCGGCTCTCTGTGCTGTCGCTCTCTGTCTCCAAAGGCCGGGGTCCTCGTCTTCCTCCTTCTGGTTCACAGGGTTAATGTGCTGTATGTTGTGCTCTCCTTCTCTCATGCTTAGACTGACAGAAACATGGATCTGGATATTGGTGGATCGGCTCTAAATGTCCACTGTATGATCTCTCTGTTCGCTTCAGTAGAGTGAGAGCGTCTCTAACCCTCCTCCTAACTCTGACCTCCGGTGCTTTATTCAGACATGCCATCTTCCCGAGATGAACTAACCTCTTGGACCTCTTGTCTCTTAGACGTACCTCTTCAGTTCCAGGACCGTCTTTACCACCTGGAGAATATTGAACAACCGTGTTAAGTAAAATAACACCAAGGATTTAATACACCCTGTTCTCCGTCTCCTCTTCTCTCCCTCTTTCTCTTCATAACGTGGGGAACGTTGCGACGGTGTCACTCATGCATTGCTCTTGGCTCTCTACCCTAAACTTAGTGAGTCGTCATCGGACAGCACGGGGAGATAATCAATAAACCCCAATAACTCTAATCCTGCACGCTTAAAATGAGACCAGGCTCTGTGTTTTGGGGGCAGTTTGGGCATTTATTCTCTTCACGCTGAGTTAGACGAGAAGATTTGTGTCAATTTAGACTTTTAACAGACGACGTCACATTTCACCGTCCAGCTTCCCTCCGTCGGCTCCCGGTGTGTGTTTTTACTGACACTTTTAAAGCCTGTCGCAGTCGACCTCTGACCGCGCCCTCTCCATCAGGAGACGAGGCTCGCTGAATCATTATGATCTGCTTTTTATCTTTATTATTCTTTTCATGACGTTCAGTTATGTCAATTTCATTTTCTAATGTCTCCATGCAGCGTGTTTCTCGTTCGTCGATGGACTCGAAGCTAACAAACAGTTTCTTCTTTTAACATCAGATTTATACAGCGGCACCGACTGGTTCAGGAGCCGGCTATTAGAGGGCAATTACTACATGTTAGATTATGTCACTTACTCAGAGAAGATGAGGAGCTCAGAATGAGTCACCTCCATCAATTAATATGATATATGAGTCAATACGGGATCTGGGTGGGATATTTGCCACGTCTGTGCGAGTCACAAGGTGATCATTTCAAATTCCCTTTCAAGGTCTCCCCCGATTTTTAATGAAGCCGGCGATTAACAGCGGTGTTTCTTACACATGTAATGATTTCTTTATTGATTCGTCAGCATCTTAGGGAATGGTTCCTCCTGAAATATACCCTGCTATGATAACCCGTCTCCACTGCAATCATGAAAGAAAATCATTACAAGAAAAAACCCCCAGGGGGGAAATCTGCAAAGTGGTTTGTTGACGTGAGTGTCCAACGGTGTGTGTGTGTGTGTGCATGCAAATGTTTGAACAATAGTGTGTGTGCGTACTTGTGCTGTAGTGTTTGGGCTATTAGAGAACATCCCTCCACGCTGGCGCTCGTAGCAACGAGGAGGTACTCGATCTCAGTCTGATAATTCTCTCTCTGTCTCCTTCTCCTTCAGGCTGTGAGGACGGGGGGAAGATGAGACCTCCCAGCCCTCTGCTGATCCTGCTGTACGTCACGCTGTCCAAGAGTGTGAAGGTGGTCTCAAAGAGAGGCTCAGGTATTTACACACACCGTGTCTTGTGTTGTTTCCGGTGTGGAAGCCTGTGCGTGCACCACCACGTGTGTGTGAGTGTGTGTGACTGCATGCTCTTTATATGTAGACCCTCCTCACACGAGGAGAACCTCCGTCTTTACTGTTGGATTGTGTTTAGCTGCTGAACAATCTTTAATTATTGTTCATTGTTGACTCACAAGAGATTCTTCAGGCTGCAGGTGCTACCTGAACCCTGATGTCTCTGTGTGTGTGTGTGTGTGTGTGTAACATGCTTTGATGATGACAGGCAGGTAATTGCATGATGGCCTTCCCACTTCTGTGTGAGAATGACTCACGCGGGGAAAACTGGAACAATGTCGAGCAATTTAAACATAAGTGCAGCTGGCGTCACGTGCCGTGCGTCTCGGGTGAGGAGCATTGTGATTCAATGAAAAGATATACACTGTACCTCTTCGAATTAGCTGGACCTGCCTCAATCAAAGCGAGAGTGACAGCTACCAAATGATCCAATTGCTCATTGACTGGGTCACCAAGGGTTACCGCGAAACTCATTTTGCCTCTAAATGCCAGCAAATTGAGCATCAATTGTGAACAAATGCAAAGGTCAAAAAAAATGGAGAGCAAGAAGATTGAGGGTCGAAAGTTTCCACGACGGGAATACAGAGAGAGACGCCGTTAAAAGTGTGAGGAGTCTGTCTGTGGGTGGATTCACGTGTTAATGGGAGTAAAACTGTCACTAAGAGGATAAAATAATCTTTTTTCAGGTGTGTGTGTGTGTGTGTGTGTGTGTGTGTTTGTACTGCAGACATGAGCGGGCATGTCTGAAGATTTAAGGACTGACCTTTAGCTAAAGGTTTTATATTGAAGGTAGCAATGTGGTCAGTGACAGACAGTACAGACACACTGACCTATTAAACAGAGAACACAACCCTCACCCGGGAAACAGGCCATAAATATATTAACGTAATAGAGCAACACAACAATAAGCTACGATTGGCAGCTTCCTATATTCCTATATTCAAGCAACTCAGCTTGTTATTGGTCAGTGTGGATCTCATGCATGTCACCAAAGTTGACCTTGACTACAAATTAGCATTTCACGCCTGTGATTCCACTCGTGATGCCAGTTTCATTGGAAAGAGGCAAATTTTTTTAAAAACGCGAGGCCTTATTGCTCTCAACGCGGCTGCTAATAAAAAGCTGAAGAAGAGTCGACCCGAATACTAGGTTGTAAATCTGTGTTATTAAATCTCCCAAGTGTCTAGACATGTACCGCGTTTAACCCCATAGACCCCGGAGCGCCCCAGAGTGCCTCTTCTATATTTCATGTAGGTTTTATGGGTGTTTTCCAGGGGAGCGTCCGGCAGGGAGGACTGACCACGTCGCAGACGCTCTGCTGTGTGTTCTTATGAAGGAAATATAACAGATTTTGGTTATCTGCCACTTATTTAATGTCAAATTCAAGTGGAGGTTTTTTAATAGAACTGTTTGTTGATGCATCAACATGCCAGAACGCTGCTGGAGTCTAAAGGGTTAAAGTTGCCTTTAAAAGACTATCAGATGACTTTATGGACACAAATGCCTGTTACACTCTAATTAATTAAGATAATAATCATACCTGTAATTAGCTCAAATGAAAGGTTATAGGCACACGGCTGAGCTCATGTCAGTAAAATCAGCCTATTAGCCCGATCGTGCCCTGAAGACTGTTTAAGAAAATCAATGAGATTTAATTGATTCAGCAGTTTTGCAGTCTAAAAAAAATCCATTGCATAATTATCATCCAGCTAAGTTATAGTATATGATAGCTTTGCTCATTTAACTCTCATAACAAGCTTCCTGTTTGGTCGTTATACAACACGGAAACACAGTAAGAGACATTTCAGGGAGTTTGACTTGATTCCTCTTCAGCTATTGAGCTGTCCTTAATGGGGAATTGATTGCATTCATGCGTCTCAGCGGGTATTTGTATAATGAGAGTCGTGTCGTCACGGTTTATGTAGGACTTTGAATGCACGTGCATGCAAAGGTATGTGTCTACTGCCTAAACACACACACACACACACACACACACACACACACACGAGTACCTGTGTGGTTTGGTCCTCGGAGGATTTCCATATATATCAGAGACACATCAGATCAATCAAGTGAGTCCTCTGGGTCCTTTGGTCAAATATCGATAGCAGTGAAGTCAATATTAGCCCGTAACTGAAGAGGTCAGAGGTGAGGAGTGCACAGGGCAGTTTGGCTATTGAATGGCACTTCCAGAGGCTTCTTTTGTCTGCCTTAAAGATTATAGATGGAGGCATGTGGAAGATCAGACAAGCTCACATTAAACTTGTAATCTGGAACATGGAAGCTGTCATTTTCTCCCCCTCTGTCACCCGCGCTCTCTCTTTGAATGGTTTGAATTACGGGGAAATGAATGGTGTCATGCGGCGGCAGCCTGAAATGCTAATTTCAATTAAATTGTTTGCACGGAATCAACGTTTGAGTTCGTATTTAATCACCTCAAGTAAAGAGACGTTTTGACCTCTGCTCCTGCAGGAAAATACCACGGAGGAAGCCAGGAAATGTTTCTGCCTTCAAGAAAATCATCTTTGTCTGTGCATTGATTGCAATAACTCTTTTTGGTTCTCCTGACAGCATTTCAAACACGTGCAGTTAGAATATCAACCCTACAAATAGCTGTCAGAGGAGGGTGCGTGCACACCTCCACTGATTCTCTGTCTGTGATTGGCCTTTTCTTTCTTTGCTAAGATCCAGGATACATGAAGGGAAGCTGCTGTAACTTTCTTAGGTCTGTGCATGACTGCAGGTTAACAGCTCAGATAGATCGTGTCCAGGCTACGTTAACTCGACGGGCTCTTCGTTCATTTTGTTTCAGGGCTGACAGAGAGTTGCTACTCGTGATTGTCTTCAGCCAGATGTTTGGAGAAGCTACTCAGCGTGGCCAAACAAGGAAACATGCTGAAAACACACAAAACTCATTTTTCTGCGTTACTCCAGCGTCCTCTCCGGTACTAGTCTATGACAAATTGAGCAGGAAGAAGGTTCGCTGTCTGCGTTAAAGATGAAATGTGGTGGTAAAGAAGATTAATTGGCTGATAAAGCCCCTGGTGGGTGATTGTTTTCTGGTTCAAGGGTTTGCGATACTTGTCTTCATGTGCTGGGGATGAAAGAGATGGAGCAGCTGGATTCTCATGACTGCTATTAAATTAACTTCAAATGACCACCTCTGGCTCTCCACATGCAGCTAGGTCAAAGGCATTTGTCGGTGCGGTTATTATTCTTGTTGAGCAGGAAAAGAAAGTTTGAGAGTCTTTTGTTTGGTTCCAGCTCTAATGAATTGTTTGTGGGGCGTTCGGTATCTGATGGGAATACTGTTTTGTTTTTGTAGCATTGCAGAACGGGTTAGGGAATTTGACTGCACAACCTTGAATAGTTATGGCTGAGGGATCAGCTATGAGGGCTTGATTAGCCCTCAGGAGACACTAGATAAAGCAGCTATTCAATTGATTTTCTCTCTCAACGTCCGGACGGCATTCCCAGAGTTTGTTGCACACCAAAATCCTATAATTAGTCGATGTAGAGTCTGCTTGGGCCCGTATTACCTGCTTTCCCAAAGGTGTGCAAGGTGCATGTGTGTCTTATTCCCTCATTCTTTGCGCCACGCTTGGCACTTCTCATGGTTTTAATGACTAGGCAGGCTCAGTAGAATTGGATATCAATTGGTGCAGATTGCTGTTGTTGTTGGTGTGTGTGTGTGGATGCATATACGAGCTGTTCATACACCGGTTGTGTTTGACCCACAACATTGAGTGTGTATGCACCGCTCCTGCTGCAAATGAGGGTTCTTACTCCAGGCGCTGTGCTCAGTGTGTCCTCTCACCTCAGTGTGATTGTGCAGTGGACTGACCAAGGCCATGCTGACACTGCGTGAGATTCACTCCCAGCGACGCTGAGCAGGTTTCTGACAGAGACAAGCTGTCAGGGTCCATCCATCACACTCCAATTGTCTGCTTCCCGGTCCAGCTTGACCCGGTTAGACCTGAGTAGGCCCGTTCCAGCCTATCTGCTGGAGATCAGCCCACAAAAAGCCAGACTTTTATCAGACGAGACAGAGATTCTTTAACTTGGCTATCAGTCTCCTCGCAAACCCAATTGCCAGTTTGCAGCAGGCTGTAAGCCGCACTGAGGATGGTAAATACGGGTCAGAACTATTAAGACAGAACACAAAAACTGGTGATCTGCACACGTCAACACAATACAGTGCAAACATCGTTAAGATCAAGAGGATGGAGGAGGAAGAAGAATACTTAGAGTACAGTCAGAAACGCTGCTGAAAGGGTAAATGGATTAAATTCGATCAGTCATTTAGTCTTTTATGAAGTCAAACTCTCAGCATCTTTGACACTGACGTCTTTGGATTCATCCATAATGACAGTGTGGTGATAGTTTGCATCTCGTACAGGTACACAGGATTGTAAAAAAACACACGGTTGGTGGTCGATGACAGACAATTAATTCTCGACAACACGCTGGGAAACAGGACAGTGACGTTTCCCTGCAAGTTGACGGGACGTCAGACTGCGACGACACACATCAACACACCGCCGGTGGGTGGGCTTACATAGGAGACAGTGGGTGGGGGGTTATTGACACATCGTACGTTGTGTTTTGCTATTTAGATGTTTTCACGGGTGAAGCAATGTAACTTTCACAGACACCACCTCGTCATCAGCTGCGTACCCTGAGACGAGGAAGACTCCGGCTCCGTGTGCTCACTGAATGAATTCAGAGCAAGTTTGTAGACGAAATAAAAAGGGAAAATTACATTTATCCCTCTCACATACTTGATGGCACGGCTGTGTCCACTGGACTGAGGCAGACTTTCAGCAGAGATCAGTCAAGGAAGTGATCACTGTGGGAACTTGGGGATGAAGCAGCAATAGTAACTGGTGAACCAAATAATCTACTGTGCTCCTTTAGATTCAGGCCTGGGTCACACAACTTTCCCTCCAGTCTCCTTAAACGTACCTGCTCTCATCCCCACTCAGCTACACTCTTCCTGTTTCAGGTCTTGGCCTCTCTGCATATATTGTATATTATCCAGAGAGGGTACAACATTTGGAAGAATGGGTGCGCAGGACTTGGTCCAGGCTTTGAAAAGTGGCCACTTGGATGTAAAAACCTGAAAGGCGGTGCACTTAATTGGGCCAAGCTTTGTGGGATGAAGAAAGACATTCTTGGAGACCGATGTCATGGGGAATGTTCCAGTCTTCCTGGAAAGCTTAGCCTGAACAATTCAACCTGCAGAATGAAAATATGACACCTCATTCACACACAGAGCTGTGTATTAGATTTTTGGGTGCAGTCAATGGGGAACTGATACTATGTCAGTAATATCCGTTAACTCAGCCACGATGGCTTTGTGCTCAGGGAGGCTTTTTTTTTCTGTACGGCTGAGATTGTTACCGTCATGATATATGAGTATCATACGCCTTGGCATGTTTGCTCTGGGTCGACGGTAAAAAAGTAAAGGCAGGGGTCGAATTGAGCTGTGCTGCACACATGGATGTAATCCCATTTATTCCATATTGCCATATTTTACGGTCTTTTACTGTGTTTTGCTGTACAATTTACACTCCCTAATATCAAATACTTTATTTTATATAAATCCCCTGAAAATGGCCATAAATGAAGGTTTTGCTGTAAAATATGTGAAAGAAACTGTTTTTACGGTAATTTTACCATAATAAATATAGTATAACGTCTTCTGATGTTACGGTGATAGGATATTAATATTGTTGAGTTCATGTTTAAGGTTGATGTTTTATTCCGTATTTTTAAATGTCTGTAAAATTTACGGTGGAAGAACTGCCAAACAATGACAGTAAAAGGCCGTAAAATATGACATTGAATATTACGGTGTTTTACTGTATAATTAACACTATTTAGCACAAGTTACCTTAAAATTGTGTCTAAATAAAGGTTTTGAAATATGAAATGTGTTTTACTGTGTACAGGAAAACACATGCTATATTTTACAGTGTTTTACCGTCATGCTTTGACAGTTTTTCACCGTAAAATCTACAGAATCTTTTTTTCAGACTGACGTTTCACCTCAGACTTTGACCCGTGATGCGGCTGCCTGTTTTACATACCCTCGGTTAAAACTACACACGGTCCTGGTGAAAAGCCTACATGGCATCATGGCTTCCCCAAAGGCTCACAGGGTGAGCACTGTGCTGGGGCTTGTGCTACCTTCCCATCAATCAGTGTCACCTGGTCAAAGGTCGGGTGTAATGTATCATCACGAGGATGATCCACAGATCCCAGAGTGTGTTGTCTGCATGTGTGTGTGTGTGTGTGTGTGTGTGTTTTGTCCTAGACTCAGGACATAAACAGACGATAGTGTTGATTATGAATTTTCTCACAGCTGCGACTCTATGCCGTCCGCTGCCTCCGCCGTCCCATACGGAGACAAGAAATAAAACGCTGCATGAACACTTTGTCCATTTATGCACTCCAAATGTCACGAGAGAGCCAGACAATACACATCACTAAACACTTCCAAGGCCTGCTGACCGGTCTGTTAGCTGGAATAATTGCTTTTAAACACCGCCTGCAGGGATGAGTGAACATGGTGCAGTGGAAAACAACGCTGCACTCCGCTCAAATACGAGGACGGGAGCCTCGCTACGTCTTATTAGAGGCACTATCCTACAGGAAATATGAGGAGTGCTGAAGTTGTTTCAATTGCTTCCTTTAAAGGGATTATTGAGTCCAAATTAAAAGTACAGTGTACATAATTGGATCACCTCCACGAAACTGAAACACACACCGCTGAAACTGACTCGTGTCAACTGCAGCTTGCTCTGAGTGCAAATAACATGAGACTTTTTCTTTTAAGTGATAAGTCTGAAGCTTTTACTGCGATAGAAACAAATCTGGCTTCTCTCTTTTCTTTAAATAGTCAGCCACAGTTTCTCTTCCACAGAGTCGCCATGTTGAACCCTGATGTTACTACAGCAGCATATCATGCGACCGACATTTCACGACCTCCATAGTTTCTCTTTCATGCTTGAGAGAGTTGATTGCAGTTCAGCAACTACACTGTTACATCCTTCTCTAACGGCACTTCAGGTTACCGTCGAAGCTCCGTGTGCTGCTACTCTAAGCCATCTTTGATCTCACTGGGTCAAACCTGCTTAAATAAAGAAAGTGTAATTGTAACAACAGATAAAATCCGGCGCTGCAGGGAGCGGCGCCGGCTGTGACTGCTGGTCTAATGTAGCGTAATGTCCCAAAAGTCACTGCAGTCAGCTTTCTGTCTGTGTGCTGTGATATGACAGGGCATTGCTACCCAATGATCCCAGCAGGAGATGTCAGGAATATATAATAATACGTCAGTGTGTGTGTGAACTGTGTGATTCTGTTCATCTCAAAGTGTCTCCCTGTGTGACTTGTGATATCCCAACCTTGGCCCTCTCGCTGTTTCTCTGAGCGGGGATAAAAAAACGATATAGCCGATATTCTAGATGACTCTGCAAAGTCCCGCTCCAAATCCCTGATAAGAGCCTGTCACGGATAACTGTAAATCTGACGTGGCCCCAAGGCAGTGTGGGGGATGAAGTCCGTGGAGCCTGACGCCTGAATAACCTCACGGTAAGTGCGAGGACAGGAACACAAAATCCAGTCCAGTCAGTCATTTAATTTATTTGCAGAGGCGCTCTCCTATCATTCCACAAATCATACTGGTGCAGTTTCACTGACACTTGACAACTGAAATGTGCCTGTCTATACATTTTTTCTGTCAAGCTGATGGGCTAAATGACACACACAAATAAGACGTAGTGAGACCTTGTCTCCACTTGTCATGCCTGTCTCCTGCCCGGAGGCTTCCCAGATGCTTATGCAGGAAAGAAGCGTAATTGTTTATTGACAGATCAACTGTCGTCATTGACATCCGTACATACCGATATATGACTGCAGCCAGTCGGAAGTCAAAGGATTGATCACCGTGAACCTTTAGCTTGACGTCTCTTAAAATGATGGCACCCATCTCAGAGCAGTTTTTGGCATCTCTCTCTCTTTTTGCGTTTTTGCATCCGACGCTCATTAACGATGCCGTGCCCGTCCTCGGTGCCTGTTTTCTTGACGTGAGCCGCTAAGCAGGGGATGTATTGACGATACGTATAGAAAATGGCCAGCTGGATCAGCCCACAGGACGTCGATACGCAAACAAGCACATAGACGTTTGCAGGTTTCTGCACACGTGCATGCACGGACGTGAAAACAGAGGAACAAACACAGCATGTGTCACACACTGGACAGTTTTGTTGATTCCTTTTTCCGTTCTCTCACGACACACACACACACACACACACACTACGGAGGCTGTCCCGGCCTGGTCAATACCTCTCTCTCTAAATGATGAGGAATGGCCTGCGCTGCAGTAACACTGTGCTGGGAGATTGATCACATGCAGACTACTGGAGATTAAATGGCTTTCTTGTGGAGAGCCAGACTGCCCCTGGATGGTGCATTGTGTAGATAGAAAGCCTTTGCCTGCATCACAACAGCTGCACAGCCTCAGGACAGACCGGCATATGCAGGCAATCAAGCTATAATGCATTGATTTTTATGGCGCTGTATTTCATTATTTTGTTTACTAAAGTAAAGAAGGAGGAAGTTGTTGATTACAGCGTCTGTCAGAGATTGGAATTGTTGTATTATTGGTCTGTGCCTCTGTTGTAAGCCATCAGTGTCTGGAAGTGTGTGAGTCCTTCAGAACAATATGGAGGATGTCTGAGTGTTGTCAGTGACACACACACACTGAGGCTTGTGTCCACACTTGAGAAAACCACACGAGGGTGAGTCGTTTTTCTACAGCGGCTCTTTAAATCCCCGCTAGCGGTTTCCATTTAAAGACCATCAACGCCGGGATATTACTCCCTCTGGTTAATGTATGCTCAGGGAAATTACACGTATGTGTGTAATGCCACGTGTGTAGCTGTGTGTGTTTTCATGTGACGGGGAAGCCATATATTCCAAAGTGAACAGATGATTAGGGAGACGTGTGCGCTGGTCTTCACTGATAATGAAGCAATTATGCCGGGGAATCGTTCATGTTGTAAATATAATGTAATATTCAGCAAGTTTTATATATACTACTGAAACAGGCAATTAAATGTTGGTAAATGAGAAGTGCCACTCGATGTTTTTATGGACATCAAGGCAATTTAGTCGACATTAAACGGCTGTGATGTATTAGCAAGGTGTGTGCTCAAGCTGGGTCGTGATATCTTGTTTCCCAGAAGCCTTCAGCGCCAGGTTATATGTTGGCTCGCTGCTCAGTATGTACATGTTACATGTTACATGTTATTCCTGTTCTGATTGGTTCGTTTCTCCAGGTGGGTTTAAAAATCCTTAAATTTCCAATTAGTGTCCACTATAGGAACTGTCCATTGCAGACCTCTGCTGCATTTCTGAGGGAGCTGCTTGAGTTCAACATCCATCCATTGAGTCTCTGCCAGCAGGTGAAGCAGGGTATTCCAGTGTTCTCCAGCTCCTCCTGTAGAATTCCAGAGGCGTTCCCAGGCCACATGAGATACATAAAGTCCTTCTAGCGAGTTCAGGGTCTAACCTAGGGGTCTCCAGGTGAACGTGCCCGGAAAACTACCAAAGGAAGGCGTCCATGAGGCATCTTAATCAGAAGCCCAAAACCAGCTCAGCAAAGCAAAAAGAGCAGCAGCTCCACTCCGAGCTCCTCATCTTATCTCTCAGGCTCAGGCTCAGGCCAACCACCCTGCAGAGGAAACTCATTTTGGCCACTTGTATCCGTGATCTCAATCTTTCAGTCACTACCCAAAGTTCACGGCCACAGGTGAGGCCTGGTAAATCAAAATTTACCTTGCAGCTCAGCTCCGTCACCACAACAGCCAGGTAAAACGGCCCAATCACAGCTGATGCCACACCAATCTGCCAGTCTATCTCACGCTCCATTTTACCACCGCTCCCGGGCTCCGTCCTTTAAGCTCCTTCATGTTGGACGACGTACTACCGAAGCCGGGAGGGAGCGATCTGTCGTCTTCCAGTGGAGAACCACGGGCTTGGGCTCGGAGGCGCTGACTCTCATCCCGTTTCATCGTTTCACACTCCACCTGATGACGCCAACGACATACCGCATGTGTACTTATTGACGTGATGATATTTGTTGGTGCTTTTCATATAGAGGTGTGTTTGATGGAGAAAAAAAACCCAGAGGTTACACCACAGGCAGCAGAACTACAAAGACCAGCCTTCAAGGAAACTCCTTCAGGCCATTTAAACTACAATTACCAACAGTCCTCTGCCGTCTCCTCCTGTCAGAGTGCACTCGTATGGCTCTGTTGCTGCCGTTAGACCTTTAGAAGCAGTACACATAGGAATAAGCACTCCCACATCCATCCTCGGTGTGTGTGTGCGTGTGTGAGTGTGTGTGTGTGTGTGTGTGTGTATCTACCACCTCATTAAGCAAAAACTTACAAAAAAAAAAGTGATCTCCATGCTGAGAATGTGGGGGAGGAATCTGAGTATGTCTCCAAATGCTAATGAGAGAAGCCTGCTTCAACAGACTGCTTTGTTTTTGTGTGTATTCCTCTGAGCATGTGTGTGTGTGTGTGTGTGTGTGTGTGTGTGTGTGTGTGTGTTTCCTCCAAAGGTAGAGCAAAACAATCTAAGCAGTTATTTTTACATATCATTTGTAGCCCAGTGCAGCCCCGTCACCCTGACAACTTCATCCCTCCTGCTTATCACCATAACAACTAATCTACCGTAAATAGTGCTGTCTGCCTCCGTCGCTCTCTTTCTCTCCATCACTCTTTATTCTGCATTTCTTGCTCTCCTTCCACGCCTCCCGTTTGCCTCCCTCCTCCTCCTCCTCCTCCTCCTCCTCCTCCTCCTTCGTCCCCTCTGCTGCCGCCGCTCCTTCCTACTCCCGTCTTCTGGTTGTTCTCTTCTGTGGAGTTCATTTTTTTTCCGTGCCACTGCAGATGTGGGTGGTTCTTGTGACTGCACAATAACCTTTCTGCTTGCTTCACGTTGTCGAGTGCCTCAGCTCACATGGCGATCGATAAAAAAGGCAGCTATAACAAGTTATCCAGCAAACTCCTCAGTCCTGTATCGATCCTCTACTTTTTTATTTTTAAATGACTTCTTTGCTCATGCATGTAGATAAACTCTGTCCGCGTAGCTGCTGCGTGTCTTTGTCTTTGACCTAAATGTGTTATTGACGGTGATCCGGGCCTGACAACTTGATTGTCCTGTACTACGCTTCGGGATTATCTTGCTATCCTGGCAGGCTTTTACAATCAAAGGTCAAGCCAACGGTCTGTTTGGCTGAGTAGCTCTGGGATTGACTTAACAGCCTGATGTGCTAATGCAGAGTTATCCCAAGGTTGAGCAGCGTAGCAAGGACGCGCATGCTGTTTTTGAGCTCTGTGTAGATCCACAATCTTTAAAGAGGTACGGGGACATTTACAAAGGTGACGACAAGCTCTTACCTTTGATGGGAAAGTCTTCGTGAAACAAAAGCGAAAAGCTATTTAGCATTTTAATTCTTCCCTCTGTCTGCATTGTTTCCCTTTTGCCTCTCTTTTAATCGCTGTTTGAGATCGCTAATTATTCTGGTTTATTCTGTTTCCTGCCCGCTCCTTCCTTCCTCTCCTTTTCCCTGCCTCAATCTTTTCATCGGCGGCATATGAGAGGTCACCTTTTTGCTCTTTTCCTTTCACTTTCTTTTCAAAAAGCTCGAGGGAAGCCCTCCTGGATCCCTTCTCACGTTACATAACCGCCTCCCCCTCACTCTGAACGCATGTGTAAAAAAAAAAACAACGCGAGTTCTGGAGGTAACGAGAATATTGATATCATCGGTGCTGGCAGGATATTAGGTTTATCCCCTCAGAACGACAGGCTGGTTTACATCTGCTCAGACTGCAGGCTTTGCAGATTGACTGGCAACCAAAAAGAAACAAGAGAGAGACACATGAATGGTGTTTGGAGCGTACCAGCTGAAATGTGACTTGAAAAGACTTCCAGGCTTTATTTTGAAGGCGGCTCTTACCACTCGTCTTGAATTCCTATAATGTCCGTTCTCTAGCTGGTTCCCATGCGCATCCTCAGCGGCTCGCTGCATGTGATGTTGTATCCTGTGACTCTTTTGAAGCTAAAAATGCCTCCGCTCTCCCTCCCTCTCTCTCTCCGTCACTCTCTCTCTCTCTCTGCCTTCATTAAGAGGTCGTCTTAAGCTACCCAGCTTAACGCTATTTACATTTTCATTATTCTACCGTTACCGGGAAGAAATGGCATGAAATCCAGCAGTGTTCAGGACATTAGACAAGCTTCATTCTCACAGCAAATGGATTTACATAAATAAGGAGGCTGATACATGGAAGCAGAGAGAAAGAGAAAGCAAAAAGGAGATGAGGCAACAAAAGATCGGGGGTTTCTTTTGTTGTAAGCAAAGGAGAGAGAGAGCGGGAGCAAGAAGGAGGGAGAGCCTCTAAAACAGGATCAAGAGGACAAGTTGTGATTCTGACGCAAGAGCGGTGAGAGAGAGATGTAAAGTGGTAAATGAGAGGGGATTGTGTCGGTTCTCCGGCTGTATAAAGTGGGCTCTGAGGGACTGACAGAGGTCCCCTGATCCACTGCATGTGATCAATACAACTCTGGGTTCCCTCATTACGGGAACAGAGCTCATTGTGTTTACCATATATGGACTACTGTGTGTGTGTGTGTGTGTGTGTGTTGGGACTGTTTGATGATTTATTGTTTCGTGTTTCGTGGATCACAGAATCACAGATTGAATTTGTGCCATAACTAATAATTATTTATTGTTTAAATGTTCTTAAAATGGCGACACAGCTGCGTTCCGTCCATTCTCCATCATCGCTCATCGGGGTCGCAGCGGGCTGGAGCCGATCCCAGCTGGCATTAGGCGACAACGGAGCGCTCCCGAGACGATCCAAAGATTTTGAATTTCCTATCACGTAAGATTCATAAAACATTCGGTGTACACGCTTAAAGGTCCAGCGTGAAGGATTTAGTGTGGATTCACACAGGCTCGCTCGGTCCTGTGCTCGGGGAACACAAATCAAATGAAGCTTCTTCGTGTCTCTGTTTTGCGGCGTAAATTGCGAGTCGGACTCAGATTTAGAAGCTGGTACATGAAATGAAGTCAGAACACACACACAGGTAGATGATCAGAGTTTCTGAATCCATGAATTCACCTGGAGAGTGACCGATCTGAGCGTCTGATTGGCCCACAGAGCTTTTACGGGACTGCCGGTGCAGAAACGGAGGAATGGCCCCGTGTGAATCCAGCCTCAGTGGCACCTCGCGGTGAAGTTACAGAATGCAGCCTCACCTTCTCCGTCCACACATGAAGGATCTGTGATCAGTGTTCAGTCTGCCAATACATCCTCCTAAATCTCACACACTGGACCTTTAAACAGTTAAACAGTTAAACAGTTAAGAGAATAGTTGCTGATATATTTTCTGTTGATTGATTTCGCAGCTCGAGATTGAATGAACTCTGTTTCTGTGAGCTCCGCTGCAGCATAACGTTCGTGCACGTTCACACGTGCTTGTTTTTGTGCCAAATCTTCATAAATGTAGCAATCAGACTAATGTGGTGTGTGTGTGTGTGTGTCTTTCTGTCCAAGTCCCTGTTGTCCCTTCAGAATGCTAATGATAGATTAGCCTCAGAGACTTCCTCGAGCCTCACCGATTTTTCCTCCTGGGAATCTCGGCCAATCTCGGACAGCATTTCTTCCTTTTCAAGCGTCTCTGCGCGCATTCCCAACCACTCTGACCTCGAGACCCTCTCTTCAAACCGCGAATAAAGAGCGCACAATCACAGGAAAGGACTCCAGTTTCCCCCCTTTTTTTCCCCTTCCCCTTAGTTTCTCCTCATTTAAATTTTCTCAGGAATTTTCTATTTAAAAAACCTTTTGAATCTCGCTCTTGTTGTGGTTGTTGTGTGTTGGGTGAACTCGTCACCCCTCTGAAGACCGGGCCTCCTCTCGGCAGCCCGGCGTGAACTGAGAGAGAGAGAGAGGCAGAGCGATCACATCAGCTAATTTCCTCCTCAAAGAGAGTTCGTTTCAGCCAGCTGCTACATGCTGCTGTCTGCTTGTAGCATATGCTGTGGAGCGATGTAATGAAGAACTGCTATTGTAACAGTGAATTAAGAGGAGCGTATTATGCATGATACTTTGGAAAATACAGAAGTTTCTCTTACACGCTTTAAATTTCACCTCTGACATGATGCAGCTCGATGAAATCTGAACACTCCCCATAACTCGCCGGTTTTCACTGTAATAGACACGTCACCTTGTCTAATGAAAGGTAAACAGTGTGAACACACACACACACACACACGCACAGAGTACACAAGCTTCTGCATCCACTCTCCAAACTTTGCTCCGTCTGAGGACGGAGGTCAAAGGTCGCCCCTCGTTACACAGCGGGAGACGGAGATGGAGAGTTTGTGTGTTCACGATCGCACGCGTCTGTTTCCTGATTTTGTGCCTGATAATATCTGATAAGTCTGTTTCAAACTTGAACATTTGATTTGTCCGTCCCTGTTTTAGCTTTGATTCGGTCCCAAAACGCAACAATCAAATTAACGGAGCAATTCGGCTCGTGTGGTGCGGCTCGCTGCGATTGTTGAGTTGCTCTTGATGTACTATACTCAACTATTAACAGGACATTTGGCTGATGCTGCCATCCATCATTCAGCTGAAGCACTCCCAGAACAAACACACACACACACACACATGCTGGAGAAGAGCGGCGCTTTCATCAAGCCCATCTGAAGCTCATCGTTATTGTGCGTAATGTTGAAGGTGAAAGGGTGAAGGACGCGTCCCATCCACAGATGCGCACCGCCGGCCCTCACATCCCTGATCATGCATTCAGTCCACTCCTGCGTCGCTCTCCATCCTCGCGCTCTCGTACGCTTCATTCATCAATAATTGAACCCAAAGGTTTCAGCCAAATTAGCTGAATTATTTTGAAGTAGCTGAACGCCTGCTTTCCCGCTAATGGGATGGTGCTCTCGGGCAGATGTTTTATTGAAAAGGAGGAGGTTTTAATTCACTTTAAATTTTTGATAAGTGGTGTTATACTTAGATTATAGGCAAACCGATTTTCGCTCGTCTAATGGATGGGAGAGCTGTTTGAACAACTTCACAATAAACAGCAAATCTTCGGAGGCTTAACTACACTCCCCGCTCGCTATAGAATGGGAAATTTCTATTTCACAAAGATTGTAGGAGACAGTAATGACCATAATTGCCTGCCAAGGCTCATTCACATCCACAGCTCAATACTCTGCTGGTTGTATCTGCTTCCCTCCAGTGAATCCTGACTTTCTCTTGTTATTTCTGTCTCTCATTCACATAGTTTGCTTGTTGTGAAATGTTAATGCAGCCTCAGCTTGCATCACATCACACCCTGAGAAGCTTCTGCACGCTGACCTTCAAGTTTGTTTCCCTGACCTGCTGCCGCCTCCGGCCACTATCCGTGCAGTGCGCAGAGCTTCTCTCCTCCATCTCCCTCCTGTCCAGCACATATCTTTTCCTGCAGTACTAACCACATCTCACAACGTCCTGCCCCGCCCGCGTTAAGTCCACTTTAGCTTCTCCCACCTTCCCAGCACCAGTCAGGACTGCTCTGTTGTCTGTGATCCCCGGTGCATCGCTGGCATGGCTGAGCAAGGCGAGGCACAGCTGTTACAGAGCCGGGCGGAGCGGGGGGAGCCGGGCACCGGTCCAGACTTGTCGGCAGCTGGATTAGCAGTGCAGCCATTAGCATCTGAACTCCTGTAATGTGACAATATGACAGGGATTATGCCATCTGAGGCTGAGTGGCAGGAGCTGACAAGGAGAGAGGGACAAGCGGGGAAAGTGAAGTAAAATGCAAAAGAAGAAAGAGAAAGCGGGCAGGTGGGACGGTGGGACGGTGTGCGTGCTGGAGGATTATTGGATGCTGAGTAGAGAAAAGGGGTGAAGTTGCAGAGTGGACAGAAAAATAAGAGATTGGGTGGGAGACGAAACAGGATTATGCATAACAGAGAAGAGTCCTGAATTAATGAAAGAAAACAATTGAATTTGTGCACATGTAAGAAGAAAGGCTATTGTTGGGTAACGTCCTCACAAACTCCTGCAGATTTCAGCTTTAAACAGCTTCTCAGCAAGAAATCCATCTCGTATGTTTCAGCAAAGACAGACACAGGACGAGATTTAACAAGGACGCATAAATATTAATGAGTGTGCAACAATGCACACATTCAGACGGCCGCGCCGAACAATTTATTTTCTAATACATTAATCTGCCAATTATTTTCCTCGTGTATAAAACATGAAAAAACTGTGACTGTGAATGTCCTCGTGTTTTTAAATGTCTGACCAATAAAACACAAAACAACAGACAGTTCTTACATTCGAGTGGCGGGAAGATCAAATGTTTCATCATTCATTAATTCATTCATTATCGTGACTAATCACTCTAATTCTGATTCACTATGACTCTTTTTATTTTTAAACTAAACTACTTTTGGTGGAAACCGTCTCAGTAGCATTGAGTGCTCTAATTTAGATGTGACTGTAGTTTCAGGTATTCAGAGGAAAACGCAGGTTATTCCATCCGTTTGGAAAAACCTTCCATCCGTCCTCAGCGAGCGGATTTTAAAAGCGAGCTGGTCTTTGTTTGTGTAGCAGAAACGCAGTCTGAGCTTCAGGAGGAAACTTTAAGGAGTTAAATTAAAGTGATTGTAGGAGAAGACATGAAACAGAACGATGGACTACTTCACTTTCAAAGTATTTTGTAGAAACGGTGATTCACATGAAACACAAATAAAAACTCGTATATCGATATGATGTTTGAAAGAAACGAATAAAATCACCAAATAATCCAGTGAAGTAAAATAGCAGCATAGGAGCTGTTTATGATTCAGCGTGGAGCAATTTGCTTTCCAAGGAAATAAAAACTAATTCAACTGATTTATATTTTTCTGATTTCTGTAATGATGCAAATACTAATCTTTAAGAAAGTCCTCTGGCAGACTGCTGCATGTACGGAGCAGAGCTACTAAACGCTTCTCCTGCAGGCGCCTTCGTCTTCGTCCGGGGATGACCAAAATGTCAAGTCATCAGTGCAGATTTTGAATTTGCATATGCATGATCAATGAAGTCCTGCTCCACAGAGATAGAGAGTGAAAGGTTCGTACTACCCCGAGCCTCCACTGTCTCTTCAACATCATCTCCTTTGAAGGGAACCGATCGCTGCTGACCTCCCAGACAGAACCGGTCTCCAGTTGCTGTGGTAACCAAATCTGCTGTTGGCCTCCTTGTCCTCAGTTTAAGTGGCTCAGACGCCAAAATTTGGACTTCAAAAAATGGCCCACAAAGGTGCTGCACTTTCAGCTGGTGTGTGAGCACAACAAAACAGGGACCGAGTCCCGGGAGGAGTTTTCTAACATCCCTCAAGTAGAAAGACGAGCTGATGAGCCATTTAGCTCAGACTTTGTCAGCAAACACATCCTGCGTACGCCGGCGTGCTGCTTCATTTTCTGTCTTTTGGGGTGATAAAAGAAGTAAATGTTCACTAAGATGGAAAATCCCAAAACCCGTCGTGAAATATGGCCCATTTAAGTATTTTGGTTACACATCTTTGACTGTTCCAACTATCACCTTGTTAAATTGACTAAGCGTCCAACTCCGAGGCGTTTAACTAATGATTTACTCAGGCTCTCGTGAGGACGATACAAGAAATGTAAGCAGCAGGAAGGACACATGCAAGAGACAGAGTTAATTACTGCTGTCAGTCACTTTGCATTTGCTTTGAGTAATTAAAAACACTGCTAATTAAATAAGGATAGGCCATTGGCAGCTCATTGGTTATTGTAGCCCGGGTGTGTCTTGGGGCCAGACATCAGTCCTCTGTCCTTTACTGCTAATCCTCTGAAACACTCGTAACTCTGCCACCGCTTTCAACCTACAGGCACCTTCTCAGAGCACACCTCAGTCTCACACCTGGATAAAGGCCGAGAGTCATTTTTATAAAAGTCACAGTGTCAGCACACAGAATGGACAGCGCGTCGTAGACGTCACGCGCAGGTTTCCAAAGCGGCGCCTTGAACTCGGCAAAGACGACGTCACCGAGGCGCTCTGGCCTCAGGAGGTCGCGTGATTCCAGATCTGATGACATGTCTCACCAAGGACAGTGTCAAAGATCTCTCACCATCGGCTACGACGTATTCACAATCAAACAACATGCACAAAAACACAAAGCAGCTCTCTGAGGCGGCCTGTGGGCGGTCACTAACCCCCCAGAGAGAGAGAGTCATCGGCTCGAGCGCCAATAAAATGGAAACACTATGCAAACTATGTCATTAATTCCACAGTGAAATAAGTCCGTTACAAAAGCACCTTCTGACACCTGCGTGTGTACAGCAGTCAAGTAATGAGGAGCGAGGCTCGGCTGTCCTTCCTGTGTGCAAATCATCTGTGACCTCGCTGTTAAAATCCAGCAGTCAGCGGGCGAGTTTGCTTTCAGTGGAAAAAACGTCGCGTGCATTCAAGCATGGCTCTTTAAATTCTCTCTGAGTCAGTGATAATCTGACAAGGCCTCCTTTAGCTTGTTTTCATGAAGAGACTTTGGACCATTATTTAGACAATGTTATTTATTAGATGATAAAAAAAGTTTGCTGTGCCTGGGGTACGGTCAAATAGTCAAAAACATCAGCTCCTGAGTCCTTTCCTAACCACTTTTCCTAACCACTTTTCCTTGACCTCAATGGAAAAAGGTCAAGGAAAGATGTGAAGGAGAGGCGATAAGGAGTTAGGAGAGGACGACTGCTCTTACATTAGACTACGTCATGACGTGACGGTGAATGTTACTGACGTGATCTGTGGTAAAACTACAAAGTCCAGAAGATGGACTACAAAGGATAGTCCGGTGTATCCTCTGCTGAAGGAGATAAGGAAGCAGTGAAGCTCCTTTCCTTAACAGTTTCCCTCCTGAGCAAACGGAGTCATGGTTTGGGCTTCAGCTGTTTCCTGTTTTATGCTGAAAGAGTCTTTCATGTGTCTTAGCTGACCTCACTTCCTGTCGGCCTTCATTCATTTCACCTGTAGCCTTCAGTTTGCCGTGTCGAGCGTGATCCTGGACTGATTCCTGCCACGTTTCCTGTCAGGTGTGTTTGTCTGTCCGGACTGCCTTCTCCTGCCAGCCTCACCATTCAGTAAGCCTTCGTACCGCCTCTGGTTTGATCAGGAAGTCTTTCCTACTGCAGCAGTTCAGCCTCACAGTGTGCATGTCGGACCTGTTGCTCGTGTTATCTGCCCTGCAGGAGCACACGGACGGTGACAGCAGGTGGAGGGAGCTCAGCTCTGTTTTCACTTCTCTGTTGTTGGATGTTATTTGGAAAAGTGCGCAGTCAAAGAGTTCCTCCAGGTCTGCACCTCAGGCCTCACTAATGGTCACTTTGTTCTGTCCTCGTTGTTGTTGTTGTTGAGTCTGAACTGAAGCACACGTCCACTCATAACAGCAGAGTTTTCATGTTTGCTTCAGAGAGCCCTTCAGCGGCCATTTTGTACTCTGCATCAATAATCCTCTCGATCGCTGTTATTGACTGTAAAGTGCAGAACTGTGGCAGGAATCTGTGAACTCTCCTCTGCCTCGCTGACTGAAAGGTGTCCAAAGGTTTGTTTTGAATAATTACATGAAGTTTGTAATTTCATGAAGCAGACATATGAATGGATTTGACTGTAACGCTGTCTGAATGAAATGCACAGAGCTCAGTGAGGTAACACCGTACCTCCCAACTCAAGCTCACTTTATCAGAAGCTACAACTTCATTCCCACCTGCAGTAAGTATTCGACACGAGCTGCAGGCTTTATCTGTGGAAACACTCTTTAACATGAAGCTGATTTCAGCTCAAAGTAAAAATGTAATCGCGTCTCATTCTCCTCACTTCGCTCTTTGACTGTCACTCATTTATCTTTTTCCTCAAAGAAAATAAAACCTGTTCAATCGCCAGACACACGACGACAACCGTACAGCCTGTCAGCCAATAGGAATCTTCTCGTTTGATGCCCGACAGAAGTTACTGATACTCGATAAAACTGATAAAATATATTAGCAGAGTTATAAAATCCACGACTGATGCAACCTCAGAGAGCGCTCCTGTCTTCACGTACGAACTTTTCAGCTGTCTTTGATTTCCCTCTCAGTGAAGCCATATGGAACATTTACATAATGAACAGCCGATGTGGAATTATAAAACACCTCTACAGCATGTTACGTATTGGAAAATGGCCTGATGATACAAATGAAGCGAGGGTTCTTTGCCACAGATATCTGTGTCAGGCCGAGTCCAAGCCCAAGATAACCACCTGCTCAAATCATCCATCCATCCACTGACTCGCCCCCAGAGCGACCCAGTAGGAGCTCGCAGCCGTTGGCCTGTTTCCCCCGGTTCCCTCCGGGCTGGAGTGCTTGTCACAGGCAGAGCTGCATTTAGATACAATGCTCCATTACATCAATAATAGATAGAAGGAAGGCCAAATAGGATGGGACAGCTCACTCAACAGGAGATGACAAGTCGCTATGATGGGGCAAAGTGTGTGTGTGTGTGTTTGTATGTGCACATGTAAGCGTGCGCTGGCGTCGTACATGTTGGATGACAAGCGAGCGAGGGACTGCGCGGATACTGAAGGATATTGACTTAGTGGGTTTCTGCTACGATGGCACCATTTAGGATCAGACTGACCCAGTTTCCACAGAGCCCATACATTTTAGATAATCCCTGAGGAAACTGGGTTTGCACAGCCCGGCCTCCCCTGCATGCTTTTACATTGTAGCATACAGCAGGTAGAGGCAGGGACACAAAATGAAGCACTTAAACGTACATGCTGAATCATGCACGGTTGTGTTAAAGAGAGGATATTCATTTCCCTCCCCCCCTGCTAAACCACCTTCCTTTGCTCTTCCCTCCTCCTCCTCCTCCTCCTCCTCCTCCTCCTCCTCTCCCTCCCTTTCCCTTTTTGCACCAGTCGAAGTGGTTATGTGGCTTTATGCGGCAGCCATTTAAATCATTACCTTTCCCACATTGATCCAGCCAGAAGGTAATTGGCTCAATCAAGAGAATTAAAAGCCCGGGTAAGATGGAATAATTCAGCTCACAGATCAAAAGAGGACGGAAAGACGAGAGAAAGAGGACGGAGGGAGGGAGGGAGCGAGGGGGGGAGGGAATTAGAGGAATGCCAATATTAACACGGCGGATGAGAGAGTGAACACTGCAAGTAAAAGGGAGGAAGAAAAGGAATTAAAATAAGAATATTAGCATATGAATGAGGGAGAAGTGTGCGTAGACAAAGTAGAGCAAAAATATAACATTACAGTGCATACAGTGACAGCGAGGCAGCGCTGTGATTGCAGAGCAGAGATGAATGGGAAGATAGCACATACTTTATGTCAGGACTCATCTTTGGTAATCACAAACATCCCCTTGACTGCGTTTAACCGGCTCTGTGATTTAGTTTAGTTAATGCACGCAGACTTTGTGTTTACCTCAGAGCTGCAGTGTCTCTGTGTTTCTGTCTGAGGCCCGGCAGTGGCTGCGTTCACCGTGCTTGCGAGGCTGAGAGCTGTAGCTCTGAAGCTAGCAGGCCCTCGCCTTGGTTAATCCTTCAATTAGAGAACAGACGGCGGTGATAAGAGTGTTGTAGAGGCGATAATTTCACTGGTCTGTCGAGGAACCTGCCATCTGCTTTCTTTCAGAGGTGCACAGATTTTATTTTTCCAACTTTTATTTTTCAACTTGTTGTCACCTCTCTTGTTTTGTCCGTCATTCTTAGCAGTTGTCGTAACACTGCGACTCATCAGTTTGCTCAGTTGTTGGAGACACGGAGGAGTCCGGCAGCACCAAGGAATAAATGAGCTGTCTGGTCCGGCCGTCGCATCTGAACAGTTTCATTAGGAAATGCACCTGTATTTATTACAATCATCCATTGCATTGTCAGATTGTGTGCACCTCCAGCTACAGTCAGGCCAAATTCAGACCAACTCCAGTGCAAATAAAAATGCAACCCCCTCATTAATTTAATGTTGTTGGGGTGCCAATGCGCATCGTAATGCAGCGTCATCCAGCCAATCCATTTACAGTGTTTGGGATTATTTTATCCTCCAAATAATTTGGTCAAACCGAAGACTCCTGCAAAGGTGCGGCATGTTGTCGTGTTGCCCTGCCACAGATATCAGCCGATCACAGTGATGCTCCGGGCCTTTAGCGCATCATTTCTACCTTCTAGCATTTTTATATAAAGTTGAATCCTTGTGATCATCTGGAGCCAGGAGCGTCATGAAGTGACGTGGTGTTGGATGTTTGTGGCGGATGAGCGTCCACCAATGAGCTCCGGTCGTTTCTGCATGTTAAAGGAAGTTTTTCCTCACCACTGTCGCCAAGTGCTGCCTCATGTTGGAACTGTTGGTCTCTGTAACGAGTACAGTCTAGACCTGCTGTGTACGGAAAATGTCAGGAGATAACTTTGGTGCTATATAAATAAATTGAATAAGCTGCTCGTTAAGCCGACAGTAAAGCCTCGCCATAACCAACAACCAGCACCGTGAACAGACCAGAGTTCGTTTCCTCGAGTCGTCCGGTTCATGTGTGAAGCTCATCCGATCTCTGGTCCGCCTGAGAGCGCGGGTCTCGGCCCGCTTGCATGTGATGAGCCGGGTTTTCGTCTTCCTGGTGCTCCAAACCAGCAGCTGTTGTAGCTGCACGACGTGAAGCTGCAGTGTGACAGTCGTGCAGACTATCCTGGTGCGAAAGCATAGATTATAGTTGCAGTGTTTGGCTTGTCTCCATGTAGATGCTCTTGCTTGCTGTGTGTGTGTGTGTGTGTGTGTGTGTGCAGAATGTGAGTTGTGTTCAGGGTCCCAGCAGTTGCCATGTAAGAGTCACAGATGAGCAGACCTGACACAGACATTACCCCCGGGCTGATTAGGATGAGGGATGAAGGCATGTAGAGAAAAGAAGAGCAGAGGCGGGGGGACGTAGCGTGAAGGCGTCACTCCATGACAATTAATGATGTCAATTCTTGCTGTGACATTTTGAAGGGAGAAGAAGCAGGAGGGTTACGAGGAAATTACCAGAACGTGTGTGTGTGTGTGTGGTTCTAAATTTAAATAGTCATTTATTCGTTCATTCATATAGCCAATAAAGGAGGTGAAGGAAGCAGTGGTGGAATATGCTGAGACGGCCAGGCACACAAATGTCAGCATTGCTTTTTAATTACAGACTGAAGGTTTGTGCCACGTCCTGCTCGGGAGCGCTGACTCCTCCTGCAAGCTTTTTTAGGTCATCTTATCTATCCGAGCTCAATTACGCTGCTGAGTAAATACACCTTTTTGATTTCAGGTCATTCAGTGCGTTCTGCAAAGCTCTGCTGTTAGTGAGGATTTTGAAATTGGGCTCTATTTTAACCAGGCAGATGCTTTCATGTAACTCAGCTCCAGTTCCCCTAAAGCATATCTGCAGCAGCCTCGCAGGAGTCTTCCTGTCGACTTAACTGCAGTCCCAGTTGTGTACGCCAGCCAGCCTGTCAGTTTTCTGCCTCTGCCTCTCTCTCACCAATAGTAGAGTCACATGAGCCCGGTCCCTCCTGCTGTGTTCCCCCTGGATGCCGTGCACGCTGCTACAGAAAAGCTCCAGAGGAGACGTCTGCGCCTTGAAAAGTGCCATCCAGCCAGGCTGAGAGAAGGAGCACAATGGATGGATGAATATACCGCGCACGTAAACAGCTGCTAATCCACGCGGCCTACGTGAGCCTTGATAAGCGAGAGAGCGAGTGTGTGTGTGTGTGTGTGTGTGGGGGTACGAGCAGCTGATTGTAGTGTTAAATGTGGCATATTCATGGATGGGCTTTAATTGATGCTTGTAATTACCTTGTGAGTAAATTCATCATCCTCATCAGGGTGTTTATTTTTAATACGCGCCAGCTCTGATGAGTGCACGCCCCTGTTCTCTCATGCACACACACACACACACACACACACACACGTTATCTCATCGTCTCGATAAGACAACACGGTAATATCATGCAGATATGACGGGAGGACAGGTTAGGGTGCGTTAAAGGAGCCACATCCAGAGCAATCCATGCTAAATATTTCATGCAGCTGGCTCATCCATTTCTGAACACACACACACACACACACACACACACACACACAGACACACCATCCACCCAATGACAGCCTATCTTTAAGACTTCTTTACACCCAGCACTGACTGTACTCCTGCAAGAAGGCCAGTATCAGTAGAAAGTTGTGTTCAGACATTCTCTGGTTATGGCTCATGAATTATGGACGCGGTTCGTACGCCACCTTCGTGTTCACACTGAACCAAGGCGCCGAATTTGCATACAAGATTAGCAAAAGCCGCTTGACCTCCAAACCAAGGGCATGATGGGTGGTAGAAGGATGTGATGTGGAAGATGAAGCTCTAAAAGACGAGTCAATTTCCTGCCGGGGGGCTTATCGGAGCCGTTTGACTGGCGTGTGAGCAGCGAGCGGCCGTCAGTTGTCAGGATTTAAAGTTGGGGAGGAAATGAGACACTGCGGTGTGCTCTGAATATCCCACAATGAGAGGATAAATGTGCGAGAGAGGGGATAGAAATCCCATGTACCAAACATTTTTCTATCACTGCAGAAGGGAACACATGCTTAATATTAATACAAATAATCTAAATAGAAGTGTGGAGTGCTAATCTGTAGTTCTTTCTCTGCTGGAGCGGCATTAGCGCGAAGCTTTCCCCCGGCGTGTTTTGAATAGATCCAGTAGTACTTCACCGGCTGTGGTGGTGGCTGCATCAGACTGTCTGGATGACAGACACATCTTCCTCCCTTCATTAATCTCCATTTAGTTCTGCACTCGAGGGGGGAAGAGAGCGAGCGAGGGAGGGAGGCAGAGGGTGGCGAGGGAGCGTTGGACAGGGGAAAGGGGGGAAGAGCGAGATAGGAGATATGGCCGGCCATGAAATCGAAAAAGGAGATGGAGAGAAAGAGGATGTGCAGAGCTAGAAATTAATAGTGAAAGTGAAGGTATGGAGTGAGGGAGGTGAGGTAAAAAGGGAGAAAGGTGGCAGCGCAGACGAGCTGAGGAATATAGGTATAAATTGAGGAAACACGGAGGCAGCAGAGAACGGCAGGAGGAGGGAAAAGGGAGCCTGCTGTTTGATCTTTAACAGGATTATTTTTCCCTGCTTTCCTTTTATTTATTTGATTCCTCCTCATATTTATTCATATGTAAACGCTGGCTGTGTGCCAGAAGAAAGCCATATCGGGGAGTTGTGCGTGCTGCACTGAGCCCACCCTGTGACTGTGCAGACAGACACAGCCATACCGGGTAATCCTAAAGGGATTTCTGTGAACCTCTGCAGCCCTGCGGAGGGCTCGGACGCATGCAGGGATGCAGCAGACCCGAGCAGTTATGGACTCACTCTGGACTGCTTTTTTGTTTTCACAGCTCGACCTTTAGAAAATGATGTTTGACTATGTGACCATCTGTTTGTTTGCTCTCTGTGCTGGCCCGGTGTCTCTCCATCAGCCCATATTTGAAAGACACAAAAATAAAGCCGAGGCCGGCCTGTGCCCTTATGATTATTCTGATTCCCTTATTAAAACCCAGCTTCTTGGGATTTGTCTGGTAGTTGGCCTCTGGGGTTGATGGAGCTTTTCCAGGCTCCTATTTTCAAGCAGGTCAAACCCTCATCTGAGCGCTCGGTGCTGGACTCCATCGATTGGGTCCTTCTCTCAGATTATACACGTCTGGCTCTATAAATTGTCAATAAGGCCATCGTTGGAGGACAATGCTGCAGCCCAAACAACATGTAGTCTGCTGTGTTTGTCTGTTTTTATCTGTGCGTGTACTTGAAGCTGAGCGGTTGCCATCTTTAGGCTACACAGAACAGCGATGCGAAGAAAAATGGCACGCAAGCCCATCACAGACTGTCTGTTTTTGTGTTTACGTGCATCATGGGGGATTTACGAGGCCATTCCGGTCAATACGCAGAGGCAGAAGGGCGCGCTCAGTCCTCTGTGACACGACTGCATGCCTCACAGACTCTGTCCGTATATCGGGCTTCCTTTTGAATAATGTAAAGAGACCCACATAAAGACGCGATGCTCCATGAGAGAGAGAGAGACTGTTGTTTTACAGACACAGATTGCAGATGTGTGAGCTTCACAGATGCTAACTCCATGAACTAGATTGTTGTGTGTGTGTGTGTATGCAGCCTTCAACATACACTAGGCAGCATTGCCATTAGAGCAGGTATTGTAGATTGTCTGGTAGGGCGCTCAGGGCCACAAAATGCAATTAGATTATAGTATAAAATATTTATTTCCACAACACCTACTGTGCACCGGAGAGGAGCCATCACCCACTGTGTGCTTAAATATGAATATAGTATATAAAGTGCATGCCTGAGAGAGCCGAGAGAGCAGCAGATAGGATTTCTCAGTGTGGGCTGGCGCGCCGGCTCTCTGTGTGTCTGTGGGCACTGATGAGTGCGTGCACATAAATGTGAGGGCAGGGCATGCTAATAGACGCCTGCTGCTTTTATTACATTCTTATGTATTTGAATAGAATGCATGATGTTGCACTTTGAATGGCCTGAGTCATGTTACACGCGTTACACACGGCTGCGTTCCATTTTTAGTCCAAGGCTGGATGATCAAACTACAAATATGAAAAATATCAAATGTATTTATTGTTATGTATTAAATCTAACTTCACACACTTCAAATATTTATTTGAGGATTTCCGGTTCATGTTTTCATTTTTACTCCTCTACATTTGTCTGACTCTTTCTTTAAGTCTGTTCTTCCTTTATTTGACGGTGACAGGTGAAGAACAGGAAGCATGTAACAAAACCAGTCTGGTGACAGTCCCGACCATGTGACCATGCTAGCAAGGCAACAACTAAATAAATAAATTCACACAAGTGGCTAAAAAATTATTTGTTTACGTTTTAAGTCAATTTTTAATGAGTAATAAAGTATATTTTTACATTCTTAAACTGCTCAAGGCTCCAATTCTTCTTCCACCACTGATTATTCTGTATATCATTTATTTCTGTGTCAGTTTTTGTCTGTTTGCTTGTATCGCTTGTTCGTTAGCTAATGAATTGCTCTGACGGGACATTTCCAAAGCTGAAGTATTCAAATTTAGATATTATAGAGCCATAAATCGACCACAGCTTGCCCTTTCTATTGTCAGCTGAGCTGCAGGGCTGATTTATGCTGCAGCGTTTAAACATTTAAGCTCAGAAAGCACATGAGTAGCTTGTATAGGGCTCGGCAGCTCTTTGTGCACCACATGCCTGCTCCAGTATACGATGAAGTATTTGCCAACCTCGGCTGATCGGGCTTCTGCTTCGGTGATTTCGTGTGAAGTTCACAAACTAGTTCTAGATACACATATACATATTTTAAAGTGCGGGGACAGGTGAACCCTGACGATGGGAAGAGATGGAGTCAGCAAACTGCAAACTAGTTCTGCATCCTCGCTGTGTGTCTCACCGACCATGTGTCTGTGTGTGTGTGTGTGGGCGGGTGGAGTGGGTGGAGGCCAAATGTTAAGGAAAGAGCTGTATGGATGGCAGTTAGTATAAGGACGTTCACACAGAGCGGATTTTACAATCAGTCACACATTTTTCGGGGCTGAGAATTTAAATCTTTCATAGATTCATCGTCGTGTCAGACAGAAATAAACGTGCATGTATGTACAATATTCATGTGTGTTTCTGGCCTGCACTGAGGGAGGATTACTGTAGATTTACAAGGCCTGGTAACAATGAGCAGACCCACCCCAGGGACCCATACTCAATCACTATCACAATGAAACGCTGCTAATTCCTATTTAAAGCCGGCGCACAGGCGCTGCCCTCCCTGCTCTCCGAGGCCCAGGGAGAGCGTGAAGCTCGGAGACGGGAGCGAGGAGGAATCCGATGTTTTGTTAGTTGTCGTCGGTACAATTTCTTTTCATTTGCTGTATTTCTGCCCTCCATAAATCACTCCCTGCTCATTGTTTCCTGGATGTTTATGAGGCGCCTTCATGAGACTAATGCGTGTGCCACAGGAGAGCAGTGCGTGTTAAGATCTGTGTCATTTGTCTTAGAAGTGCCCACCCAAAGGCCCCCCGTCCTCTCCAGCGCCACTCCTTATTGTCGAGCCGCTGAATAATTCAGCAGTTGGAGACGTAAAGGGGATCGCTTTAATTCCTAGCTAGCAGGTTAATGTCAGGAGTTTGCTGTTGCATTAAACGCAGGCGGTAATTTATAATGTCAGCGCAGGCACACGGCAAATAAGCGCATGACATGGTCAGAGTGTTGCATTCATGGAGGAATGTCCTGTGTGTTTAGGTGCACTGTGGCTGTTATGATGTATAACACAGGGTTGTGTTTGCCTCCCGCACATGCACATCCATTTAGAGATGAGCTTTAATTGGACTCTGAATCAGGGACAGAAATCTCCAGTTGCATAAATATTTTAGGAGGACGCATCAGACAAGTCTGCCCATCTGACTCTTCTCTGTCTTTTTCTTTCTTTCTTTTGGCTGGCTCTCTTTCCTCTCTCCTTGCACGCTTGCAGGTAAGAGGACAGCGTGCAGGCCTGTATGTGCATGTTGGTGCAAAGCATGCACAGTCTGCACAGCCGGTGCAGGTTTCTGAGAAGCTGTAAAGCCTTTTCTTCCTTTGGCCATCGAGGGGTGGTGCTGGTGGTGGTGCTGCTGCTGGTGGTGGTGGTGGTGCTGGTGGTGGGGATGAATTATTGGCACCAAATCACTCGAGGAATCCATTTTACTTACACACACTCGACGCATGCTTGCATGCAAGAAGCTGGCGAGCAAACACACACGCACGCACACGCCATCTTTTAAACTGGGACGCTATCGTAATGGGGGTAATGATTTTTGCATTATTAATGAACCAGGCTTCATACTCATCTTAATTGAAAATGTTCTTTCATCTTCGGCGCTCACTCGTTTATCGTCTCCCTCAATGCGAGTGCTTTAATACACACACTGTACACAGCACACATACGGCTGCATGTGGAAGTGGCACACGGTAAACACACGTGTTCATGCATTCTGCTTCTTTTCTATCCTGGTGTTCTTGCTCTTAAACCGTCTGAAATAAAGAGGTGTATGGAAATGAGTTCATGGATGAGAGTTGGACGTTGGGATAAAAGAGGGTTGAGATTGAAGGGTGGGATTAAACGAGGGTCGAGTACAAGGGGGATCGAATGAGGATCGATGATGGGTGTAAGCCGGAAGGTGTCACAGAAAGAAACTTTAACGAGGGCATCGTGCTGCAGCTTCAGCGCCTCCCCTGTAATGAGAGAGACGGGTGGAGGTGGTGGAGAAACGAGGCCTTCTGAGGGTAATTAATGAAACTAAGTTATCAAATCATCATACTGTGTGTGTGTGTGTGTGTGTGTGCTGTAAGGCTGTGGATGTGTGACCACGTTGCATAAGTGGTCAGTCTCTGCAGATCTCTGACCTTGTTAGCGCGCCACTAACACGAGAGAAGGGGGGGGGGGGGCAGAGACACGAGGAGAGGGAAGGGAGGAGGAGACGAGGAGGTGAGGCAGGAGAAATCATTTAAGATGAGTGACACTCGGAGCAGATGAATGATTTGAATAGCAGGTTTTTACTGACCCCGTCAGCTCCGTCTGAGCAGCATGAGATGGTGAATGTGGACTGATGGTTAGACCTCAGCACCGTACGGTTCCGGGAGCATAGCAACATATATAAATGTTTCAATAGGTGTGTGTGTGTGTGTGTTTTATGATCATGGGCATTGTGCCTGAGTCTAAGCCTTGGGCAGCAGCAGTGTCATTAACTTCTCTGGGCGTCAGTGTCACTCACTGGATAAATAGATAGGTAGGTCAATGCTTCCATGCTTCTCCCACCTCCTCTCTCATCCTCAGTTCTCCTTCTAACGCCTCCATCCAGCTTCGAGTTTCTGATTCAGCCGCAGCCGTGATTTTATTTGTTTCATTTTCAACAAGACGAGATTTGACTGCTGGAAGGTCGGTACGGTCACGGATGTGTTTGGAGGAGAGCGCTCCAGAGGGAGGAGAAGAAAGCTCTGTCGCCTCCCCGAGGGTCGCTGCTCGGTCCTGGGTGGTGGAGTCAGGAGAGGTCAGCATCAGGTGAATGGAGGATTGTGGCGATGGAGCTTTGGCAGGCTTTGTGTGTGAGGAGGAGGATTTTGTACTGAATGCAGGGAGCCGGTCGGTGGAGGTTCTGGAGGACAGGTTCTGGTCGCAGGATGATGAGGCAGAAACCAAGAGTGGTACAGTCGAACTCGAAGAAGTTCGTCTGCATCCAGGATTGGGTTTGGTGGCGGTGACAGCGACATACACACAACACACACACAGTGTGTTTAATGTATTAAATGAATAAATCATCCTGATGTATTATTAAAGGTGGTAAATAATGAAAAACAATGATGACCTAAGTAACACCAGTTTATCTGTAACTAACCTGACAGTCGAGTGCAGTATCACCATGAATATTATATACTGCACCGTGCAGCAGAATACTTTGTACATTATTCCCACGAGTGTTCAGCTCAGATCTGAGTTAAAGGGCCGACCTGCAGGATCGCCACAGTTAGCCAGCGCTCCGATCTTAAACATTTCTTGGTGGAAGCGTCTATTTAAGAGCCCGTTTCCTCAGCGTGTGTCCCCGTCTGCAGTTAGATTCTGTATATTATATATTAGTTTTTTTTCTCTCCTGGGTGTAAGCTGTGCGCTCGGTAATAGAGGTTATGAGAAATGCTCGTTTCACAAACCCTCAGGATATAAAATCCAATGGCCCACTAAACTTTTGGAGAGGCAGCTCAGTTTCAGGAAGTTTTTCAGGATGGCGGGCTGGATTTGTCGATGCAGCCTGCGTCTGGTGATTTTATCAAGCCCAGACAAACCCGTCGATAGCATCGTGCCCTGTCACTGAATTCGGAGGACTTGTTGTCCGTTTTCTGAAGTCCCACTGTACTGCAGTCGCTGCTAACTTTCACTGTGGGCCTGAGGGTGTCTGAGGGAGAGCCATGTGCTTCTGCGATACATATGTAGCCACCAGCTGCTGCTTTTTTAGCAGACAGCCGACAGACTGACCACGAGACCTCCTCTGTCTCGTCTCTGCAAGTTTACGGAGACATCCCGAGCAGGACAGCTCAGAATGTAAATGAATGACAATAACAATAATCTTCCCTGTTCAGGCCTCGGTGTCTGGATTACCTGATTATTGAGAGCACAGTCGTGCGTCTGTGAGAGGAATTTAATGGCCTTGTTTTGTCTTCCCGTCCTCCTCCTCTTCTCTTATTTTTGTTGTCTCAGGCCGCGAGACGGAGGACGGGGAGAGCGAGCTCGGGTGATAATGACTTGTCAAATTAGAAGCGATGGAACCTGCAGCGAGTGTAAACACAATCCAGAATGTTCGGATGACATTTTCCGAGCTGTGTTTCTACTGGGGCAGATTAGAGGAGTGACAGCTCAGCCTGAATCTCATGGATCACAGCTGCACGATGGAGAGCACACACTCACACACACACACACACACACACACACAAGATGGAGGGAGAAGAAATTGCTGGCATTTTAAAACTCATACAGCAGACTGACACCTGCACAGGCAAACACACAGATTTCATGCACACACACACTTTTGCATTCGGAGATCTCGGTGATTTGAAATGCTTCGCCTCTCTTCCCGGTTCTGGTCCAGGGGGCTTGGCTCAGCCAGTCGCAGGGTGTGTATGGATTCATGTAGGCTGCACACACACCCCGTCAGCATGATGGATGGTGTTCACACACAGCCTCGACTTTATAACTTATAGGGACTTTATTTGCATGTGTTTCCATCACCAGTAAAACTGCACATGATGTAGGAGAGCCGGGGACTTTTTGGTTGTTAAGATATTAGGTGCTGCTGTTTCTTAGCGTTCTATTTTACGCATGGCCGTCCACCGCGGTACAGCGGCGGCAGCCATGAACGCCGTTGCTCATTTCCCAACTTCGCCTATGAAATAAAGAGCCATTTACGAGGAACAATGTCCCGGCCACCGCGTCTCCCTCTATCCTGCCCCCGCTATTGGAGAGATACTATTGAGAGTCCAGAGCGCATCAATTTGGGCCTCAAATGACTTTCCCCAGCTGGCCAAATCCTGACAAGCTTTCTGTTCTCCTTAAAAAGAGCCCTTTATCATGAAGAGAAAGGAAGAAAGGATGAGCAAAGGGAGAGAGAGAGTGAGAGAGAGTGAGAGAGATAGAGAGTGAAGTCAAAAAGCTAATGTCTCGGTGACACCCTTTCTCACACAACAGGGGAAATTTCTGTTCTATAACGGGTTCTGGTTAATTTGCAGTCAATTGGAGAGTTATTAAAAGGATCTGAGTGAGCTGTGCTGAACTTGGTCAAGGGCAACAAACTCACCCTGATTTCTGTACGAAACCATCGAAACAGGACCGTCACTTTCAGGCTCGCTTGGAAGTTCGAGCGTTCGATGCCCGTACACTACCGCGGCAGTACGGATTCAGGTTTAAACAGGTGTATTGCATGTTCTGGGTGGGATGCACCGAGGTGATGTGCTGTAGGAGGGAGGTGGTAGAGGATGGGTGGAGGAAACAGGGTCGATGGAGGAGTTCGTAGGTTGAGGTGTGTTTGAGTAGATTCGAGGTGCGGCTCCACACGTGGACTCTCTTTGTTTGCCTGCAGTGAGCACCTGCTCACAGTCTGCAGGGTGAAGCTCATTGTTGAGGATTTGCTTCATTTTTATTAGGCATTGTTTTTTGGTTTATCTCTCAAAGCTTCATGTTGCCTTTGAAATTACTCTGCCAATATGTATGCAAATGCTAACATCTACTGCCAGAAATTAGATTTACTTCATTTCCCTATTGTGTATTCCTTTTTTGTGTGTTCCTGTGTTCCTTGCTGTGAGTCCTCAGGTGCAGGTTCAGTAGTTTAATGTAACAATGATGTGCATTATGGCACAATTTACCGTGCATGCGCTCCAAATAATGTCAGGAACAAAAATAATAACAGAGCAAGATGCAGAGAAATGGAAGCTCTGATTACATTCATATACAGAGGACATGATGAGTGTGTCATACTAATGTGGGCACACACACACACACATAGAGAGGTATAGCCAGGATTTGTTCCTAGCAGAAGTTAATGGGGATAATGGCCTCAATTTACAGGGGACGTATGTGGAGTGATCAGCTTCTCATTGTCTTCCAGTCGCTTTCTTTGGTGCACTTTGCACGTAACTGCACATAACAGCAACAATATGAAGCAACACCCTGGAATACAAAGAAATCCATTTAAACGTGAAGGCAAGCAGAAAAAACACAGCATTACAGCAACATTAAGGGAGTTCATTATCATACATTTACTCATTAGTGAGGCTCCTGATAGCGGTGGCCATCTAAATCCAGACTCGTTCGGTCTTTGGGGAGCCGTGTTTAACCTGCAGTGAGGCAGCCGGTGTTCACATTGTTCCTGGAAATAAAAAGCCAGCGTGTTTCGAAAGGTTTCGACGAGAGCTGAACTGATTCTGCCCCCCAGAAAGAAGAAAGAGCGGAGCATCCTTCTCTGATTAAGTGTGAAAGATTTGTTATTATAGACGGAGTCTGGAACATAATCCAACTGTAGTAAATCAGCCAGAGTGGAATTAGCATATTTCCAAAAGGTTGAGGTAATAGGACTCTTCCAAAACATGCACAGGAATGTTAGCGGGACATTATCAGAGCAAAGTGAGCAGTTATAGTCAGACTGAGGTCAAACACATTTTATAGCTCCCTCTCCACTGACATTAAGTTAATATTAAAGGTCCAGATTCAGGAGGCTATATTTACAGGAGATGGAAGAATCTGTCTGATTTTGTTGCCTCAGAATGAGACTGTTATGTCTGTAGATGTCCGCCGTGTTGACCCGCCGTGTTTCTAAGAATGGACAAACTGAACTGTGCGCAGGACCTTTGGCAGCCGCCGTAGTTTTTCCTCACACTCTTCGCAGCCTGTGTGGCGTGCTGGCGGTGTTCAGTTGGTTGCAATCTGCAACTTCACCACTAGATGGCAGAAAATCCCACAGACTGGACCTGTTAATGGATTTGTAGCTCCTGTTTTTTAGGATTATTCCTTATTTAGTGCATCAGACTCTCATTTTTTTAGCCTATATTTGTTCACCATTAAAAGTACGCTGATAGTTCTGTTTGCAGTATAAGAGCCATCACTGGATTATTTACGGTAAACCTCAGGAAGCGAGCTGTAATGTATAGTCTGTGTTTGATGGCTGTGAGAAGGAGGAGTAGGATTTTGATGCAAATTGAAGTAATTGGGCGCTACAGGATTTTAAAATACCACAACTGGCTCAGCTGCAGCTGCAGCTGCTGTCCGTGTTTTAAATCGACCAAATCAGCAGACAAACTACAGCAACAAACTTTCTGAGCGCTCCTCACGTGTCCCTTTCACCTCAGCGTCACGCCTCTCCCTCCCCCGGAAGGAGGACTATTTTCTGTGAGTTATGGCGAGAGGAAAGCTGCAGAGGAAACTGATCTCCACTGAACTGGAAGTGACTACGAGCAGGAGAAGAAACAAAGTAACAAGACTGTAAAAGAACCAAATCCAGCGAACATTACTCGATAGGAGCAGCTTTTCAGTGGTGTGTTCAGGTGACGCTCTGTGTCGGCGGGCAGTCGTATGGCAGCATGGCTCGGCTTTGCATACGCAGCCTTCACATCACATCACTTGTCTCTGTTTGTTTCTCACTCTGCTATTCTCGTCCTTAACTATAATTCTTTACGTCGAGTTGTAGAGTTTAAACTTTAAAAGCTTGGCACGTGTCTGCAGCAGGACCGACAGATGATCTAACACGTTGACAGCACATGACATGAACGTTAAATTATATACCTTTACTACTGTTTGTTATACAGTCGTGATCAAATGAAGAAAAGCTCGATTTATGTAACGCGCAGTGCTATTCTTCTTCCTCTTGATAGACGGCAAAGGTAGCTCACCTCCATCTTTAGAGAAATTATCAGTATTGGACCAAATTTGCATATAAATGAAGCACGATGAACTGTCAGTGAGAGAGGATGATTTTGAAGCAGGAGAGACGTGGAGTGACAGAGCACAGAGGGACAGATTCAAAACACAAATATCAAGTTATTTCGAGTGCCGCATGAACACGAGTGTAAAGCACAAACACGAATACACGAGTACGCTTTGATGAAAGATATGATGTGAAGCACATACATCATTTATATTCTTAAACTGCAAACACAACCTCTCAGTTAATAAATTATAGATTATTTGTTATTTTCCAGCCCACATGTAGAAACGCTCTGGTCGTATTGTTAATTCAGGTCGTGTCACATCCTGTTAAATCAGACGCTGGCGCCTCTGGACCGGTGGAAGACCAACGAGGACCCAGACAAAGCCAGGCTAAATTAGCTGTGGATCTCCCAGACAACAAAGATGGATGACACAGAAGCTTCTTTTAGGTGTTTAGTTTGCTGAATCTTTTTAGCAAACGGCCAAATTTCCACTTCAAAGAGCGGCCGGGCTGCAGCTGACGGTAACCATGACGTTACTCCATGAACTGATCTGATGCGATGTCCTGTTCACACAGTTCATGGTCGGCATGGAGAATCATTTTTTACAAGATTCAACAACAAAAGAAACTGAAGCTGACAAGGACAGGGCAAAAATAAATGGCACAGCAGCATCGCTTTAGTTCATTGGCTCATTCATAATTTCTCCCAGTAGAAGCTTCATACATACAGATTCTTCAGAGCGCTCTCCGGTAAATCTGACTGAGTGTGCAACTATTTTGGTATAAACGATCAATTCCTTAATGTGTCTTTGGCTGAATTACAAGTGAAGTTTCCGTCCAAATGTGGGACAAACTTTAAGAAAATGGCTCGTTATGTGAATGTAAGGAGCTGGTTTGAGCGCCATTAATCAAGTGCAGAAGAAGAAGGTTTAATCAAAAGAGCGCCACCTGCAGGTTTCTGAAGCTCCACTGTGGCTCTGGTCGCCATCTATTCCACCTCCTGTCTAATCTACAGATTCATCTGTGGACCTTAGCTGGTGCTTACACAAGCCACCTGTCAATCAAAGCGTCCACGCTCTGAATCCTGCATAACTTTAAGCCTTAATATAATGTGAACAGGTGAGTTGTATATAAATTCACCCTCAGTACAGTTTTCATGAACGGGGAAATTAGCTACAGAGACCAAAACTGTTTTTTGTACCAGGCTGTAAACATGTTTATTTCTGCTGTCTAACATGGGGACTTATGGAGACTGACTCACTTCTGCAGCCAGCCTCAGGTGGACGTTAGAGGAACTGCCGGTTGTGGCTTCACTTCCCAGCCACATTTTGCTGTGCTCTGTATCTGTGACGTATTTTCTCAGACTTACAACAGTAACACGCAGCACAGGAGACCGTATGTAATGTGAGGTTATGGGTTTTTATCTTATTCCAGGAATTACTAGTGCAGTGAACCATTTACTATAGATACTGCACAATTACCTTGGGGGGTCAGCGCAGCTCTCAGCTGCAGTACCTGCTCTCACGGAGCCAGAAAAACACGGAGATGCATCCATATAATTAGCCACAGTAGAATTTTCACAGTGCTTAATGCTGGTCATTTCTTTAGCCTCCGGGATTATTGGTTGTACAAGATGTTTGCTCTGCAAGGTGACAATCTGTTCCATATAAAACTGCATCGGACAGCATGCTAAACAAAGAAGGAGCTGTTCATTATTGTTCTAATGATCAGTTAGAAAGCAGCAAACCGGCCGTGGAGGAGGGAAAACATCAACGCCAAGCGAGAGAGAGAGAGAGAGAGAGAGAGAGAGCCGGCTGGAGAGGGAGATAGAGATGGACTCGTGTGCGGAGTGGGTGTAGACTGAGGAGGAGAGAGAAAGAGAATGAGAGAGGCAGAAAGTTATTAAGAGTCCTTATCCACATATAGATCTTTGAACGTCTTCCTGGCCTGCGAGCACCCTGCCGCCCACCCAACATCTGATAATTACACTTCATTAGGAGAGCAGGTAGTGATGAGAGAAGTGAGGGTGACACCGGAGCCAGCGAGAGACGTGGAAGGAGAGAAGAGAGAGGCTCACTTCAGTTACAGGCTGCTGTGAAAGGATAATGGGGATTTGATTACAGGGGCAAAGAAAAGCAGGAGCTGATGTCGATGACACGCAGGCTGTGATTGTGATTGTGTGTTGTTTGTGTGGCTCCATCCGTGTTTATGCATGAATATGGGTGAATTCATAGTAGCTCAGGGGTCTGTATTTATTGCCACGGTGAGATGGACAGATCTGCCCAGACACGGAATGTAATAAGGTTTCTGCGAGACGTGCACACACATCCTGCAGCTTGACATTCCTTCCTTGCAGCAGCCATACCTATGCCCTACACACACACACACACACACACACACATCATGTGATGTAGTGTTAAGGCATCGGCAGCAGAGTGAAGGAACGCTGCAGCTTACAGTGCTGCAGTAAGATTCACTACAGCAGAGGCCGGTTTCCACCTCAGTCTGACAGCCATGTGGGAATGTGTCCATACGGAAACATCCTTTACAGCACGGGCTTGTCCGAGAGCGGCTGAACAGAATCGCTACTTAAGGTGTGAAGTCCCCGAGGTGCAGGGAGGGATCCTGTATTTGTGTGTGTGTGCTGTCAGCAAAGAGTGAGCGAGCGAGAGTGAGAGGTGAGGACTGCAGTATTCCTCCAGCACAAGCATCGATTTTCCGGAGCCCGGCGTGGGGATGTGGCAAATGTCAGCCTCTAATTGAGTTGATAAAACCGTTTTGAGTTTCAGACGTAAATATGGTTTCCACCACAAAAGGCCACTGCATCAGACAACTCCCCGGCGGGAGGCCCGAAAAGGAACGAAAGGTCTCCTCATCGCCATCGCGTGTTTACACGTGCAGCGGCCTCACACGCTGCCACTTTAATGGGAACAGTCACGAAAATCAGCTCCTGAGTCCTTTCCTAACTTCTCCTCGACCTCGATGGGAAACGTCACAAGGTGAAGGAAAGATGTGAAGGAGAGGAGTGAAGGAGACGACAGTGTTCAGAGAATCCAACGCTGGACGTCACAGTAGAAACAGTTTGGGATTGTGGATCGGCATTACCTCCTTTCCTTTCCTAAAGGATGGCTCGGTGTGTCCTACCCTAAAGGAGATAATAAAGGAAGCACTGAGGCTCCTTTCCTTAACAGCTCTTCTCATGGTGGATGCATTAATACTTACGGGTCATTTCATTCATTTTGCAACCTTCCTGAGCAAAAACCGACTATTGGACCGGCCCGTTTGTTTCGTTGTGGATCAGGATGCGAGCTCATTGGAATAAAGAGGTTTGGTTGAGGCGGGGAGGGGAGGAGTGTGAGAGAGAGACAAAGGTCATATCCATTAGCGGCGTGGAGGGTGAATAACGTAAAGGCTGAACGAGCCTCCCTGGTGATTAGCAGATTGATATGCAGCGAGGGCGCGAGGACTCACCTGCTGCCGTCAGTGGAAATTCCAGTTTGTCTCTCATGATTATTCAACGCTTAAACGTTCGAAGGAGACGGATCCACGTAACAAACCTGAATCCTGCTGTTTCTTTTTGGGTGGTGATATTTGAATAATTAAACCATGAATGTGAAATAAAATCCAGCTCGTCTTCAACTTAAATTGTTAACAGTGTTAATCAGTGAGACGCTTAACAGTTTTATAATCAAGTTTAAAGATATGAGAGTGTGTGTGTGTGTGTGTGTGTGAGTGTGTATCTATAGGGGCTCTGCTCTCATTATTAGCGGTGATAATTAGACGGGGTTTCACACATTACACCCTGCACACACACACACACACACTTCTCGCTCTCACATTCATACGACAGCACGCACGCACACACATTTGCGCCTAAGCCTGCTGGTAATTAACAGACATAATTAGGCAGACACGCATTCATATCACACACTCATGCAAACACACACAAAGACACACATTACTTCCCTGGTAATTAAGAGTATTAATTACAAGCATAGCTGTCCCTGTGAGGCTCTGTATCACTCACAGACTGGCACACAGCAGGGTTTTTATTACTTTATCTCATCACACCATCACCACTTTCTCTGCGTGTGTGTGTGTGTGTCTCCGTCTCCATCTACACGTGCCCTAATACACACCTGCTGGATAAGCAAATGGTAGCTAATTAGTCAGAGACTGATAGCTGGCCACAGGTTAACCTGTGCTAGCTCCGTAGCTGAGTGAGATCCGCTCTCTTCAGAACCAGAATAGACCCGTGTGCCCCAGGCGCCGTGCCGCCGTCTTTGATTTGTCAAACGTCCTTTCAGCCGCAGAGCCGAGTCCCGACACGTAAACATTTCACAAATTAGAGCCGGGAGACAGTTTTTCCATCTGTAGCCGGCCTGTGATTTTTATCTGGAAAATGAACTACCACACTTTTACTGGAGTGTGCACACTAATCTGAAGGTGGACTCTCAGTCCAGAGCACAGTGGAGTGTCTTAATCGAGTGGCCTGCAGTGCTTAAGAGAGTGGATGATAACTGAACTGGCCTGTTAGCTCGAGCCCCAAAAAAGAGCCTACGGAAAAATGTCATCCATAGAGCTCTCACACACACACACACACACACACACACACACACACCTTGCTTAAAGAGCTCGAGGCGTATTCCCAGTTAATGGACTGGGAGTGAACTCGTTGGCATCGGAAGGAGCCTGACATCATTTATGGAGACATCTTCCAGCTCATTCCCGACAACTTCGCCGTGGTCGTGTGATGTTAGCGTCAGAGCGTCTCTGCGGAGGCTAAAGTGGCACACGCGCCTTGAACGCAACAGCAAGAAAGCAGCAGGGCTGTGGGTGTTACAGTGATATGATATAATAACATAACAGCTCACGGACAATATGAAGCAAAAAGACAGTGAACTGCATGAATATTCATGCAGTATGCACCATGAAAAGTGTTCATGCTCACTCTTTATCTTAACTTTTCATTTTCATTCTCGTCTTGTTGAGTTTGTCCTCAGCCTGCATTAGTCTAATCAATATTTTATCAATAGCTTGTAAAACACTTTGAATTTGATTTGAAAGGTGCCATAAAAATAAAGTTTGAATAGTGTTTTATTGCTAATAAAGCTATTTAATCGAATGTCTTCTAATAAATAATAAGAGGTTACTGTGGCTGCGTTATTCAAAGTTAAGATGCATTACGCTGCTTTATTGTTCTGCTGTAGATATAATATTTCTGTGTTCTGTGTGTACATGTTCATGCATGTGTTATTATGTTTTCATGTGTTGATGAATGTCTCTCTCTCTCTCTGTGTTCCTGCAGTGGACGGCTGTACAGATTGGTCAGTGGACTACTTAAAGTACCGGGTGCTGCAGGGTGAGCCGGTGCGGCTGAAGTGCGCTCTGTTTTATGGTTACATCCGGGCGAACTACAGCCAGGCGCAGAGCGTGGGCCTCAGCCTCATGTGGTACCGCAGCTCGGGCCTGGGCCACAGCGACTTCGAGGAGCCCATCTCCTTCGACGGGATACGCATGAGCAAGGAGGAGGACGCCATCTGGTTCAGACCTGCTGAGATCCAGGACGCCGGCCTCTACTCCTGCGTCCTACGGTGGGATGATGCACGTTAGATAAGAAGACTAGTAACACTGTGTGTGTGTGTGTGTGTGTGTGTGTGTGTGTGTGTGTGTGTGTGTGTGTGTGTGTGTGTGTGTGTGTGTGTGTGTGTGTGTGTGTGTGTGAGAGAGAAAGTAAACTATAAGCTGTGTGAAGCGTGGGAGGTTGGATGCATAGACAAAGAGAGACAACTGAATACAAACACACACACACACACTCGTGTACACACACGTTGGTGGGCTGTTACAGAAAACCTCTTCCTCACACGAGATTCATAATTATGTGGCAGTAACTTATTAACCTTTACAGTGCAGAACATCCCTCAATTAACGGCTCATTGCAGCTCTTCATTTCACAGAGTTTTTAATAAACTCCGTTAAAGGCCTCTTAAAGACTCAGAGAGTGTGTGTGTGTGTGTGTGTGTGTGTGTGTGTGTGTGTGTGTGTTTGTATGCAGTGATACTCCAGCCTGTACTTAATTACTGCACTCTGTAGGACTGACGCTTTCAACTGTTGGCTCAGTATAAATTAATAATCGTTGATTATTGACACCAAGAAAAGGCTGTTCATGTTCAGATGTTGTATTTGTAAATGAAGTACACACTGCAGTGATAGAAGTACATTCAGTACATTCACAGTTTTCAGGTACTTTATGTATTTTATGATGCTACTACTCTATTTCAACTACAACTACTACTGCTAATGCTACTCTATTTCTTCTACTTCAACTCTACTACTACTCAATTTTGTCTATCACTACTACTACTCTATTTGTTCTACTATATTACTACTATGCTAATACTACTACAGTACTACTTTAGCTTGAGTTACTTTGCAGATGTACTTCATTGATAACTGTCCAGCAGTATATAAAGTGTTTGAAATCAGCTGTGACATTAAAGTAAAATACATATTGATTATAATCCAGTAATATACTGTATATATGATTCTGAGTACTTTCAGTACTGATAGTAGTATATATTTTTTGCATTGTACTACTGTGACTTTTACTTCAGTAAAGTATCTTAGTACTTCTCCTGGTCCTGCCAGCTCTGTGTTTCTCACTCTGCTCGCGTCGAGCTGGGGATATTTCAAACTTCTCGGATACCTTGATCAAAACGGCGTGAGAGATTTGCCTCTGAGCTGAAATCAATTGTCTTTTTGTTAGCGAGTAAGCTTTTGAGGCGCACACCTTCACACATGTGACCCAAACACTCTCACCTGAAACTCGCTGCAGGCAAAGAGAGGAACAATCAGCCTCCGTCTCTTCTTCGCCCCCCATTCGGATTTCAGGCGGTACACGCGGTCGATCTTCATTCATACAGAGCGCAGACATCTGGATGATGTGTAATATCATAATAACTCGTACTGACATCGCTGAGGATGGACAAATATTACAGCAGCAGACTTTAGAGTTGAATCTCTGCCATATTATCATCAAACACTGCTACAGTAGGCTCTCCTGCAGGACTGATGCCGTGCTTTCATATACAAATGACTTAATATGCATCTAATGAACTGGCAGCTCAGTGTGTATAGCAATCCCAAACCATAATGAGTTACTCGTTTGTAAGAATGTCATCATTAATGCATGCAATTAAAAGCACATTACGCGCCACTGGAACTGCATAGCATTTAAGGATGAGCATGCACAGTATGTGTCATATTTCACAAATGTTATTTCCATGTAAATTAGTCCTGAGACCTGATTCAGTGGCAGCGATCACCTCCGCCTCCATCTGCTTCATGTCGTCACAGACGCTTTGCTTTTCTCTGAGTCTAATTAAGATTTGATTGTTTTGTTTAAAATGCTGAAAACTGGCTAAACAGTCGACGTCATTTCACTGCAATCAAAACACAAAAGCAGTTCATCGGTTTATCATGTATCACATGTAAAGCTGCACTGCAACCACCAAGACAACAAAACAGCTTGCACTACTTGGAATATACAAGCATGTCGGTCATTGAAGAGAAACTGCAGCGTCCAATCTGTAGCCAGTGTTTATTTGTCCATTCTGGGCTTCTGTAGAAACATGGCTGACTCTGTGGAAGAGGACGCAGCGTGTCTCAAAGATCTCTGACCACGGTGACGGTCATTGGTCAGATTGGTTCAGTTTGAGATGCTTTGAGAATGCAACCGTAAAATTTGGCGGCAGTGATGGAGCACGATCAGATTAAAGCCGTAGTCATTGTTTCAAATCCCCCGTGCTGGAGCACAAAAGCCAGCGTCACCAAAAAATGTGTCGCTGCCCTAACACCTCCTGACTGCACGTATATGAGCAGTTTGTTCCCGACAGCTCTGGGCGTGTTGTGTACTATCTGTAAATGTAGGGAAATCCCTCTGTGTTAAGTTTGGCTTTTCACTGGTGCGCACGAACGTGTGCATGTGTGTGAATAGTTATCTTTGTCCTTCTCTGTCTGGAAATTTAAGTCTCATCACCGGCGTTTTCACGTGAAGGTGACTTCATTTCCATAGTAATCTCCCTGTGCTTCCTCCTTCCTCTGCCTCTCTTCCCTCTCTGCATATCATCTCTCGTAAGGTCTGTAACATCGATTCGGATCCATCAATCTTTCTTCCTCTGCCTCCTCCGCTCCGTCTCTCATGCACACACTCCCTCTATTTTTCACCTGATCAACTATTTCAGAATGATTTAAATGAGTGTGTGATGTGGAGTGGGTAGACGCCGCGTGTGTTTCCTTCCCGTTACATTATCCAACATGTGGGATAATAACATGTGGAAAATTACAGCTAACGTGCGCCGCAGATTAATATCCGAAGCGGCTACACTCGAATGGAATGTGACAGATCCGAAAGACACCGCAGGATGCATCGACCCCCGGCTGTCCATCAATCAAACTCCAACACTGACACCTTCCCACAATGCCACAGGGCGCCCGCTGTGAATATTTAACATGTGGAGATGTCTCCCTATTGGCTCCCCGGGGATTTTAATGGCTCAGGTGCATGACTGTGAGAGGTCATTCCCGATCATCTGCCCATTACATCAACAAGCAGGGGGCGGTTGACTCTGTAGGTGTGCATGTGCATGTACACATGTGTATTCACTTGTGTGTAAACAAATATATTATCTAAGCGTACTCTGTGAGCCTACGGCATCACATCTTCCCACTCCATGCCTTCCAGATAGGAGGCATCAGGTCGATAATGTTAGATTTCAGCACACCTCTGCTGGAATATCTTCCTACAGCATCTTCCACGTGCCCTTTTGGTCACCTTCTATATTGAAGAAGCATACACAACCTCTCTCTTCTATTCTCCTTCCCCCATCACTATCTATACTGCACTCCCACAGCTGCATGGAGCCACATTTGTCTTTCAAGCATGTGCGTCTGTGACTGCATCTGTGTTTTATTGTCCCAGGGGGTCAGAGGTGTTTATATGGGAGAGGTGACACCCTCATTGCTTCCATAACCCGAGCAGATCATATGAAACCTTGTCATTTACGCTGAATGGGAGCATCTGCTGAGCCGTAAATGTAATGTAATGAAATGAAATGAAAGCCCATATGGCTGCACGCACGCCGACCGAGTGACTGACCAAGTCCGGCAGGCAGCTGAGGATAAAGAGACGGCACGTGCAGACTTTAAATTAAGGACAGCCATCGTGCCACAGTGATGACACATTACAATGTGCTTCCAATTTTGTGGCAGCAGTTCGGAGACATTCCCTCAACTGTCCCTCTGGTACGCTGTCCAAAGTTCTCGATAAACTTCATGATGCCTGGGTGCTCAAACAAGCCGTCTGTAACGGCACCGACTGTCAATCAAAGCAATCGGATGGGCGCTCATGGAGGTGGACTTGTTCTGTCGCCACCTTCAGTGGTCAAAACAAAGCAAAGAAACAGTCCTGAGAGCGAAACAGACCCGCGGTGAAGCACAAGCCAACGTTTCACCCTCCAGACGGTGTTCACTGCAGCCACAGGGCCGTCTGAGTGTTACTGCATCAGGCTTCACGTTAATCTAGTGATAGACTGATGAAGAGTTTAATAAATCAGGATACTTGTTGAAAAAAAGGTTGTAGGGAACGTTGTTGGAGGGAACACCTCGGCACAGTCACTTCTGCTGATGGTGGTGCCTTTGGTGATGGCAATGATAATTATGACAACATTAATAACACAGAGAGAGAGAGAGAGAGAGAGAGAGAGAGAGAGAGAGAGACCTCTGCCTCTGCTAGCTAGTGTACATCAGAGGTGAAGCGTGCTGATGGTTGCTAGGAGACGGGAGGCGGAGGGTGGGGGTGTACTCTCTGTGATGACCAAGCAGCTTTCTCCTCCGTCATGTCGTGAGACCCTCTCAGCGTTTGTCTCTTCTCTGATTAGCATTCCCAGGCCCCGGCTGACTACCCCCATAAATCCATTAGTGGTCGTGAGTGTGAGTCATTGACTCGCTAAAGCTGCTGAACACGTCGTTATTGCTAACCCCACAAACAGAGGGGGTGGGGTTAGGGTGGAGGGAGCCGGAGGAGGGAGCCAAACATGAAACTTGTTTGAGTGTCTTATTTTCTCTGTTGTAACATTAGTCCTGTTAATGAAGCAGCGTGACGCGTGATGAAGATGTTCTCACTGACCTTGCACCAGCAAAGATGGATCTTTATCTGACTGTACTTGCCGTTCTCCACCCGCAGGAACTCCACGTACTGCATGAAGGTGTCCATGTCCCTGACCGTGGCGGAGAATGACACAAACCTGTGCTACAACTCCAACATGAGACGAACCGAGAAGGCTGAGCTCAGCAAGAGTAAAGACATCCTCTGTCCTGACATCGATGACTATGTTGAACCGGGCAAAGAGCCGGACATCACCTGGTACAAGGTGGGTGAGCGCTCTGACCCAGCGTCTCGGTGATGTGTGATTATATTTATCTCTGCCTCAAAGTTTGTTGATATTTTTCTTGCGTCTTAAATACTGATATTTTTCATGCGTTAGGGAAAAGTAATCATGGGGAGTCTGTCTTTGTGATTATACGAGCGGGGAATATTGGTGAACGGTTCATTGGTTTGTTTTCATCTCATTTCTTGGCTGTTTGTGTTTAAAAACCTCGCTGCAAACGTGGCTTCACATCACTTAGGCTGATTACGTATGGACGCAGATGATCACAGTGAATTATATAAGTGCTTCAGCACTGTGAGAGTCATCTGAAGAGAACAAGGGCCGAGCAGAGGACGTCCACAAAGATGAACACAAAACTTGTACGAGGAGAAAATTGTGCGATGTCACTCTCTGCCCTGCAGGATGAGTGGATGTCCTCCAAATACTCCCAGTGCCTGATCTTTATTCAGCGTGCACCCTCCTCCTCCTCCTCCTCCTCTCTCACCTGGGTTCTTGCCTTTCCCAGGTCAGGCACGGCCTGCGGACAACAAAAGTGCATCCCAGAGAAGGAGGGCTCAGGCCAGACTAATCACAGGCAGATCAGCAGTAGATTAGCTCAGCCAGGCTCAACCTCTAGGTTTTTTTCCAGAATTCAATTACGGCCTGGGTAATGACTGGGAGTGCTGGAACCCAGAGTTATTTGGACCTCTGCGGAGCCACGGTGATTGAATTCGAAAGTTGCCGGGAGCAATGGTGGAATAGAATCCACCGAGCCGCCGTTGTCACTGCCAGAGCACCGAGGCGGCTGGAGAGAGGATCAGGTCATGGAGTCGCTCATTGTGCACACACACACGCTCAGACGCAGCACAAACACACTTATTTTGCCAGCAGAGACTCCTGTAAATAACATTCTGCGTCCTCTGTGGCTCTCCCGGAGTATTGAATGGAGAATATTTAGTTCAGTGCAATAAACCTTGATTAGATAAGTAGGATAATGGCTTAGCCTTATCATTTCGCTGTATGGAGTTTTTATGTCAGAGTGCCAAGCTGTGCATCCATACCACTTCATCCACTTTAATGCCCGCTGATGTTTGAAAGCTTTTATGCCCGGCTCAGACCACGTGAAATCTGATGGATCTAATTCATTGTGAAGCAAAGTGAAGGTCTTAAATTTCATGCCAAGCCAGGCCTGGAATTTTTAGATCCTGACGTGCGGCTCACGGTGCCTTTCCGCCGGTCCGCTGCCAGTCATTTTGTATTTCACTTTTAAGTAAGTCATTTATGAATAGCAAAGTTCAGGCTGCTGCAGAAGATTGAAGTTTGACCCTGCGCGTCCTTCTCAAATGTACAGGAGTGCCGTCCAAAGCAGTGGCGTGCCAGCATCATCCAGAAGAGAGACATCCTGTCCATCCAGGAGGTAAAGGAAGACGACATTGGGAATTACACCTGTGAAGTCCAGTTTGGTGGATTTGTGGTGAGGAGGACGACGGAGCTCACCGTGACTGGTAAGTCTTCAAGAGAAAACATGAGTGTGTCCTGTGTGTGCGGGAAGGACGGACGTGTCTAACTGTTAATGATGGAGGAACAGTTGTAACAGTCACAGGCAGTTGGAGAAAGGGAATGAATATAACCAGCACACACACACACACACACATCACTGAGCACTGCAGTGATGCCCTGCTGCTGTGTTAATTGCTGGGGGGAGGTTGAATGCTGTGGCCTGGCCTCTATCCCTTCTTCTAACTCAGCACTTTCCAGCCAACCAAGCAGTGCTGAAATATTTAAGGCTATAGGCTAAACCCCTTCACACAGGGAGCTAAAGAGCCAGGACCAAGGTCAGGAGATTTACAGCGCTCTTATTCTGCTCCCTCTGTTTCAATCCATCTCTCTCCTCTCTTTGCCGCGCACAGCTGCAAGGTGAGCGCACGACAGATAAACGCATTCATTCATTCTTGGCGCGAGTGGACTCGAGGGTGAGACCCGGGGAATCGGGCGCTCTGAGCTTTGTGTGTTCTACCAGGTCAAGTGCTCCGATGGGGGTTGACGAAAAGGTCAAACGCAGTTTTACCGTCTCCTTTTCTTTCCCTCAGTCCGGTCCAGATTGTCCACAGGACAACCAAACAGACGTCTGTTTGGTTGTCCTGTGTCCGATTAATCAAAGCCTAATACTGTTTTCACTGTGACACTGTGGTGAATAAAAAGGACCTCCATTTTCTAGTAATCACCAGACTCACGCTGTACGTGCCTTCAATGCAGTCAGACGATGTGAAACCTCTTCAATCATAAGTTTGTCAAATCACAGTTTATTCCCATAAATTCCCGTGGAAAGTTTTGGAAGATTCCCATAGTTTTGCAGCCCTCGTTAGATTATGTGTCATATTTAAAGAAGCTGTTTTAACCGAAGGCTTCCTCACAGTTTTAAGTTGACTTGTGTCGTGTACTCACTGAGCGAGGAGCGTTTGATTAGTATCTTCTTCGGTGTTTATCCGTGTGGCCGGTCATTGCTCTCGTGTGATCCGAGCGCGATAGCAGCGTGAGAGTCACAGCTACACATACACACCTCACCCACCTCAGGACGGAGTCCCATTGGTCGGAGCTAAAATGTGATCCTGGAGATGTGGCTTGCAGATTGGCTGCTGGTGTGATTGATGGGCCACATCTCATCCCCCGCTGGGGCTCAATAAATGTGAGACAGATTGGAGGAAGATGGTCTAGATCTCATTTTAACACTGTTTCCATCACAGTGGAGTACGCTCAGTGTTTCCATGATTCCCTGTGAAGTGCCTGAATTAGACATTGATGCAGACGTGCACAGGCAGCATGTCATTATACATGAATGGCCTCCAGCGGTGGGTCCGTGCGTTTGACCAGTTTTGGGTTCAGTTCACATTTTCTTCTTGTATTTTTTTGTCATTGCTGCTGAGACGTTTGCGACTTACAGTGGACGTCGACCAGCAGGGTCAACGAACATTTAGGCCTCGGTGAAAATTTTGTTTCTTTGAGTGATACAAACTAAATCCATTTAACCCTTTAGAGGCAGGGAGGAATACCTGATAACATATGTTCATTTATTTATTCATTTTTGTGTATTAAAGGTCCAGTCTGTGAGATCAGGGGCCTCTATTTTCAGAATAAGGCAGACATGGAAAATAATATTCATAACTATGATTTCATGCATGCATGAAAATGAGAATCTGTTCATGTGTGTCACTTTAAAATGATGTAATGCAGCTAAATCCTGCACACACTTTAACGTTATGAATGTGTGCTGTACAGCTGTCTGTTGTCTATATATCTGTTGTATGTACTTTGGCTTTATCCTTGTGTGTTTGTGAGCCTGACCTCAATGTTCCATAATGACGATGGACATAAAAACTTTATTGGGTTATAAATATACACAGTTCATGTTGATGACATCACATAGAGGAGGAGGAAGAAGAGAAAAGAAACACCGGTGACATGAAAGACGTGTCATTTCGTCTCTACACTGCAGCCCCGCGTGTCGCCTGCACGCCGTGTGAGATGTGAATATCCAATAAAGCCGGCTGAGCAGTCGGAGCCAGAACAATAGAACATACATACCTGGGAGCAGAAAGCTTTCCGACTGTTCGTGTTCTTAATGTTGTTTCTGAACCCGGCACACTTTCTTGTACGCCTTTTATGTAACGCTTGCGTGCACACACATACGGAGCACGCACACACACACACCGTCTCAGGTGTTTCGCCGTAATGAAATGTCAATAAGTCATCAAAATAGAGGAAGTAATTTTATCTGACACAGCTTTAAGGCAGCAGGTTGATGCCGGTATCCCTGCGATTGTTTCTGCTCCTGCAGGACATGTAATAATTTACATGGAGCACAAAGTGAAGACAGTGTTCAGTGTTTTCTTGTAAACTGACTGAGTGTGACTGACCCAGTGTACCACATTTATTAGAAAACATGCTACCAGCATCACAATAAGCGCCGGCCTCATTCTGTGTCATCGACCGTGCTATAAAAATATGCCTCCTCTACATCACCACAGCCTTATTACCATGCCGGTGGGGCACCTCGTCTTATAAACCAGAGTATCCTGGTAGAATTAGATTAGCTCACTCTGACCATAGGCTCATTTCCTTTAATAAACCTACACCATCATCATCCCCTCAAGTGGGCGTGAGATTATCCACATTTTATCACATCCTGTTAAAATCGACATTGCCTGGACGGCAAGCATAAAAGACCAAAGTATGTCCGAGATCCGCGGGGCTAATGTTGTAGTTTATTTGATAGGCTAAGAAGGAAGGAGGTCATTAAGTTTAACTGATCTTAAATATAGCACAATAGACCCTGGCCTTTGCGTTGACCCTGCCTTGCTGCAAACCGTGTGTGTGTGTGTGTGTGTGTGTGTGTTCTGGTCTGACCCTGCTGCACTGTGTAACGCCCTCCATTAGAAGCAGTACAGAAACGGCTATCTGGACTGAGGTCGGTCTTGTAATAGAGGTTAACTATGGGCATAAACAGCCTCGCCCAGATCAGGCTGATCCGGGAGCTTCTTAATCAAGCGCTGATGCTCCTCGGAGGTTAATAGAAATGTAAAAGAAACGCCGACCTCCGCTCGCCTCCTTTTTATGTCCTCTCCAGTTTACGTCAGGGTGCATGCAGTGTTCCCGCGGCGAGGTGCAGCCCTCGGCTCAGCTTTGGGGTTTGTATCAGGAGTAGAAACAGCGTTATCAACAGATGGAAAGATTTTGTTTTCTCTCTCCCCTCCATGGACCTTCACCTCACCCTCAAAGAGAGTGCATTTCTGTGTACTCTTATAATTGATTCATAGCAGCAGCAGCAGCAGCAGCAGCAGCAGCAGCAGCAGCAGCAGGTTGGCTCCAGCCCGGGTCCTTTGAGGAATACAGAGCGTGGTCAGATTAGTCTGCTCGTGTGTTTACGCTTTCCCACTATCAGAGACACGAGAAGCAGCGCCTCAGCTCAATCGACCCGGATATGATTAATTGATACATGCATATACAGTTTGGACCTCTCCTTGTTTGTCTTCTTGCAGCCATACATGAATACATGCGAGTGTCTGGCGTGGTGTGATGTCTGTGTTTTTTTAATGGTACATCTGAATCATTTCTATTCTTTACGGTTCTCCTCGGCCTCGTTCCAGCACTGTGACGGTAATGCTACAGTGGTATAACAGCAGATAAAAGCCCTGTTCAGCTGATGTATGCAGCTCGCTCTGCGTTCAGAAGGAAGGGAAATATTATACGGCGAGAGCGGGAAAGGATAGAGAGAACAGGGGAGTGAAAGTGACTGATAACGGTGAAAGAAGAGAGAGGAGGAGAGATAGAAAGAATGAGAAAGATAGAGAGGTTGATGCTCCTGTATCTTATCTGTATTCCTTGCCAGTGTTTCCCAGCAGAAACAGTGTGTCCAGGACTATAAACAGACTATTATCCCAGTGTTTATCACAGTGCACATTACCGTTTGCCTCTGTCCGACTTACTGTAATGGAGTCGTTTGGTTTGATGGATGCCTCGGGCGTGGGTTTCTATCTATTGCTCCCATTATACCTCTGTCTGCGTCCCCCCCTGTAGAAATGTCTGTCTGCACATTCAGCACAGCCTGCTCGCATGGTGATTGAGGTTATGACCAATGTAAATGTACCATTTGGCACAGTGAATTGGAAGTGCAGAGGGCAAGAGGAAATCGAGGGGAGGAGAGAGGAATCATCTACTTTACATCACTACTTGTCGAAGATCCGCGGTGAGAGCGGGAACGTGAAAACATGACGTGTAACTGCATCAAGTGTTTGACTGCCTGCTCACTGTGTCGGATCTCTATTCTGACTGGTACAAAAAAAAACGTGTTTTTACTGTAAAAAACGAATATTAGTACTGTTGATTTCACGTATAAGGCTGGCATTTCATTCCATATTTTAAAATGTATGTGGATCTATGCGAAAACCCATCACAGTAAATGACCATAAATCAAATATTACAATGTTTTACTGTCAGTCTCTAATATAAAATACACATTTTTCTCTGTATAAATTCCCTTAAAATGGAGCAAAAATATATTTATTTTTTTTCTGGGCATATTTTTACAGTCTTTTACTGTCATGGTTTGTCAGTTTTGGACTATAACACAAATCAGTAGTGAAAACAACAGTATTAATGTCCTTTTACCGTAATATTGGAGGAGGTTCTACTGTATTTATTACGGTAAAATTCTGTAACTACAGGCTACAGGATGAAGATTCAACCATCGGCATTCACACTAACTTGATTGTCTTTCTCACATCTCACATTTGAGATAGGACAACATGCACCACTGTACGTGTAGTGTGTAGCAGTGTGTGTGTGTGTGTGTGTGTGTGTGTGTGTGTGTGTGTGTGTGTGTGTGTGTGTGTGTGTGTGTGTGTGTTGAACGAGGAGCTGAGGTGTGGGGAGGTGATCCAGGACATCGTCTCATCGCAGTAAAAGGCTCCTCTCAGTTCTTCTGCGACAGGGTCACCTTCAGAAGCACGAACACTTCACAACCTTATAAAATGTTACGGCCTGCGTGTGCACGTGTGAGGCGGACTTGTGCGTGTCTCTTTGTCATTTATTTTTTTATGTATTTATTATGCCGATAGCCGGACTTCCACCCAGCCAGCTGGGCATAATCTCACCACAGTTGGATGTTGAAGCTGCAGGAGGGAGGCAGAAGCAGTCAGCAGAGACTAAAGTGGAAAGGACCTCCTGTTCTTTCCCACATCTATCCGGCTGAAGGTGCAGATGGATGGAAAGGCAGCGTTTAGCGCTGATATTATCCCAGAGAGCCGCGAGAAGAGGGATGAGAGCGGCGAGATAAGAGGTGTGGGGTGAGAAAACGAGATGGGTTCGCTCTCAGTTGAAACGCTCTCCCATTTCTCGAGCCTATATGCTCAAGTCTTGAGCATGAATACACGGCACCTGCAGCGTGCCGCGGGCCTGGCGCGGTCGCGCTGAACGCCTCAGCCTCAGCCACACGTCCTTGGGGAGAAGATGATAAAATCACACCTGAGATAAGTGTTACTCCAGCAGTTGACTTTTCCTGACTCCACCTACACACTTGTATGGACCTGTGTACACACACACACACACATATCAATCACACCCATGAGATCCCGGCGCTATAAAAGCATTTCATACGTGAGGCGTGCAGGAGAGCTCCTGTCTGTGCAGGGCAGAGAGCAGCTGAGTTACTCGCTGGTGTTAGCAGTGTAGGGTGGGGCAGAATGGCTCATTAGTTTAAGGTCAACCATCACTCTCGTCATTAACTAATCTCCCTCTGTCTCCCTACCTCACCCGTAACCTCTCCTCCCCCCTCGCGCCCTCCCCCCCTCCTCCTCCTCCTCTCGAGTGTTCTCCCACTCACTTCATCACTATTCACCAGCTGTCCTCCCTGACTCTGAGCAGGCCAGGGTTCACATTGTTTTAATTCAATTAAAATTGACATCAATCTGCATGTGACGAATGAAATTTACATCCCCCACAATTAATCTTGCCTGACCTACCCCACTTCACCCACCCACCCACCCACACACACACACACACACACACACCCTCAGTCTCTGGTTATTATCATTATCCAGGCCTGTAAGGCCGGTACCAGAGCACGAGTGGAAATTAAAATTATGAATGTGTCTTTTGAAGACTTCTGAAGTGTAGGTCAATAATTAAAGCTGCAGCTGGCAATGCATATGCACAGAATACACACACATATAATCTATATGTTCTATATCTGCCTGCTGATCACGTGAGCACGTTACACCGTCACATCACTCCTGCAGACATGACGTGCTGCAGCAGGTTTTACAGGTGACAGGAAGGCCGTCTCCTTCAGATCCATTCAAAGGATGTAAAAACTGTGAGCTCCGTTTGTACGACACCGTGCTTGAGAAATGAAGAAATTCATTTTTTGGATATTTTTCCCATCTTAGAAACTAGCTCACAAAATAAACCGTAAACACTGTAATGAAGATCTGACGTTTTACAGTCATCAGAGTTTCAGAGTTTCTACTATATCCACTTTGTGTGTACGAGCTGCTGTGACGAATGAATTCCTCAGCATGGCGTCATTCAAGTCTTAGCTTAGCTTAGCTTAGCTTAGCTTAGCTTAATATTTTGAAGTGGTTTACATGGATTGTGAGCAAAAGCAAAAATATGCTCTCTTTTTTTAATGACTGTTTCTGACGGCGTGCAGACGGTTCCTCTCCTCATGTCCGCCTCAGTCAGTGAACCGTCAACAGAAGCCTGTCCTACATGTTTCCACGCATGCAGCACTTTGGCCTAATTAAAGGTATTTTAATATTTTAGATTGAAATCAGCATAATCCAGGTTAAAGCCCGTCCGACACTGATGTGTGTGCGTCAGTCACAGAGCTACTTATTTATCCAGAGCTGCATGATTTAATAAAGATTCTAAATGCTGGCTGACAGATCGTTTTTCACCTGACAGCGACAGTGTGTGCATAATATTTCTTTATTTAGTTGAATTATGGAGTCAAATCATTTGCTTTTATTAAAGCATTTCAAATGACACAATACAACTCTGCAGCTGCGGGTTGTTGTGGTGTCCTTTCACCAAAAACAAAATGATTTTGCAGGTTTTGTTTTTGTAATTTAGAAGTTTTTATGTGTGGAGCACAGTTGGTGCTCCTCTCGTGAGCAGCTCTCATGTGTTTTCATGAGCGCTGCCCTTTCTAAGCCTGCTGAAACACTGCAGGTGTGAGCCCACTGCTCTGCTGCAGCACTACATCTAATGTGGCCAGCAGAGAAACAAAAGCATTGTCCTCCTGATGCTCGAGCAGCGTTTTGTGCTCAATCCCTCTGTCTCTGGAGGACATAAATCTTTGTCTCTCTCTCTGTGCGCCTCTTTCCTTCGATATATGCAACCAATTACCGTACAGTGCCGCGTACAGTTTGTACAAGCTGCTGTTAGGCTGTAATTCTGTTTCCATTTTTGCATCTGCTCTGTAAGATCCTCGTTTTGAACTGCACACTGTGATAATGACAGGCGTGAAGTTTAAATCCCGTACAGGACAATTACACTGCAGTGGCAGCATGAGCAGAGCGGCTCCTGTATGCAGACGTAGCTGCAGTCGCACTTTAAACGGTTAGCATGCTGCTTCCAGTATCACCTTGTACTTACATTAGTCTTCCTCTCGTGTGTGTGTTCACTAACGAAGTGACAATGCAGTGTTGGCCACACTGATCATGTTATGGCCTTTATGCTATGATCTCTGCAGTCCGTGCTCTCCTCTCCAGCAGTCCCCTGGTAATTGGCCCCTTACATCCTGACTCACTTCTCCCTGCAGACGTTCCAGACTTTTCCTCTCCTCTTCTGGCTTTTTCTCTCCTCCAACAGGCCACCTAACTTTGGGTGTGTGTGTGTGCAGTTGCTGTCTCAACAGAATAAAAAAAATCTGCTCGCAGTCGTGTTCTAATCAGAACGGTGCCATCTGCAGCGCGGCTCTCGTGACGCGATGTGAAAAGGCTGAAGGTCAATTAGGGGGCTCTAAATAACCTTCTCATTATGCCGTGTCCTGAAGAAAAGAGCTCTTGAGAAAAAGCTCCGTCCAATTAAAAGATAAGAAGGTGACCATTTACAAGCACGGCAGAAAATAGAGAGATGGTCACACATTTGATCTCAGCCACAGAGGCGAGAGTCCAAATTAATGAAGGGTTACAGTACCTGCATACACAGAGCGGGGACGCGTCCGGATAGAAAAGAGTTCTGCTGTTTACAGAGCGGCAGAAATACAGAACCACACAACCACACAACTGTGTCTCACCTCGATTCTCTCAGAAGAACTGCTTCCTGTTAAATGTTCTCGAGCACTTTGAGTTCTCTGGAGAACCTTTTTGAACCTTTTTTTTGTTTAAGGTTCTTTAAATCACAATTTCAGCACTTTGAATTGGAATACTGAATAAACAAAACGTCTTTAAGTCGACCGCTTTGAGCACCGTGACCTGGATTAAAAAACAATAAAGGGACAGTTTGTGAAGTATGCACTGCAAAAAAATATAATAAATGTATTAAATATAACTTTATGTTTTACAGTGGCTTTCATGTAGCGGTTCAGATCTGTAAAATAATCTCTGCAAAACCTTGACTGGAAATTTCAGTAATGTTTAATTACTTTGAGTTTTTTTTTACAGTGTGGTTTTAACTGCTTTATTTTTAACAGTGTAGCTCTGATTCCCCCCTGGTGTGATGGAGCGTCATGAGGTTGATGCAACCCTCGCCCTTTCCTTGTCACTCAGTAAATCATACATACAGTGTTCGCTCGAAGCCTCTCAGAGATCTCTGTGAGACTGACGGATGTGGAGTCCTCCCACTAACACATACGTGTGTGTGTGTGTGTGTGTGTGTGTGTGTGTGTGTAAACGCTGCTGTCCTGTAGATGTGTACGTGTTGTGTTTGTGTCCTTCCCACTCTCTTGGTATACACTGTATGTCCTACATCATAGTTATTTTGGACCCAATAGCGGCGCCTCGGAGAATGTCGGTTATGTCAAAATGAGGATTTTTTTTTTTCGGTTCCTTCCAGTGAGTCCGTGACTAAACGCCTTAACTGTCATTACCATTTTGTGTTGCCACCACTTTCCCTGCTACACAATGGAAATGATGTCTTTACAGCAGCACGGCTGCTCGCTCGCTTTCTCTCCTCCTCTGACATCCCCGCACATTTGGAGAGGCTGCCCAAGGAAGCCAGCGCGTGTGTGTGTGTGTGTGTATGTGGACATGTTTGTTTTAGTGCAGCTGCTCCTCATGCATACCTGTGTGTACAGTATGTACGCACCTGTACGCCTGCCCTGCTGTAGAGTTTCTGTTCCACCTGTTTCCTCCTGCTTTGGACACAGTCTCATCACGCAGCAGAAGAAACACGATGAGGTGATTTTAATAAGTGCCAGCAGCACCCGCTTTTCTTAGGTGACAGTCGCCAAGCTACAGGTGGCCGGCAGATATGCGGGCTGCCGGCGGCGGCTCTCACATTTCTGTCCAGCTGTAGTCGGACAGCTCGACAACGGGGAACGTCTCTCGTGACTCATCTGTTGCCTCTGCGACCGACTCTGCTCATTGTTATGTCTAGCTGAAGATCAGATGGCTGCTGCACCTTAATCACCCGTGTGTGTGTGTGTGTGTGTGTGTGTGTGTGTGTGTGTGTGTGTGTGTGTGTGTGTGTGTGTGTGTGTGTGTGTGTGTGTGTGTGGAACAAAGACAGAGGCAAAACGCGCCTTGCTGGAGGAGTTTGACTCAGCCTTTATGACTGACTTGCCAGTTTGCTGCAGAATGATGTGGGTGTCAGGAGTGTCTTAGCGGTTTCTCTCCTCCTGTATGTGCTCACCTATTTTTCCTCTCCTCCATCTGTCTCCCCTCCTTCCTCTCTGCTAACTTCTTTTGTTGTCGCTCCAAAAGACAGGAAGTAGAGACAGGTAATTACTGTGGGCGAGGGCTCTGTCCTCTCATTTTCTTTATATTCTCTCCAAAAAAAGCCCCGTTACCTCTCTCTCTCTCTCTCTGTAGTTATTTTTAAATCCCCTTTAATTGCCCATTTTAGAGAGAATAGAGGAACTACCTGCTATTGTAGTTTCTCTTCAAATTCAACACAATACTGTGTATGAATTTGTCTTGCCTGTGCGTGTGTGTGTGGTGTGTGTGAGTCCCGGTGTGGCGCAGTGTGAGGGCTGGGCTTCGTTTCCTTGCAGTTGTTGTTTAGCAGTGCACTGGAGCAGGCTTTATGCTGATTAACTGCATCACATCTGATGGATTCCCAGCGACCTCTCCACCCTTCAATACAGCTCTGGGAGCCTTTCATGGGGAAAAGACTTCCCTCTTTAATTAGACAAGAATAGGAAATCTATTAGCGAATGCAGAGAAGGCTCGGCGCTGAATGAGGAATTGCTGAGTTCAGTTAGTGTTGGACTAACTACAGTCATCTCTCCTGCCAGCACTGTCTGTCTGTCTGTCTGTCTGTCTGTAATAACTGAAGTATTAAGTCGGCTTATTGTAACAAAAATATAACTTCAAATAAGTTGCTCCTACATCAGTTACTGCAGATGAAGCACAGGTTTAATGGAAAGTCGTGGCAGCGGCTGCTCCTGCCAGTCAAACCTACGATACACCGTGACATCAACATCAACACCGACTCCTGATCTGTCAGGTTACCAGGACCAGCTAACCTTCTGATCACGTTGCACTACATTTAATGAACACTGGAGCTGTGGATTGTTTTGAGTGCATTAATCCATAAATTGTAATAAATGCTCACTAACACACCCAGTGTGTATTCATCCCTGGCAGAAAATAGTCCCCATCCAATGCACCAGTTACTGCTGTCTGCGGAGCGTTTGCTGAGCGTCTCTTTAGAAATGAAATTACATTTTTTGGCCCCACGTTTAAAGATTTATTTCTTTAGTAGGACCAAACGAGCTGAGCGCTGAGAGCCGCAGACGAAGAACAGGAAGTGAGGAAGTGTTGTGGCTGGTTCGGAGCTTTGCGCTGGATTTGTCGACAATAACAAAAACATTAAAAATGTCTGATGACCAGCCTCCAGTACATCCACAACTCTGCAGCACGTCTGCTCACCCACACCTGCACCTGTGACCACTTCAACATCACCTCCGTCACCTCCACCTTCACACACAAAGCCCTCCATGAGCAGGACTCCTTCCTGCCTCACTGCCACCACAATCACATAAGTTCATAACAGTTATATATTTAACTTTAGTTTGACTTTATCAGTCGTACAGCCTTATACTGCGTACAGCTGTATGAGGTGATCTTCATGTTATATTCATGTTGAGGAACACACACAGCTTCCACGGCTCTGTCCCTGACCCGCGCTGATGCCTGCACAGCGTCCGTGTGTGTTACTTTCACAGTTTTGAAGTTTAATTTTTAATGTCGGGGCAGAACTTTTGCAGGGACGTGTTTGTTGAATGATTAATTCAAAGAGAGGAATGTTTGTCTGACGCTGAGCTGTGGTTCACGTGAGGACGCTCTTAAAAACACACACGCTTTTTCTTGGCTTGAATGCTTATTAATGTGTGTGTGTGTGTGTGTGTGTGTGTGTGTGTGTGTGTGTGTGTGTGTGTGTGTGTGTTCTGCATTGTGACTCATTGGTTTCAGGAAGCAGATGCAGACGGGTCCTCACACTGCGTCTTCGCCAAATGCTTTGCTTTGCGGCTCTGCACACTCTTCCACGCGCCTTTGTCTCGTGGCATCTGGGGCGTCTCACTGGAATAACATGTTACATAATTAGCACCAAATTAACACTCAATTAGGCAACGCGTGTTGAGAGGGTGGGGACAGACTGTCTTCAGAGGGTTTAGAAATCATATCAGAGCATCAAACACCACCTGGCCTACTGAGAACACGCTGTATGTCACTTGCATATAAACTTCCACCTCACACGTTACAACAATTTAAGCTGCAGCGTTCAGGAATCCCCACAGGGAGGAAGGAAGGATCAGAGCTGATGTTCCAATAAGATGTGCTTTGTGTTGTTTCAGCAAAAGGCTTTGATTTATGAATTGAGTCGTTACAAAGCCGGGCAGTTTGTGCTTCTCTGGAGAGTAAAGTGATAAAGAAAAGGTGAGAAAGTTTCGATAAAGTTGGAGCCTTAAAGTTTGCACGATCCTTCCGTGTTATTAGGCCAAACATGAAGAAATAAGACGGCGTCTTTGTTTTTCTAGCAGCTACATCACTGATGAGCAAAATAACTTTCAGTATCCATTTTTCCTTTTAAGTCTTCCAGCTTTGTTGGTGATTGTGACAGCGCTGCAGCTGTCTCTTCTCTCCTCAAACTCTCTCAAGCAAAAAGATTACAAAGAGGCAGAATTAACATCAAACCAACATGGCTAGAGAGTCCTTGTTGTCCCAGATACTTCCTGTGTCTGCAACCAAAGCATCCAAAGCGAAGACGAACAATGTTTTTTCTCTTTGAACGAACACACAAATACAAAATGCACGCTCACATTTAGCTACAAACTTCACTCTCACGGCGTCTTCCCCTCTCTGCCGCTCTCTCTCTTTTTGCACACATCTCAGCAGCGCACACACACACTCACACCTCCGTTGGGGTGGGGTTCTTTATTTCATTAACAGCCGCTTGCACGCCAAAATTCATTATGCCAGCCTTCTGTTCTCGTGCACCCAAGCATGCCAGCTAACGTGCGGAACAAATTTCTCCCCCCTCTCTTCTTCACCCTTCCTCGCTCTCCTCCCCCCGTGCTCCTGCTAATAAGTATGTTTGGGATGTGATTCACCTGCATCAAAGGCTCCCTGTGAAGAGGCCCCACTTTGTATCGCTGGTCCGTAATTAGTCATTACTGTCAAACCCTTCGGTGTTTCCCTTCGTTTCTGTGCTTTGAAGCCAACAGGTGTTTGTAACCGAAATGCAAATAACGCAGGTATCGTTTCATCCGCTCGTGTGTCTTCACTCTTAGCGGACGCAGTGCAGCGTGCAGCGCCGAGGGTTTCCTGTGTGAATCATACATGCACGAGACGACACGTTAAAGGTCCAGTGTGTACGGTTCAGTGGCACCTAGCAGTGAAGCTGCAGGCTCTACTCTCCCACGTCTCAACAAGTAAAAGGTGATGAGCGTTTGGTTTGTCTGCTCTGAGCTACTCTGCAAAAATGGCGGTGTTGAATCTCAGGTGGATTTCCACCTCCACCCCAATGCCACCAACCCTGTTGCTGATGGTGGCACCTTGGGTTCACCTGCATTGTGGCAACTTATTCCGAGTGGAATAAAAAAGGGAGTTAAAGCAACCTGCTGGCTTATAGGAGGGCTTTCCCTCTGAGACTCAGCCTCAAGTCCCCAGCGCCTTTTCCCTCCAGTGAATGTATTTGGGTCGCTTTGAGTCCATGCATGCTCGCATGTAATCAGGACATTTTGTGGTTTTCTGTAATTAAACTGAAGATGTTAACGTCTCAAAGGTCAGAACGAGGTGACGCGTGAATACCTCTCCATGCTCGCTCGTCTCCTCTGATGCTCCCTCAAGTTTCTCCCTCTCTGTACTACTTTTCCTGATATTACACTTTGCCTCTTTCACGCCTCGCCTTTTTGTTTCTGGTGCACACAGCACAGCAGCAGCACTGGTCTGACAGTAGTGTTTATGTGTGTGTGTGTGTGTGTGTGTGTGAGCAGTTTTCTGTAGGCTTGTAATTGCTGGTTGATTTGTGGTCAGAGAGGGTCAGACGTCCTGCAGGGAACATGTCAGGCTTTTAAAAGCAGAGAGAAAAGAGTCCAGGACGGCGCCCGTTTAACCCAGACCGACTCCAGGGAGGTCGGAGCACTCAATCAGCTCCTCTACTTTTATTAGCTTAGGATTCAGTGTTAAAGTACTGGTGAGAGCGTTGTTGTGGGTCTAGGTTTAGTGCATGTATGCACCTGTGAATACATGTGGAGGCTCACATTTGCATAAACCTATTAAATGCCGTAGCTAGTGGCTTTAAACAGAAGAGAGCAAGAAAGGAGCTCCTCCGAGGTGTTTCGGGTTTGGCGCACAGATGAATGCCACAAATTGTGATTCCATTATTTAATGGCAGCTCTCGCCAAAATCTACTTCCATTTTCCCGGGACAAATACCGACGGGGAAACTGTGTGTGTGTGCCATATGCACTAAAACAAAGACACCTTCTCCAAACCTCATTAACACTAACACACCACCGCTGGAGCCAAATACGAAAGTCTGACCTTGGCATGAACTTTTCAGCAACAGCAGTTGGCTCCAATTACTATTCATGCTGAAATGGCAGCTTACCTTTATTAGCCAGACATTTTTGCCACACATGCACAAGCTGTGCCAAAATCTGAGTGTTCGGTGCAGAAGATAGGCCCAACATTACAACTACTGTGAGTCCAGGACGACAAAGATCTCCACGCAACTGCTGTTCCCTCCCTGCCACAGGAGTCTATTAAAACTAGATGTTGAAGAGGACATATTATACACCTGTTCCACCCGTTCTCAGGTGTTTTAACGACATGTCTTTGGTCAGAAAACTGCTCATGAACCAGGCACAGCATCTCTGTACACCGTCTGTAACCTTCAGTGTCTGTCCCTTTAAACGCTAATGAGATGCCAACCTGAGTTTGGCGTATCGCCAATTAGCAAGATCTAACTGGTCATTGGTGTCTAACAGCTAACTAGCGGTTAGCATTAGCTCGTTTTATTAGTGTAGAAGAGCTAGAAAAGTGTTTTTTTCAGAATATTTCCCCTTTAGAGAATAAAATCAAATCTTGTGTGCACCGTAAGAAGTCCTGGTAGTATCTGCATGAAAGCGTGTATTTATGTCTCTCTGTTGTATTCTTTAACTGTTCTCTGGAAAATAATAAAACATTTTAATTATCACAAACACAAAGCTGACAGAACGTCGAGCTGACACTCAGCTCCTCAGGTTGCGGCTAAACGGCCCCTGATACAGACACGGTGCTGTAATGAGAAAAAATCAGGAGTCCGGTACACAAAGGACGCGCAGGAGGAAGTGATGGATTCAGTCCAGATGGCCACCAGTGCGGCCAGGACAGCAGGAGCTCTGTTCACACGTCTCAACAGTGCAAACAGGCACGCGGCAAAAAGTCTTATAAGACGGTATAACAGCAAACTGCATCATCCCTCAGCGTGCCACGTGTGTCTCATGATGACATAATGATGCTGACAGAGATTCATTCACAAGTTACAGACTCTACATGCCTCTGTTGGTCGTAGTCAGGGTTCACAGCGATCAGGGCCATGGATTATCACATGACTCACCCTGTGCTGTCCACCAGCTAACCCACCACCGACGGTCAGTTTGGTTTCGGCATCATGTCGAGGATGTCCAACGCACAACAGCCGGTATGCAGACGAGATGTGAGGACCTGTGGTCATCCAAAGACGAGGCGGCTCGGGTTCGGCGTGGGGCGGGGCTGCTGTCAAACTTTTCTTTACTTCCACTCACCGCACAGAACTTTCTCCACCCGTGTGCAGCTGCTGTGCCTCGGCGTGTCTGACACATGTCTGAAGAGCTGCCGGTGTCCGTGCTTCTACGCCAGGAAAGTAGAAGGATGCGGTGAAGTGGAGGCTGTCCCGTTCACTCCAGGACCAGCAGAGTCTAATGGCTTCTCATCAATTCCTCCTGTCTCAGGAAGCGCGTGTCATGACTCCTGTAACCACATCTGACAGGAGTGATGAAGCACTTGTTAAAGTTGTAAGATTCTGCTGGAGTTTGAAACCTTCAGATATAAATCTGTGTAGAGGGAGATGGACAGTGAGTGAGGGGCGAACAGAGGAGGAGATGAGTGAGAAGGCGAGACAAAGAGCGCCTATGGTTTAGACATGACGGATCGGAGAGCGCGGAGAGGGGGAGGGAGGGAGGGAGGAGGGTGAGAGAAGCTAATGATCTCCATCTGTCTTAGAAAGCTGGGAGAGAAGAGCATCGTTAGGCTTTTGGAATAAGGGGGAAGCAAACAAACACATGATTCGCAGATCTCACCCTGGCACCGCGCTGCGTGGCTGGCTTCGTTTGAGTCAGCTGCTAAAACGAAGCTTAGAGACAGTTTAAAACCGTCAGTTGTGTCATGCTAATGATCACAGCTCTCCAGTAAGAGAGCTCGCGCGACAATATGTTTGCTTACTGCATACAGAGCCCGTTTTGTGCGCAGGTTTGTTGCATGTGTTTGTGAATGTGTGTACAGTGTTTATGTTAATGTATGTCTGTGTGTTGGAGCGTGCATCATGATCCGCAGATGAGACTGCTGAATCTCTAATTAGAATTTGGCACAGACACTCTGTAATGGCTCGAACATCAAGGAGGGGGAGTGTGTGACCATTAGTGTGGCCACTCATGCTAGAACAAAGTATTTGTTTGTGTCTGGCTATGAGAAGATTTTCTCTGCTGCTTCTTTTACTGAATGTACCGACACAAAATGCAAGTCAGAGACAGTCTACAGAACGGACAGAGCGTGAGTTTAACACGTTAACATGTTCACGTTAACGTTAACATGTTCACGTTTAACACGGGGACTTCTGGAGCCGGCCGCTCGATGAGTTACTGCTTTTAGCTCCTGGCTTAATTTTCCAGTTACGGAGGTTGCCGCTTGGTGACAACAATAAGTTTGAATCGGGTTAGTTAGTTATTAAAAATCATTATTTTGTGAAGGTTAAGGGAGCTTCATCGTCATGGTAACGATAAGAATTCATAGTTAAAACAAACCAGCACAAACTCAGTTTCCCATAAAGTGTGACGTCTTATTGAACCGTCCTTCCGGAAACAATGCCGTCTTTCTCGTTTGAAAGCAGTCTTACTTCAGCAGGCATCTGTCGGTATGTAGGAGTTACTGTATGAAACATTCCACTGCTGTGCAATGGAGATGAAGAAGAAAACAAATGTGTTATGTAAGAAAGAAAGAAAGAAAGACGCCCAGCAGCTCAAGCAACAAAATGTTCTGTACTACAGGAGACGACCGTGGATGTTTGGGACATCGCTCTGCTTGACTGCTTCAGATCGGGCAAAGATGCAAAATCTTGAATCATTGTGGTGGTTCAATATTTTGCGTATTGGAGAAGAACTGTCAGTTAACGCGCTCATAGAGAGATGTGACAGTCATCAGGTCTTTAATGAGAGAAATGGCTCAGCTGACAAGCAGTTCACATTCTCTTTGTTCTCCAAAGAGATTTTGTCTTGAGCTGCTTTTTACTGTGTTTTAAACAGTCAGTCCACCCTGTGACGAACCGGCCGCTCGTCCAGGATGTCCCCCGCCTCTCACCCAGTGTCAGCTGGGTTGATGCCAAGCATCAAGAGATGTCCTGCAGTGCCCACAAAACTCTAAATCACATCTTGACAGCAACATATGACGTCATGACAGGCGAACAGTGTGAAAACCAGCTGCAGTGGCTGTTTGAATTTAAAATATGATGTGACACTGCACAAAATGTGAATGGAAAGCATCACAGAAAAGCTCGATGCAGCTGATGTTTCCTTTATTCAGATGTAATCTGCTGTGAAACATTGAAATGCTTCACTCGTTTCTTTAAACGTGGCCTGGTTAATGTTGGTGACACGAAAGTCTAATTTTGGAGAGCGAGCTGGCTAAGAGGGCGGCAACGAAACGCTGCTACAACAACGACAACTGCCACTCACTAAGTGAAGATGAATGAAACTAAAATAAATGAATTCAAGAATTAAAAATTAGAATATTAGTATACGTGACGTCAGCCACGTGTTTCTGAAGAGCGGCGACGTGGATCATCGGTGGGCGTGACACCTGTGACGACACTCACCTGTCAATCAAAGCGTCCACGCTTTAAGCCTTAATATAATGTGAACAGGTGAGCTGTATCTAAATTCACGTCATGAACGGGGAAATTAGCCACACTAGCATCACAGATGTGACGTAGAGCACAGTGAAGTAGATTTTTGCACGTTGTAACTGTGCACATTCATCACAGTACACAGAGCACACAGATGAGAAGGAGCAGTGGATTCTGGGAGCTGCTGAGGTGGCTGTGGAGACAGGTCAAAGGCAGCTGATGGAGCAGATGGCAGCGAGCTGACCCTGCAGGCCGTCTATCTGTTCCTCAGCCGCTTCATGTAAATCTCAGCGCTGTAGGTGACACCTCAGGTAAAGGCCCTACCGGCACTGCCAGTGTGTTTACACACCTGGACAGACCCGAGGCTGGTATACACACACACACAGACACACACACACACACACCCTTCCAGTGGGATTATCCACTGCACATGCTGGTTGTAATGTGCCAGGACTGTGATAATCCTGTCCCTCAGGTGTGTGTATCCACCTGCTTTGGCTCCCCCCTGCAGTTGCCTGGGTCAGCCTTGTCCTCCTGCTCTGACCGAGCAACAGAATGGACGCCGGGCCACTCGGGCTTCCCTCTGAATGGCCCACGGAGATCGGCGCTGATTACAGAGCTTAATCCTCTTTCAGCGCCTACTGTAGGACTAGCTGCCCGACGGTTTGATGGTCGGTATCAGCCTCGTCTGAAAATGTTGAGTGTCGCGTGTCTCCCTCGTCGATTCCCCCCCTCCGCTTATCAGCCTCGGCTCCACACAGGTGTGTTCCTCGTACATTTTACTCTTTCATTTAGCAGGAATGGCTTCTTTATCGGCAAACCACCACAGCGGTCTGTTATCTGACACTCACAGGAAGGTGTGTGTGTACTGTATGAGTGTGCATTGTGCCTGCATGTGTGTGTGTGTGTGTTTGCAAGGATCAGCAGCCTATGCTGCCTTGTGCTACGAGACCACGTGCAAATGTTTGTGTGTGTGTGTGTGTGTGTGTGTGTGTGTGTGTGTGTGTGCACGTGTGTGCACGTGTGCTGCACCTTGTAAGCGGGTGTATGCTGATGTTGCACACCGGCAGACGTTAAGCACTGACCTGCATTATTGAATGTATACACGCTGTCTGTGAGCTGAGCTCTAATGGAAGAACAGTGTAGTGCACACCGGAGCCGTTGGGGAACATTAAAGTTCACAGTGATATTATCCAAGATGCATTGCACGGAGCGAGGGAAGGAGGCTGGGTGGAGCGCACGGGGGGGAAGAAGATGGAGGGGTTTGCTGAGAGGTGGCGCGGCCAATTCTAGGACGGCAACAAAGGTATGAAAGGACGGCGGTGGGGGAGAGAGGGACTCTGAGTGAGACAGAATGAAAGAAACTATCACTCTGTGCTACAGCGAGAGGTTAAGAACAGAGCACAGTCAGACGGATGAAAGGAGTGAGCGGCTGACGGTGTAGACAGTGCTAAGCTACACCCACGCACACTGTTGACGTGTCTGTACTTAATCAGCAGCAAGGTTGAGGCAGACTTCAGCTCTGAGCACAAGGATCTTCTCCTCGTCATCAGGCTCTCTTCATCGTCTGTCTTTACCTCCTCCACCTCCACCTCCACCTCCACCCATCCCCGTCCTCCTTTCATCACTCCTCCTGCTTCACTTTTCTTGTCTTTCTTACTTTGTATCCACCCAAGGTCCTCGAGGCAGTAATGTACAGCGCTTACTCATAAAACAAACAGGCAGACGCTCCCTGCTCGTGCCTGTGCCCTCTGTTTATTCCGTCTCATTTGAAATTTGAATTACATCACGGGTGCACACACACACAGACACACACACACACACACACACACACACACACACACCCTCACACGCTTCAAAGAACTTTCTTGAACTCTCGCCTCTTGAGTTTTTGCTCCATGTGCCTGTTGTTTGCATAGAGCAATCTGGAAACTCACACCGTAACACGAATACGACCAGCGCGAGCGGTTCAGTGTTTCCTGACCTTGAAGTCGCTCGTCAATGATAAATAAAGCAGCCGGTAGATGATGTTAAATCTGAGGTGTGATCTCCTCCGAGGCTCCACGCGGTTTGAGGAGAGGCTCCGTGAATGGAAATGAAAACACTTTACAGTAGCTGTTACATTAGTTATCAAAGGGAGAATAGCCTGAGTGTGTGTGTGATTTGGTTAAAGAGATAAATTTCACGCTTTGCTGCAGGACAGAGCTGTTTGTGTTGTGTTATGTGCCGTGCAGTCTGACGGTCTGTCAAACTGCAATATTTGGCTCAGTTGTTGAGTGTCTGTCAGATAAATGAACAATCAGGATCTTCTAAGAATCGAGTAAAACTTCAGGCTTTGTCTGCAGGGAGGATCGCCACTCTCAGAGTTTGGAGGTCTGGTTTAAACTCTAAACGAATACGAGCTTCTCCTGTAGTTTGTTAAATGTTGAGAAATCTGCAGCCTCCAATTTAAGAAGAGCCGCCCGGACGGAGCACGGAACATTACGCACGGCGTCCGCTGTGTTTACCTTCATTATATAACATGTACATGTATACAACACGTACACCTCTACACGTCAGACGGGTCCGTTATGAGTCTGTATTGGCTGTTTATGCAGGAGACGTCGGGTTAATCCAACCTCAACAGCGCTTCATGCACTGTGACGTCAGATATGATGGAGCCTCTTCCAATGAATGGAACAGCAGCACATCCATGATCAATCAGTCTTACTCACCACCACACCCTCCAAACTGTACCCACCTTCACCCATCCATAGGTGCGCTGCTGCACCTGCGGACTAAAATAGCGCCGAAGCTCTCGTGACCTTCAGCTTTCCACTGCGATTAAAACGAGGTCCCGTATGTCACCGCTCCCTGAGGACCGTGAGGAGAGGCCATTAGTTGTTATTGTGTGTGTGTGTGGTGTGTATTTGTGTGCATGTGTAACTGCACTGTACTCCACTTATCAGTGTAATTGCTTTCATTTAGTTTAATTAAATCTGGAGACAAAGTCATTGTTGTCATTTGAACAGAGCCCGCCTGATACCGGCCATCAAAGTGTCACTGCTCTGTTCTGCACACACACTCGCTGCAGTTAGATGTGTGTGTGTGTGTGGATGGAAGTGTTTACATGTTTCCTGATGCTCAGGGACAAACCATTAATCTGGAGCCTGACTTCCTGTCCAGCACTCTGTAAACAGCAGAGCCATAAAATGTGCCTCATTCATTTCAAACATCGCTCGCGTTCCCCGTCTGCTTAATTGAGCCTCTTACTGTGAATATAAGCTTTTCTATCAACCTGCATAAACTATAATCCTCGTTAAGAGTCTTAAAAAACAAATTAAGACTGTCTTAATGAGGCTGCTTTTTTAAGTGGAGAATAATACATTATTATACTGTGTGGAGGCGCGCACACACACTTCATCGCATCCACTTGAAGCCTGACTCAAGACTTTGGTTAATTGATGTGAAGTTTGTGAGGAGGGGGAAGCCAGTGCACGGCTCACCTGTGCACGGCTCACCTGTGCACGGCTCACCTGTGCACGGCTCACCTGGACTGAGAAATGGAGCCATGTGCACGTGTACAGGGACATGCATGTGCACACACACACCTGCCAAAGAGGGCAGAATCACAGTAAACTCACAGCAATCGATGCGACGTTCCTCAGCCCTCGCTCGTCTTTTATCTGTTTCCTGCTTATTTAATAATGATTTGTTAAACGTAGTTCCTGTTGGTTAGTTAGCATCGCTGACACTCCAGCGCCGGCTTTTAATTACTTCACGGATATATGGATTGTAGAGGCCCCGCAGCTACGATCAACTCTGAGGAGCTCGGTCGCCGTCACGTTTCATCATCAGAGCTGCCGAATCCGGGAAAAGCTCGAATGGAGCCAGTTGTTTTCCCCTTTAATAATGACGGCCATCGGGCGGTGCAGGTGACTCTGATGCAGGAAGCCGTCTGCCGATATTTGTGGGATAGAATAAACCCTCCTGTTGCTTTGATGTTGAAGTATTTCAGCTTCGCCAGAGGCTCTTAGAAAGAGAGAGAGAGCGAGCGAGCACAACAGTGGTGGACAGTGGGGGAGCGTGATGTGCTTTGGGATGAATATAACTGCTTTTATTAGCTTCCTCTGGATGACACCATTCAGCTCCCCTGCTCAGCCTCTCTCATGTGGGAAATGGTCGGGACTGGAATTGAATTCTGTATACTCTGAGGTGACTTTATAAGGGAATCATACAGGATGGTTATTGCACCATCAGGAATGTAATGAAACTGGCTCAAAGGTGACAACTGTACAGAGGAAGGTCACTGTTAATATATGGTGATCTCCTGCGGTACAATATAGGAGTCTGCCAGCCGTAGAGGAGAACCGAGACTTCTCTAGTCAAGCTTAGCAGGCTTGAGAGACTCACAAGGACTTTGTGTTTCTCTCAAGTCTCGTCTATTTTTTATTTTTTTCCGGCTTTTCTGCCTTTGTTGGTTAAAAATACTGAAAACCTTTGGGAGCCAATTTCCCGAGAGCAAAGGACAATGCAGGCTTGTGTTCCCAACTTCACGTGTGTGTGTGTGTGTGTGGCTGTCCATGCATGAATGTGTGGGTGAATGTCCGTCACCATGACTGCATAGACGCACGCTGTGCCTGCATAAGTGCCAACACTCCCTGCAAGTTCTGCAAGTTCCACTAATTCTACATTTTATTTGTTCTTATTTTGACCTCCGTCATCAATTTGCCATCAGCATACGCACATACACACACACACACACACACACACACACACACACACACACACACACACTCTGTGAGTTGAATGACTGACATAAAAAGCCCAGTGATCCAAGTATCTCAGCTTCCATCCTTAATTCATTAATTTGCTGTTTCCCTGCAGTCGCTCACCCAGAATAATCCATCTGGAAAGTCCACTGAGCTTTTCTGCCACCGAGCAGAAATGGGATTGTGGATGAGCGATCACGAAGCTTCTATCTACACAACTCTGCGTTAATGTGGATAATGCACTGCAGGCCTGCACACACACTCACATGCAGTTAAAGCCTACTCACAGGGACGCATTGCCATCCTTTAAAACGTGCAGGCACGTCTCTTCCTACATGTACAGTCCACGTTACAGGGCAGCTGTCATGTGATGTGCGAGGTGTGTTGTGTCACCTTCTCAAATGAATTCAGCCCGGTTTGCTCCCCAGAATCGACAATGCTTCTGCCCTGAGGCTGCTCACACATCAATGCTCTGAAGGTGAATCATCGATCCCGTAACATAAAATTTGCACAAACAGCCACTGTTTGGAGTCCACCACCGAGCTCGTCTGCAGTTTGGGCCTGCAAAGACAGAACCGAACACACGATGTGTCACACGCTATCATCGAGGAGCGCTCACACAGTTTCACCAACTGTAACCAACTCTCTGACGAGCAAAGCTGCAGCTGCTGCAAAATGTAAATGTATGCTTATAGATCCATCTTAAAGTTTGATTCTGTGGAGCACTGCGGCTCAGGAGTTCCTGCAGTTCCTCTAACGTCCACCTGAGGCTGGCTGCAGAAGTGAGTCAGTCTCCATAAGTCCCCATGTTAGACAGCAGAAATAAACATGTTTACAGCCTGGTACAAAAAACAGTTTTGGTCTCTGTAGCTAATTTCCCCGTTCATGACAACTGTACTGAGGGTGAATTTATATACAACTCACCTGTTCACATTATATTAAGGCTTAAAGTTATGCAGGATTCAGAGCGTGGACATTACAGATGGCTTGTTTGAGCAACCAGGCGTCATGCAGTCGCCTCAGCTCCGTAGATGATCCACGTCTTTGCTGAAATTTAGATTATCCGTGGGGCGGAAGAAGCAGTACAGCCAGTGTTGCATATTTTCACCTATGGGACATCACTCACGCTCTGTCCGTTCTCTGTACACTCATTGGTTGCATCCCAGCCTCCTCCTGTCTTGAGACGATCCTGACCTGTTTGTTTAACGTGTCTTTTTAAGTAACTCTGAGTATTTCTACACGATCGCAGAACCTTTTTTAGAATAAAGAGACGTGAAACGTCCGTTTCCTTTCATATGACGCTCTCACAACCTTTCATTAAGTTAACAGCACTCACACGTTTAATTGCCTGTTTACGTCTACGGTTGCTTAATTCCAGACTTTGCCTGGTAATGGCAATCAGAGACTCTTTCCTTTCGTTAGGAGGTGTTCCCAATCCTCCACGTGTTTTAAACGCTGCCCCCTCCCGAACCACCATAATTGATGTATTTCCCATAAAGGAACGGTAATTAAGATAATGAGATTTTCAGAAGCAAGTGTAGCATGCCAGGACGAGGAGGAGCGTGTTTCCTGACTGCTTTTCACGTTCTCCCTTTGACTTCAGTCTGCCTCCTATCTGTGCTCTCCTTACCACATCTGCTTCCCCTCTCTCGCCTCCCATACACAGCTTGTCCTCATTTGTTTGCCAGTGCATAATTGGCTATAGGATCACCCGTTGTGTAATTATGTATAGCAGTTTGATATGTAATTAAAATTGTATCAGTATCCAGTGTAATTTGTGCTGTGATTACCTATTAACAGTGCAAACAGTTGTGCCTAAAAGCCCGTGACCGCCCCTCTCATAGATGTCAGCGCGTCATTATTTACATACCAGCAGGTGCTACATCTGAGCATATTGTATTCATATCAGCACATAATAAACTCAAACATCTCCTCACATGAGCACTCCTTCCTGACAGCTGGAGTAATTGTTATCCTGCAGATTTAAACCCATGGACTTTACAAGAACATGCACTTTACTTCAGACAAGACCACGCACTTTACTCAGACATCGCCGCGCTGAGTGAGTGAGCTCGGCAACATCGCGTTGGCTTGTTCCTCCCTGAAAATACAGACACCAAAAACAGAGCAGGGCTTTCAAAGTGCTTGTTAGAGTGCTCTTATAATGAGGCTAAAGAAGAGCGGGGCTTGTGAGGACACTCTAAAGAAACATCTTAATCAAAGCACCGTGCTACAAACCGGCCTGAATAAGCCGCCGTTGGAAACTCTCCACAAAATAATTAGATGTGCCTGAGAGGTCCGCTGTTGGGAGTAGCCTCGGTTTTATTCAATAAAGCTTTTTCTTTTTCCTTATAGCTGATTTAGGAAGTTCAGAATTAGTGTTTGCCTCCTTTGTGCGTACGCCTGCACGCCACGTGTGTGCTGACTTTGTCACAAAGGTCATATCTTCTTATTTGACCTGGTGTAAAATAAATAAATACATTCAGGTCACTGTACACAGAGTACCTGCGAGGCTACATGTGATTATATCAACCCAGCATTAAACTCCATGTTTATCTTCGTTGGTGTAATTAGAAAGGTCGAGTTCTGCATTCATTTTAATACAGAAGAAGGAATTCCAAACACGTCATGCTTGCTCGCAGAGAAATGAGCTTAACATGCCCCAATTCATCTTCTCATGATGTAATGCCACGGCAACAAGAAGCGCTGTCATAGGTTTGAATGGGTCGCTGAATGTGTGTTAAGAGTGTGAATGGATGTTTGTGTGTTTCATCAACCTCCCCTCTTTTATTGGCAAACTTTGAGAAATCTGCGCGAGCGACACCGTTAGCATGTCACAGCTTGTCACGGCGACAACGGTGACGCTGTTTGTGGTCAGTCCGGAGTGAACGCACTCACACAACCTGACAGCTTAAACACACACACACACACACACACACACACACACACACACACACACACACACACACACACACACAATTTCAGAAAGTGGCACAAAAAACTGACACATGAGCTGGTCCAGAGGAATTTGTTTGTTCTGCATCACCTCCATGTGGAGGGAAAGTTTGGTGTATCAATAATACACATTCATGAATAAACGAGGCTGCACGTTCCAGGCGTTCCAGGATCCTCAGGCGTTCCCAGGCTAGATGAGATATATCGTCCCTCCAGCAGGTTCCGGGTCTGCCCCAGGGTCTCCTTCCAGTTGGACATGCCCGAACACCTCCAAAGGAAGCTGCCCAGAGGGCATCTTAATAAAATGCCCGAATCACCTCAGCTGCTTCCTCATCCTATCTATAAGGCTGAGCCGGGACGCCCAGCAGAGGAAGCTCATTTCAGCCCCTTGTATTTCACGATCTTTAAGTCACTACACAAAGCTCATGAGTATGCTGAGGGTTGGGACGTAGATAGACTTGAAGATCGAGAGCTTCGCCTTCCAGCTCAGCTCCACCGTACTGCAGACGCTGCACCATCCCGTCTTTCACTCGTGAAAAAGACCCAGAGATACTTGAAATCCTTCCCCTGGGGCAGCGACCGTAACAACCGTACTGTATAGTTAAGAAGATGCTGTTTCCAGCATGTGAGAGGCCTCAAAGCTCCACCAGCGTCTGTTTGTGCCGCTGCTGCAGCTCAGTCGTATCAAACTGTGATTAAAAAGAAGCACTGCAGAGGATGTTTATGTCTTTGTGAGGACCACGTGATCACACAGCCCCTCCGCCCCCCGTCATGTCACAGTTTGGTCATGTACATACAAGCCCTCGCTCCTGTTCTCCTAACCTCTTTCCATCCTGCAGAAGCAGAACACACAAACGCTTTTAACAACAATAAAACCGCTGCTTGTTCTAGCATTCCCCAGAGGAAGGACTTCAGCAGCAGGTCTGACATCCTCCGTATGGATGATTAGCATCATTAGAGCATCAGCTGCTCCCTCTCTCTCAAACACACACACACACACACACACACACACACTCCATGATGGCGCTTCAAATACCTAACACTCATGCAGATTAAATGATGGCATGTTCTTGGCAAAGCAGTGATTAATTTATGATTAGAAGTAGGTCAGATGAAGGCACCCCAAGGTTTCCAGACAGTAGAGAGCTGCAAAGACACAAAGAGCAGGTTGGACAGGCAGAGAGGATGAGAGGAGGTAGATTAGTGCCTAAATACCAGAAATATTCAGCCTGCCTGTGTCATCAGTCGCTCTTTTACCACACTGTGTTTAAATTGTCTCTTTTCTCCTTTTTCAGCTCCTTTGACCAACAAGCCGCCACAGATCCTGTTCCCCTCCGAAAACAAGATTAGCAACATGGAGCTGCAGCTAGGTAAGAGCATCCTGGGATTTCCTCCAGCTGCAGTCAGTGCTATCTGTGTCATTTTCCAAAATGACAGGAAATGGATGACTTTACAAATCCTCTCCAACACACCTCCAGGCGCTGAGCACAGATTGATGATGGCACTTTTTATTTGTTAGAGAAACAGCAAAAAAAAAAACACACACAATTGTAAAAAGTGTTTTCCATATATGCAAATGATGGGCGCTAATGTCCCCTGGGCTGTTTTGTCAACAATGAAGAGCCCATATGGTGCCAGGGTTCCATACGCTGGCTCGCCACATGGAAAGGCGGCTGCTTTCAGTCGCTGTTGTTTGTCTTCTTTGACGTGGGGTCACGACGGGCCTCACACGTGTGCGTGCGAGCACGAGTGAGTGATTCTGTCCGTGTGCTTGTGTTTGTTTGTTGTTGGGTTTTTTTCCCGTGACAGCATGTCGCTTGGTTTCTGGGCACATCCGCCGTCCACATGGCGCTCGACGCTCCAGGAATGGCTTATGTGTCTGTCGCGGTGAAGCCGATCGGACAAGACGGAGAGGTCTGGAAAGGCAGAGCGGGATCGGATGAGTTAGTGTCCGAAAGAAAAAGAGACGAAGGTGCACTGACTCACTGAGAGGTTGCCTTTTGTCTTCTGCCTCATACAGTTCAGGTAGTTCATTTAAAATGCGTCCACAGTTGGCTGATCAAGAGTGAAAAATTGCCACTGTTGGCAAACTGACAGGCCTCACGTGTGTTTTCTTTGTCTCTATCTTCATTTTACTGGGAATCAATGGATCCTACATTTCCCATAATGCAAGTTATCTTTGTTTAAACCCAGGCAGCAGCCTCAGTGGCTGTCAGAAACTGTAGTTCCTCTTGTTGTCCAAGTTACGCAGCATTAAGAGCGTGGACGCTTTGATTGACAGGCGGGTGTCTTTACAGATGGCTTGTTTGAGCACTCAGGCGTCATTCGGCCCGCCTGAGGTCTGCCGATGATCCACGTAGAATAGCAAGGAGGTGGAAGAAGTATGGAAAGACAAGATGGCGGCGGCCGGAGCCGCAGATCCATTCTTTAAGCTGTCAGTGGTTAAACCATGCATGCCTGTAAAGGGAAATGTTCTTCAGTCTCTATGCACTCAGTTTGTAAAGCAGCTTCTCTCTCGGCTCGTGCTAAGATCAGGTGACATCGCTGGAGTTATTTTTCAGGCTTAAACGAAACTCCCTCAAATGCCACCGAAGATATTATAAAAACTGGCTAATCAGTACTCTCCACGACAAGTAAACTGATCTGGATGTAGTGGAGTTCCCCCTCTAATGGGCCACATAAGGGCTCGGCACCAGAGAGAGAGAGAGAGAGAGTCAGAGGCGAGGCAGAAGAGGAGAGAAAGAGAAAGGATGTGTGATGTCGTGCAGCGAGCCCCCACAGCTTCCCAGCAGTGTCTAAAACCCAGAGACACAGAGGTAAATATTTTACAGCCGGGCTCCATTTTGTGTGCAGAAAAGTTGTCTCTCTCCCTCCAGACGAGAGTTTCTGTTTTATTTAGCTTTATTTATTTATCCTCCTCTTCCTTAATATTTGTTGAGTCATGCCCTAAGCAGCTTTATGGAGCAACATGGCAGATTTATGGTAGCCAAAACGTGCACAGAGAGAGGCTGGTCCCTTGTGGCAAGCGGGAGATAGAGAGAGGGAGGGAGAGCGAGGGAGAGAGAGGGGGGGATCCAGTGGAGGCTATAGTGGATGGGCAGTAAAATCAGAGCTGTAAGCAGAGGGAGATAAATCTGCAACACTGCCGGGAAACACAGCCCCACTTTATCTCTTTTCTGCTGCTGCAACCAGCGCCAGTCTCAGACAGCCGCCATCACAAGTCAGCTTTACACAACACACACACACACACGCATGAATAAAACACACGTTACATAAACTCCAACAGAGGACACGCAGCCGAAAGTCACAGAGGATGATGCAGAGGTGTCAGAGAGGAGCGGCCCTCACGGTGATGTGTCGCTCACAAACGAGCCGGCTCTAAGAGCCGATTCTTTGAAGGCACACAGGATCATACCATTATGTGAAAGAAGGAAGGGGGTGGGCAGACACTCCAAAAAGAGTGTAGTGGTACGGGCCAGAGCGACAGAGAGAGGGTGAAGAAAAAGTGAAGAAATGAGTGAGTGCATTTCAACAAGACTGGAGACTCAAGTGAGTGCAAAAATGAAAACATCCGTCAGAGCAGGGTCAACAACAAAGCTGCACAGGTGGAAAAAAATTAATTGGCACACATACCATTCATAATTGCTAAATTAGGCTAATATAGAAGGCTACGAGTGATGCTAAATGAAGGGAGTCAAAAGAGACGACTCTTTGAACAGAGCTGAACTTCCCATCAGCAGCCCGTCCCTCTGCTCTCCAAAGGTCTCCTGTCACCGTGTCCCTTTCTGCTGAACCGCCAAGATTCTGTCGCTCAAGACTGCACACACTAAACCACAGCACCGCCATCAAACACAGCGCTGTGTGTGTGTGTGTGTGTGTGTGTGTGTGTGTGTGTGCAGCTATCATCACAGATCTACAAGGCTTCAGGGCTTTAAGAGTCCTCGGGGATGTGAGACCGTGCAGGTCTGTGTTTTTTTTTTCTCTCTCTCTCTCGGTCGCAAATATTTTTTCGGACAACTTGACATGTTTGACGTGGGAGACAAAATCAAGGTTGTGTAGGATGGTTTTCTTTAGCAGCCAGCCAATTTTCTTCCTTCTCTGTTGCCAGATTTGCTGCTGTCCCCCAGTGGCGAGATGGTGCAGTCCACTCTCCAGAATAGAAGGATGATTCATATTGTGGGGTTTGAATTTGTGTCTAATGCGTTATGGAGGGCTTACACTACACAGTATGTGACATATTACACAAAGCTCCAAATTTAAAACACACACACACACACACTCACTCACTGACGTGGTGCTGATTCCCTCGGGATGACTTGTCATGGATTCGATGTCCCAGAGGACGCCGTGCTCACGATGCCTCTTTCTCACGAGCTCGCACATACACTGATGGTCGCACATGCCTTTGCACCACTCGGGGTGAGTAGGTCACACAGCACACTTGCAATGCAGTCCATGGTAACTGTGGGATAATTGTAACTGATAGAGGGCTTTGCTGCAGATGGGTGCACTCTAGTGGAAAGGAATTAGAATCAATTATTTGAGAGCGAAGCGCCCAACAGCAGCACGGGACGGACAGCAGGAGGGAGATACTTTACTTCAACATGTGCACACACACACACACACACACACACACACACACACACACACACACAGTGGTAGCTAGGCTTACACTCAAAGATGCTGACCTTCCTGTTTTCTGCTGTATGTTTCTGACAAACAGTGAGACAGACAGCATGGCCGTCCCTCTCTGATCTGTCCTCCTCTGTCACCTCCGTCTTCCTCCCTCACTGTTTGGAAACATCTGTCTGCTGGCTGAGACGCCACAACCTCAGGATTATTTTATATTCATGACATTTCAAGTGAATCTGTCCAATCGGTGGATGCACGGTCGGGGTCGTGGGGGGTTTGATGGAAATAGTGAGCAACCAAAAAGAAGCAGATCAGCTGGTCGGCCCGGGATGTGCGTGTGACCGGCTGGCTGTGTTAACAGTCAGCAATATAAAGAATGGACAGAGCATGAGTGCTGCTTTGTGCCAGGCTGCTGTGACTGCTGTACGTCTTCATCAAAGACGGTCAAAGTGCTGCACACAGCAAACAGCTGTCTGCAGTTTATTAACATATCCATCACACTGATTGGCCGATTCTGTTTATGTGTTGTTGCAATATCTTACAGGCTTTATTAAAACCTGCTGCAGCTTTGACTTCTGTCACTGCATCTGAAGCTCACTCTATAAAGTAACTTACACACACACACACACACACACACACACACACACACACACACACACACACACACACACACACACACTCTGACAGTTCCTCTCACCTCAGCTCGTCAGGTTTTGCTCATATTGGTGAATTCACATGTTTGCTTGTGTGTGTGTCATCTGTGTAATGGAGTTGATGGAAACTTACAGAGAATACGAAGTGGACATTTAATGCGATGGAGTCCGTCAGTGGAGGATGCTGTATTTTTATTTAATCAGTCCACGTACTTCTATCTTTAAGCGAGGGCCAGAATAGCCGCGAGGCACTTTGCTGTGCCTGTGTAGATATGTTAATGCTTTGTGATAAACGACATATTCACATCCAGAGACAACCGGCCCTTAAAGGTCACACTGCAGGTATATTCGTATCATTCAATTTGGTTTCAGTCCCACGGTGACCCGGCGTTAAGTAACCCATGGTGACTGGTATGGTAACTAGTGTGTCAGCGAAACAAAGCTAAATGTTTAAGTGTGTGAACGGTCATCATTAATCACAGAGTCCGCGGGCTGAGAGCGGGAGCCTGCAGTATGATAAATGGACTAACAGCGCTGCTACACGTGCCTAACAGGAACAGGAGAGGGAGGAAGGCGAGCGCTGAGAAAAACACACAAAGCAGGGACAGAAACAGCCGAGCATAGCAGGCAATAAAGACAGACACAACACCCCACTGTGCAGCATTTACAGACACGCAGCCGGTGGGGTCGGGAAGAAGATGCAGGGAAGGTATGGTGTGCTTTATGTTGGTCAAAACCTCTCTGAGCCAGCAGGCTGACGTCGGGCTGTCAGCCGCTGCCTCTCAGCAGCTGTAGTCTTAGCGTCGTGTCCGGCACCGCTGGTTTTAATAGACCTTATCGGGAGGTATTCAGTCGAGTCAGCATGTTGAATCATCGGGGAGAAAAAGCTGTCTGTGACTGGATGCTCAGCCCCGTGAATCACTGACTTCCCCTCATTCTACGTCTTCCACCGGCAGAGCAGAGCAAAGCAAAACTTTCACAGTGACAGCAGCAACTTTTTTTTATCTGACATATTCTCAGTTCATATCACACTTAGTCTGCAAAGGATTGTCTTCCAATTTAATTAAAACTTTCTTGTAATCCAGTATCCTCATTAGTCCAGGAGGCGGCAGCGATGTTTAATGAGGCTGATTTGGAGGTTTAGATCACAGTACAACTTTAAAATGAGAAATAATAAAGTTGTCATTGGATGATTCCAGCCGCCTAACCCAACCTAACCCCGTATTCTAGCTTTAACCCTATTGAGGTCCACTACACAAAGTATACAATAAACTCTCTTATCCGGGGTCGGGTCGTGGTGGCAGCAGGTTTAGCAGAGCGTTGCTCTCCCCAGCAACATGTTCCAGCTCCTCCTGGAGGATCCTGAGGCGGTCCCAGGCTAGATGGGCTCTGTCCCTCCAGAGGGTTCTGGGTCTGCCCCGGGGTCTCCTCCAAAGGAAGGCACCCATGAAGCTCATGACCGTAGGTGAAGGCCTGGAAAGAGAGCTGCACCCTCCTGGTCTGGAGCGAGATGTTGCCTTAATATTTAAGGCGGTATGACTCTGTCAAATCATTGTTTGTGTATGTTTCATCATGCACACGTTCATACATGCTGGCATGGCTGTCTGCTGGAGCCCTCTGTGTGTGTGTGAGTGCTGCTTAGAGGATGTGAGGTGATGTGAAGTGGCGCATCAGTCGTTTTCGTCAGCACTTTCCTGTTCGGTGCGTGTCAGGTCCGCGAGGCGACAGATCTGCTTCGTCTGAGCCTGAGCTCAACTTTATGTTTACTGTCAGCGCGTGTATTCACTTTTGTCAGTCATGCGTTTGTGCATGTGTGTGTCTCTGTGTAGTTGTAACACACACCTTTATCCGGGGCTGCTCCCGAGCAGTTGTGTTAAATCAGTCACCGGCGAGAGTTTCTCCACCTTTTTAAGCCAGCGGATGTCTTTAAAGAGAGAGGGGATTTAGGTAATGGTGGTTTTTACCTCGTCTTCCTCTGATGCTCAGACTCACTGACAGGTAATCAAAGAGAAGGAGCGCCGTGCTCATCCCTGCACCGCTCTGTATTTGATACAGGAAGGACAGACACGAGGAAGAGCCGAGGTAGACCTAATGAGACACGTCTGCTTCTCTGAGGCTTCTTCCACTCCTGTTTGGTCAAGGTGGAGGAGAGTAACTTTACATGCAGGAAATACAGTGTAAATTGTGTAATAGGTGGAGGTGAGTGTACAGTAATAAGAAAATAGAGACGGAGGATGGAGAAGGATGGAGAGCGGTGGAGGGAAAGAGGGAGCTGGCACTGGAATGACATGCATAAACAGCAAAGCGAGCAGGGGAAAAGGCGGCTTTGCCATTCACTTTGAAGCTTGCTCCACTTCTGTCTGTGTTACGCAACAGAAAAATGAAGAAAAACAAGTGCCAAAAAAAAAAAAAATCGAGGCAGAGTGGAGGAGAGAGAAAAAAGAGGGGAGGCAAGACATAACTTCCAAACTTCAGTTCTCTGATGTTTCCGGCAGGCGAGTATCCGTATCTGGACGATTGAGTTAGTCACCACGCCGCACAGCACCGAGCTTCGGTGTTGAGCAAAGGGGGTAAGAGAGTTCGCGGAAAGAGAAGGAGATCAGTCAGCGTGAAGAGAGAGCACGGAAAGGAGGGTGAGAGGACAGAAAAAGATAAGGAGACAGAGGAGAGAAACAGAAGAGGAGGGAGGATAAATAGAGAGGGGAGGAGAGGGATCACACTGAGCATTTGAACCCCAGAGAGCTATTTACAGTAGCTCTCCATCTTTCTCTGTGTTACGTAAGCCGATCTCTCCATCCTCTCACTGCTGAGTATTTGGAGAGCAGCTGAGGCCCGTCACATGCGTCTGATCTTCATTAACCAAAGGAGACCCCCAGCTGGGGGGCCACGGCTTTCACCCAGCAGTGAGGAGCACTCTTGCACTCTTGCCTAGCACCTCCGTTTCCATCGCCCTCTTTCTGCTGCACGGCTTCATGACAATCAATCTTCATGATGTCACCATCGCCCACGGCAAGCGAATGTTGCTATGGAGATCAGTAGATCTGCACCGAGCTGCTGCCTGAGGGAGAGCGTATGCAAGCTTACGTTGCAGAGTGTGTGTGTGTGTGTGTGTGTGTGTGTGTGCGCGCACACGGTTCATCTTTAATTGCCATCTGCAATCTGCATCCTGAACACAGTCAGTAAATCGAGAGGCCCAGCGTGGGGTAAATAGCTGAGACTCATTTACAAGTATGTTAATGGACTTTCTCTATCTTTGTCTTTCTTGTCTCTCTCCCTTCCTGTCTCACACACACACACACACACACACACACACACACACACACACTTTGTACAGTAAATCAAAACATACTGCAGAGCAGAGTAACAGCAGCACTGCTGAAGTCATTTGTTCATGATTTGCATAATTTTATGAATAAACACTGTATCTGTTTTAAGCAGATAATTATCCTCAATTTTGTGATTATTATATTATTGATTGGATTAACTGTGATTGGCTGCTGCTGACTCTGTTTTGAAGAACAGCTCAGTTATTTCTTTTGTTGACACGTACGTAGTTTGAAATTATTATTATTAATAATAATTTCAAACTAGTTCGTCTCGTCCGTTGGCAGCAGTAGCTCGGTCCGTAGGGCGGCTCAGAGTCCCGTATGGAAGTTGGTAGGGTGGAAGGTATCCTGGTAGCTGGAGAGGTGCCGGTTCACCTCCTGGGCACTGCCGAGGTGCCCATGAACAAGGCACCGAACCCCCCAACTGCTCTCAGGGCGCCGCTCTGCATGGCTGCCCATCACTTTACCATCTCTCTCCACATTTCATGTCTGTGAGGTAAAAATGTAATTAAAAAAAAAAGAATTTCCCCTTGAGGGGTCAATAAAGTGTTCAGCAAAGAAACATTTTGGTAAATTTGAAATAAAAACAGATAAACCTTGAAAACGTAATTACCAGTGAGAGGACGGGAGAGAAACACTCGTTTCCTTCTGCTATTTTGGCCTCTCCTTTCTCCCCCTCTCGTCGTCTCTTTTCTCCTCCCCGCTTCTTTCCTTCCTCTCTTAACTACTCTCTTCAACCCCCTGAAATGTGTTATTAGTATTAAACAATGGAAGAATAGGCATTTTAAGTACAAGCTTTACTTTCCTTAATAACTACCCTCCATGGTAATAATTACCCCCTTTGAAACAAAAGAAAAAACCCTTCTTGGGTTACTAGGCAATAAGCGTGCAGCTGGGATGTGTTTAATGTGTTTGTGTGGGTGCACACTGCTGTTGTATGTACATATATATATTTATATACATGTAGTTTCTATTTATTTTCAAAAAGTTGAGGGAGTCTCTGTAATCATTCTTCCTCTCCGTACACGCGGTGAAGCAATCCCTTCTTAACATGACTACACTGATGGATGACAAAATCCATAGTCCTCGTTCTGGGTACTCTTAAATTCAGCTGAGGCTTCCACAGCTTAGTAAAAACCAAGTGGGTGTCTTTGTCCTGACAGAACATAACTCCAGCAGGACGTGTCCCTCCGCCGCCGCCGCCTTTCAGCGGGAAACACAAAGAAGGAATTTAAAACAGACTAACTCTGGAAGATCTCCACTCGATTCCTCAGACTGCTGAATACTAGCTTCATCTGAACTTTGCAATGCACTGTGGATTTGTTTTCATATATATGACTGCAGTAGCATTAGGAAAGTGTAGCTTTATCGCCATTATGGAGAGAGTGCTCTTCCTTTTTCCACATTTAAAGTGAGGCCAGGGATTTACCGACTGACTGCTGCAGCTTGTGAGAGAGGCGTGGAATCAAACCACGACAGTGCAGTTGTTTGGCAACATCCTTGGCCATCCCCATAATTCATATACAGTCAATATTGATACTGATCCTGTACTTTCAGTATCAACACGTGAGAACTGTATGAAAGTCAACATCTATCCTTGAAGCTGGGCTAATTCACACTGGCCACATGTCATAATATCACATGCATGCTGCTGATTCAGCCAGTATTGACAACAGTGACTCAGCCTCCTGTCCGCCTCTCACTTCGTATGTTTCGTCTACAGACGGTGATAACGGGGGCGAGCTCTCTATCTCTGAGCTACGATCCTTTTTTCATTGTTGTTGCCTCATTCTCACTCCTTCTCAAACCATCCTTCCCTTAATTACATGAGATTCATATAGGAGTGCAAACATATTTACCTGTGTGATATTAGAAAAGACTGTCACCTTCTCAGGGTGCGTCTCTGCAAGCAGTTAGCCAGCCAGGCTGAATCATTCTGAGACTCATTAAAGGTATTTTGTGTTGATGGAGAAACCACTTTCGAATATTAGTCATCTTGAGATACTCAGATTGTTCTTGTTTGATTTGTTTTTTGCAAAGAGCGGAAAGCTCGTAAATGAACAACTTTTCAGTCGGGGTTGAATCATTCTGATTGCAGCTGTGTGTATTTTTACATCTGTCCACAAGATAAGCAAACAACATTTGAAATGCTCGTTTTCTAAATGCAGTTCAGATCGATGAGGCTGAGCATTTACCGGGTGTAGTTGGTAAATATAATTACTGAACAGAGCTGCTGCTTCTTACATCTACATTCTTTCTAATAGCCAGCAGAAGGCAGCTCCATCGGCTGGTCTAATTGTATGGTGTTATGAGGAAATGACCCTACAGTTCTGTTCATTTATTTTCACTTCAGTTAATAGTCTACCTTCAGTTCATTTTCTAAGCAGCATGATGTTCTTGTTGTAAATTATAGTCCCATTTAGAGTAATATAGACAATAAACAGGGAATGCTTCAGGGCGTGTGTTGACGAATCATTCTCAGTCAGTCAGTCAGTCCGTCCAGCAGGACACACACCAGGCTTACGAAGATTAAACCAGGCGCTGCTGATCAAACATGAATCAAGGTTCTGTTATCGCGTTGATTATTTCACGCTCAGAAACGGCTTAGCTGTTATATGAGAATGTTTGCTTCTTCTTCCCTTACTTTTCTCCGAGCAGTCTCCTGTTTTGCCTGGCCTCTGTATAAATATGAAGCAGTATCATGGAGCTCTGGGCGCCCACAGACGGCTGCTACGAATCGACTTTTTAAATCCCAAAGTTTAGAAAAATAAACTCTGAGCTCTCCTCCCTCACCCTGGTAAACTGCTCCAGATCAGCGATCAGAGCGATACCTGACATGCATCGTGGGTGCCCAAGAAAGTTCTGGTTCTGACCCTGACGTGTCTTCCTACAGCTCGCTCAGAAACCCCCAGCCTCAGCAGCCTGGATTTCTACTTCTTTGTCCTCATGACTGAGAGTGGCACCTTTTAATATCTACAGTGGGAGCTCGCCATGTTGAACCACCATTTTTATTATTAGTTTCTACACGAAGACAGAAAGGACAAACCAAATGCTGGCTGTAGACTGGACCTTTTCCTTCATGCTTGAAACAAAAGAGTGAAGTGAAGGGTATTCAGTCAGTTACAGTCTGAAACTTCACCACTAGGTGTTTACGGTCGTTTCTTCTCAAGTTGCCGTCATACGCCTCATCTCACACTCAGATGAGGTGTGTTCTTTGGATTCCCGTAAAGCTCTCGCCATCTGTCCAGCGTTGCCTCGTGGCATCAGAATCTGTCTGTTGTGAGCAGTCATTAGTCTGTGCCTCCAACAGCCAGCAGAGATGTTTGAATTTCACTCTTCACTTTAATCCTCCACACCTTCATTTGTCAGCTGACAGCATGTGGGCTTTACAGGAAAGGTAATTCTTTTTGGTTTTGGTTTTTTCAAACAATTTGGGTGAAAATTAGATTTTAAAATACTCTAGTTTAATTATTTCTTGTTTTTTATTGACACATTGTTTGAATTACTCACATAAAAGCACGGATGGATTATTACTCTTACTATTACTCTTTGAATCTTTATTATTATTTTTTCATCTAGGACTTTTGGCACCAAACTACTCCCACAAATTTTGTCCTACAAAAATAAAAAACATAGCGCTGGATTCAGCTCATTTAGGACAGTCATGCTTTTTCTCCCATTTGGGAGACAAAATCTGTAAAAAAATATATTTGGAAACGGCTCCCATGGCCACAAACAGGAATGGAGAGAAATTTGGGGGCTACACACTAATGACACTGCTGAAGCTGTCAGACTTACAGTTTTGGCTGTGTGACCTCGGAGCATCAGTAACACTCACACCACCACTGACTGCCATGTTGAGGAAATTTCTGGAAGAAAGCAGACAAGTCCGTGTCTTTTCATCAAACTAATGGTCGTCTTTCTTAACTTTAGCCACATAAAATGTATATGTAGACGTTCGGGAAGAGCTCAGGATGCTCACAGTGAAGCCGGTTCAATGACAGAACCTATAGTTTGGTCAAAAAGCTGTCTTGTTCGAGGGGTACTTTCAGGGGTTTTTCTCTCTCGGCAGTTTCAACTGACACACAAACAGCTGCGGTTAATTGCTAATTGTTAATTGGCTCTGGTTGCTTGGCAACTTCAAGCCTGACTTTGATAAAGCTCCTTCTTTGCTCATATTCACGATGCTGTTTATGGACCCATTAGTATTGGGTGTGATTATATAAGCACTCTAATCACATGCACTGCATTACTAGAGATAACATGACCTTTTGTGTGTTGGCAGTTTCCTGTGTGACAGCATAATGTGGGGCTCCATCACAGAGTTCAGACAGAGAGAGAGAGAGAGAGAGCTATTACAACTCTTTGTCCTCAACTGGAAAATGAGAAAATTAGTCACCTTTACGTATGTGCAAGTGTAGCCGAGCTTACAAGGACTCCTCTGACCTCATCTCTTGTTCTCCTCATTGGAACAGGCGCTCCATATCACGCCTTGTTTCACAAGTAATCTGTCACTTTCGCTCTTTCGTGGTGTTCCTCCTCATCACATTCTTTGCTGCTCATTGGTTTTGGACCCCTGCTACTATTTTCTCTCTCCGGCTCCGTCATTGTATCTCTCCATCTTTTGCAGTTCTCATTACCGAGGGTGAATATGTTAAGCTGGGAGGGAATGAAGTGGTGAATGAGTCATCATATATACTTTCATGTACAATTAACTTGTTTCCTTTTGAGTATTTGAAATAAACTTTGTTTTATCCCCTCGTACACCTTACTCACTGCTGACTGATTATATTGAAAGTAATTTTAAGAGTAAGCATACTGTATCTCTAATATGCTAGACCGGGCTTTATGGTTGCAGTTAATGTTCAGTGGCTGGTTAGAGGAACAGAGGGAATTATATATAATATAATATATACAGGCATTGCATCAGCACTGTGCAGTCTAATGCGGTGTTTTCCTCTATCAGGCTTCCTCTTCCTCTTCGTGTGGCTGCACTGCATGTTATTTCCAACAGAACAACACTATTCCCTTTTGGCTTTAATTCTATTTGTGAAACAAATAACTTTTCCATTACCCAGAATCCCCACGCACTGCAGGTAGCATGGCTTTTCACCTGTGTGAATTAACAGCTCGCACCGGTGAACACACGAGGAAACAAACACGCGTTCACACTGTTTAGAGAATGATTGTTGCCGTTTGATGAATTTTCCTTTTAGCCATTTTATGCCTCTCCAGGTCTTCGTGCATAGCCACGTCCTCCACGTCCTCCTGTGGAATCAACACTTCCATTCCAGCTGATATGTATAAAATCATTCCTCCAGTGTGTTCTCGGACTGCGCCCGGAGTCGCCTCCCCTTTTGGTGCATGTGGAAAAAGTTAAGCTACAGAGTTAGCTAATGTTACCTGGCACATTAAGGTTTTATTGATTTTATAATCTTGATTTATTCAGGGAAAGCCCAGCTCTCTTTTGTAATGCAATGCCCTGAGCAGCAGTTTGGATTAAAGGCTGTTCTTAAGGGCACCTCAGTGCTGGTAATGAACTTCCCCCGCCCAGATTAAACCAATGACCATCCAGTCACCAGCCTGTTCTCACCGCTGTAACAGTTACACACTGCGGCGGTCCCTGAAACACATGCCGATAAGTTAGAGGAGGAGAGCCTCCACACATGTATCAGCTCTCTACAGTGATGACTGTGAGCATGATGCGGCCGGTCACCAAGGACGTTCGATACTGAATGAGTTAGAGAAAAATCTAAAAACATATCACGCAGACAAAAGGACAAGCCTGTAATACTGCAGTGCATATGTTATGAATATACATACATATTTTCAGATGAATTATATTTAAAATTCCAGAAAAATCAATTAAAAATACATATTTTTTTTTAATATTTCTGGGGCTGCGTTTAGCCTCGTGTGTCCAGGGTTCGAATCCGACCTGTGGCTCTCTCTCTCCACATTCATGTCACTCTTCAGCTGTCTCTATCAAAATGAAGCTTGAAAAGGCCAAAATAAAAATAAATAAATCTAAAAATATTTCTAATATTTTCTCCATAGGCGTACTTCCTTCACATTGCCTGCTGATCATCTTACTGAACAGACCAATGTCAGCAAACAAATTATACCTTTGACCTTATACCCAGTGATTTACTATCAAGTCTTTATTAGCATGGAAACAACTGTACATTTTGCCCACACACACACACACACACACATGAATACACAAAGGGAAATTTCCAGTTTCTCAGCTGATGTCTTGGTGGGGGGATGATAGCGCACTGCAGTGGCGAAGTACAGAATGGTAATGATATCCTACAGGAGAAGTTCCAGCCGTGCAGCGATAATCATTTCTACAGGATTAAGTCCTGACCCACATCAGCCCGGCATATTAGCATTCTGAGAGAGTACTGCGGCAAGATTCCACACAGACTAAACGCCTGCAGTTAATAGGATGGGAAAGAGGAAGGAAAAATAGGAGTGGGAGAAGCAAAGAAAGATTTAATAATGCGGGAGAGAAAGTCAGCTTTCGGTTTGTGTGTGTGTGTGTGTGTGTGTGTGTGTTGGGGCTTGCATGTTTTTTGTATGTTTGTTTTCTGTCGGGCTTTTTTAGGACGTGTGTGTCTGCTGGCTGCACGCTGTGGATTCATTTGCATCTTAACTCCCTGTTTTTGAAGGCGAGAGCTACCTGTGAAATTTCCTGCACCGCAGTGACATTGGATGGCTGATATGAAACTTCAGAGGGACTTCATTTGAATTTCCCTGATTTTTTTTTTTACCTGCTTAAAGCCGTCGGCATTTAAATGCAAATGGCCTCGCCACCTGTTTGAGGACCAAAGGAGGAGTTTTTCCGATCGATCAAAGAATCACTAAATACAGACAAAATGGAGCACAGTGGAGCCTCCAGCCATTTTTATCTGCTGTCCTCCTTCATGGCACTTTGCACCTGTTTCTGCTGTTACACCACGCTTTGATCTTTGACATAATCTCCAGGTTTCTAAGACTGGAACACCTCCAGTTTTTATTTGTGTGATAGAAGATTACATGTTGTAGTAATTACAAAGTTTTGAGCAAACAGCTTTTCAGTGCCGCGGATCTCTCAGTCAGATTTACATTTGTGGGGGTGTGACATTTGTGGCAGCAGATAGTTTGTTAGAAATAATGAAAACACTAAACCACTGGCCCACTCAGAGCTATTAAGGGAACATTTCTTTTTTTTCAGTTTTGGCCATTCCTGTTGGTTATGAGAACAGTTTTCAGAGATGAGCCTTTTCATGCAGATCTGCTGAAATCTCTAGATCAGAGTTTGTTGACTGAAGAAGCCGCTGAACGTTGTGTCTCTTTGGGACTCTCATAGAATTCATAGAGAGCACAGAAAGCACTGCTTAGATGTGGAAGGTTAGAGATCACTGGTCTATCTGTGACCCTCCTCACAAAGCGTTGAACACGGAGCGGACACTGCTTTGCTTTTCACGATCACGAGGGTCTCTACTGGGGATGGAAACGTGGTGTTGGGGTCGTGTCCCAGAGTCTGAGGGGTGTAAACGGGAGGACACAGATCAATAAGTTAACATAAACTGGAGACTTTGTTCGGGACCCCTTCGGAGGGTCTGGGTGCCCTTCGAGGTGGGTCACACTCTTCAGCCCTCTCTCTCGAAACAGGAATTGGAGAGTCAGTAACGTGGCAGGGTAAAATTGGAATTGGCTGTCGCTGTGACAGCAGCGCAGTCTAGCTGAAGGTGACAGCCTTTGCTAATGGTGCTAATGGTGACAGCCTCTGACAGCTGTTTCACACGCTATGAATGAGTTGTGGGTTGATTGTGTATTCAGTAGACCTTCGTCATACACACACCTCTCCTGCACGCTGCTCATGAACTGCAGGTTGGCCACCTCTAATCTAATCCAGGGCTTTCCTGTCTGGCACCGGCTTCATTTTTCATTCATCATCTTCTATTTTGTTTCCACAGCACTGTAAACAAAAAACTGTGTGTGCTCATGAATACTGTAGGTACTGTACTGGCCATCCATCAAGTTGAAGTAGATCTGCATTGCAGTGGTCAAGTGTCAAACTTTCAGTGCGACTCTTTTCACTTCCTCCCAAAACTGTCTGTTTCTCTTTAATTAATGCCAAACCAGCAAACTCCCAGAGAAATGATTCAGAAATTACAGATCCATAAAACAAAATGTCACCCGAAGTCTTTCGAAATCAGCAGGTGAGGAAACAAACTGTACTTCTTGTTCTGGTCTGGATGAAGCGGCGCTGGCAGGACTGTCTGCTGTGAGAGGTCGTGGCTTTAACCTGTCATGCTCATTTCCAGCTGGAGGAGCTTTGCATGATTCACTCTTCAGAAACATTATTTATCTCTTCAGTCCAGTGTTTGTTCGAGGCGATCTTCATTCCTCTCGCTTTGTGCTCGACGGCATGAGCTTCAGTCAGTTAGTAAAATAGCAACACAGAGTAGTGAATTTAAACAGTTCACTGTTCTGAATGAGACACGGTTAGAACTGTGACGGATGCACTCTGACAGGACTGACTCTGTCCAAAGGGAGAGCTCCCACTACATTAGCAGTTAGCCATTAGCTTCTAAAGTAGCTAATCATTTACAGTACAGTAACAACTAGTAGCGCTATACGTCCATCAGTAAACTCCAGAGAAGTCAGATATGAGAGGAAAACATGAAACTATGAAGATTAGTCCTCAGCCTGAACAGCTGATGGATGGGCACATTCCTCCAACACTGATTAGTTTTACATACATTTACCTCGTTATCTGACACGTTGACCTCCTTTAATATCATCGTCTGACAAGGAAAAGTCTAATAGTTCACCTTTAATACTTTCATGTCTGTTACAGATACGGGTCTTTTTCATCCAGGGTTGTAATTTTTCGAGGTGGTTTGTTCATTTGAAACACAACAGTTCTTCTGCACTGCACACAAAATGCTCACGTCCAACAATGAACTTCTTTAATTAGGTGTTGCTCTGTTTCCTCTGGAGCACGTTTTAAATGAGCTTTGGAGCAGCCATGAACTTAACTAGTTAACAGGTTTTCAGGCGAAACCAGAAGAGAGCTTTCTTCACTAGTTGAGTCAAACCTTCGTTAATCCCAACCTACAAACCGCGAGCACAAAGTGTACACAGCAACAGAAGCATCCAAACACTCAAAGAGCATTTCATCTTCTTTAACGTGTGTCTGCACACTCACACACCACTCAGCATTTTGTGTGCAGAGCATCAACCTGCCGCACATGAAGACAAATTCGTTAAGGTTATAATTGTTGAGCATATATTGTATTATGCATATTTAGGCACACATACACACACACGACTGTTGGCTGAGTGTATTTTCTGAGTGTGTCTCAGGGCCACTTGTCTCTGAAATGAATTACCACGCCTGCCTCACTGGTAATACCTGTCTCTTTATGGAATCAATTAGAGTCCACCATAAGGAACAGCTTCTGTTGTCACACAGAGAATAATCACTCACGTCCTCCGTGAGCGCAGCAGACCGCGGATAGATCCGGGCCACTTTATAGTTCGGCATGGAATGGTTTTATTTGTCATTTAAAGATTAAGCATTGTTATACGTGTGTGTGTGTGTGTGTGTGTGTGTGTGTGTGTGTGTGTGTGTGTGTGTGTGTGTGTGTGTGTGTGTGTGTGTGTGGAGAGCACTGACTGTATAAAGAATGAACAGCGTGTACGTGACGTCACGTTTTTTCTCTGCCGCTGCCCGCCGTCATCTTCCAAGAGTAGACTAACTTTGAGTTACTGTGGTTGGTTGCTGGTTGCTGGTTGCTGGTTAGTTGGTTGGCAACTGTGTGTGTGAAATAACAGGACGGGACATTGATGAGCTTCATGTGAAGCTTCTTTATAAACGAGAGACGTCTGACTCAGACATGACGAGCTGCCTTGTACATAAGTTAATGTTTGGAGATGCTCGTAGGTCACAAACGTGTGAATACGTTTGGCTGAAGCACACACACGCACACAATCTTCATTCTGTGTTTTCTCTGAGTGAACTTTCCTGTTACTATAGAAACCAGATCCCAGTTGTGTGTGTGTGTGTGTGTGTGTGTGTGTGTGTGTGTTGTTTTTTTTTTTAAAGTTATGATCCTCGGGGACAAAATGGAAAAAAATAAAATAAAGTAAGTGAAAATTAGATGTGATGTATGTTATGTACTCAGTCTTCAAAATAGGCAAATCTGGCGAGGAGGATCATCAAGAGGACGCTCTGATAGATTTATGGCAGAGAACATGCGATGTCATTACAGTCACGGGGCCGCAGAATTTAAGGTTCTGGTCGAGGTGGCATAAACGGAGGGAAAATGAGTGATGAGTCACCATTTTAAGGATTAGTGCAGTGCATCTAATTTAATCTCTTTTTAGAGACAAGCAGGTGCTGATTGATGCTGAGCTCTCCCCCCGGCACGATGGAGCATATATATATATTCTGTAGGTAGACATACACACTCACATATGCAAATACACACACTACAAATCAAACACAGCCTGCATCTCGCAGGAAATCATTGCCGTAATTAACGTCCTAGCGCGCTCCCTCGTTGCCACTCTGATTGGCTGAAAGTCATCCTAAGAGGCAGCTCGGCTCAGTTCCCACAGGTATTTTGTGAGTGAAATTATCCCAGCGCTTGGCAAGTATCAGGGGACATCATCAGCCTGTGTTAGTGTGTAAACATCTCTGTTTTTCCCCTGTGCCCCCGTCCCAGTGTCTCTGCAGCCCGTTCGGCACATGTCATTTGTCAGCCTTGATTTGGATTTATCAACACGTAGGCCTCCCGCGGCTGGAACTCAATCTGCGCTCGCACTCAAAAGTCCTGAATGTACTGGACATGCTCCTGATAGATTCTGGGGGGGGGCGAGGTGATGGAAGGGAGCGAGCAGAAATTGAAATGGGGGAGGGAGAGAGATGAAAAGGAGGGAGGGTAAGAGAGAGGTGTGAGACAAACAGACAAAAAGAAAGACGGTGGCAGAGGCGTAGCGAGGCCGATGTGTCTGTCGGTTCAAAGCAGCTGATTCGCTGTGTTGATATTTGAGGGTCAGCTTGGGAAAAAAACGGAGAGGGTGAGAGCAGAGGACAGCGTGCTCGAGGTGTGATAAGAGACAGAAGTGTGTGAGGTGAAGAGGGGTGGGCCCTCTTTGTGTTTCAGAAAGGTGGAGATGCAGGGATGTGCAGGTGACGAGGAGGAGAGCGGCGGCGGTGATTGTGGCAAGATAAGCCAAAGCTTTGGTGTTTGAGGAAATAGCTGGATGAACACGCACAAAAAGGTTAGCTTGCTCAACGTGGAGGAGCGACGCAGCCCGAGGATAAAGGAGAGATACAAACGGTGTGTGTCTTCAGGAAGTGAAGATATGCAATATTTCTGCATGGAGATGAAAGAGAAATAGTAAATTAATTCCTCAGATCTGCTATTCTCAAGACAGAGTGCGAGCGTGAAGCCAGCGGTGTGTGTGAAGCTCCACAGAGAGCAAAGATGATACTTTATATTTAAGCATGAATGGTGTGTCACTATTAAACTGCAAATTACTGTAATGTATCCTCACGTTTGAAAACTGGCTGAACCTCAGCTGTGACGCCGTAAACAAGCGTGATTTTGACTCTTTTTAATCGTGCAGTCGTTCGAACTCGTGCTTTTATTCAAACAGCATTAAATGGTCGGGAGAGAGCCGCTGCCCTGAAGCGAAGGAGCTGAAGTATCTCGAGCTCAACAACACGTCTGATAACGGGTGAAGCCCGACGTTGAGCTGGTGAACTGTGAATGTGTGGAACAGTTAACATAAACTTGTAGTAAACATTCAGATACATTTAGTTAATCCAACAGTGAACAGAGTGCTGCAGTATTTCCTACTAGCCCTGAATTGTCCGGGACTAGGACTGGTCTCCATTGCTAGGTCATCACTAAGGCTCGGGCTACTTCCTGGAGTAGTAAGCTGGTTCCATTACATACATGACTGATTGTATCTCCATGGAAACAGACATTTAGCTCCAAAACGTTGGTGATATGTTTTATTTAAGTTGGTAAGTGTTGTATAATCACATTATTGGAACGCTAGTGTTGCTGATGAAAATCTGGTGAGGTTGTTCTTCATACAGCTGTTCGTTGTTGACCTCTTCAGGCTTCGTCACCATGGCAACAGCAGCTGAGGGTCATGGCCAACTTGCATCTTTAATAAACAGGTTGAATTTTTTTGACATTATCGTGTTTCTTTGTCGGGGAATATTGAAGATATCATTAAAATAAAGTGAAATCTAAATTTAAATTTCTCCAAACTGACTGCAGAAGAACAAATTTAACATCAAATTACAACCACACAGATCCGTTAAATGAAGCGCCTACAAACGTACATGTGAGTATTTGTTTGGGCACAGATCTGACAGCACGTCTATTGTTGGATGATGTATTAATGTCAGTTAAACTGCTCTGGACGGTGCCAGTCGCAGTTGATACTAGCAACAGGATGTTCCACTGAAAATAACTGCTGGTGACAGAATATTAACCGGTGGACCTGCGAGGTCAGCCCACACTGGTCTGTTCGCTGTTCTCAGCAGTAAATCCAAACACTGATGATGTTTAATTCTCAGTATCAGAATACTAGATTACTACGACTCCTGTTTGTATTCTGTTGACCACAGCAGGTGTTGTTTGGGTTCAGCTCAGCAGTAATGAGCGTGACAGATGATTTCCAAACTCGTCTGACTTCTAACTGCTCCAACTTTCACTTCACTCTCATTTTCTAATTGTTTTGGTTTTCCATCATCATTTTACAATAATCTAATAGATTTAGCTCTCAGTAATTATCTTCAGTTATCTTGTCTTCACATGCAGACAGAGTAGCCTGCCCTTTATTGTAGTTCTGTGCCAGCACTGGAGAAAAGTCTGACTCAACTCATTTAACACTCTGGTATCAGGTTATTTGTTTGTTTTTATTAATAGATATTATTTAGAAACACAAACCTCAGCTGTGACGCATGTGATTTTTACTCATTTTAATCATACAGTTATTAGTGTGTATGTGTAGCGCTCTGTCAGGTTTGAATCCTGCCTTACCTCCACAGGGGTGCCCCAGGGCTCGGTACTGGGGCCCCTTATATTTGCTATCTACACCACCTCTCTGGGTCCGATTATCCGCTCACATGGCTTCTCCTATCACTGCTGTGCAGATGACACTCCCTTAGATATCTGCACGTGGATGAAGGCACATCACCTCCAGCTGGACCTCTCAAGAACTGAACTGCTGCTCCTCCCAGTAACAGTTTGTGCAGCTTTAAAAATCCTGCACAAAAGAAAGATTGCAACTCGTTTACGTTCGTACCTTTAGCGACTCGGTTAGGCTAACTGCCATTTTCAGTTTGTGGGATGCTAGCATGGAAGGTGAACCTTGAAAACAATAACACACAGGTGACAGAAGGGAAGGAGGCAGACTTATACCACCTGTCCTGAGAGATGTTTTCCTCACCCCTCATTTCAGGTTGGAGGTACATGAAATGGGTGTGGATATAGAAAGGGAGGGTCTTCCTGTTGACAGACGTGAGGTGGCAGCTGTGTGAACGGGTTGCGGGTCATATCTGGGTTAACAGTGGACGGGCTGGGTTGCTGTGGCCTGATCTTGGTCAGCGAGCGCTCTGGTTTTGATTGAGCTGACTGGCCTCAGTTGGTATTCTGGTCAGTGGGTCAGCGCCCGCGGTCAGACCTCTCTTGGGCCATTCGTTAAAGTGATGTTCCTCGTCAAGTGTTCATATCACACCATTTAATTGGCCTCCAGCCCCCTGGACAAGAGCCAATTACAGCTCCCTCATTCTAACGCTCTGCATGTCTGAACTCGTCCTTTCGCTGTAACGTTCACACTATTGTCTTCCTCTCTTTAGTTTTTCATTGTCATCATCACAGGTAATATTTGCTAAATATTTTCTTGGTCAGGGATGAATATTGTTCGGTGCCCCAGCTCTCCTCGGACACTCGAAAGGCAGCTTTCATTTTCGATGAGTCCCTGTGTTATTGATGTTTCGACCATGAAAGGAGATTTCACATGAACCCACAGCGGTGGGAAAAGCGTTTCCACCCCCCGCCCCAAACCCTCTGGCATAAAAATGAAAGCAGCATAAAAGAAAGTGAGAATGTGGAGCCTGCAGCGATGGTAAGACATGAGTGACAAAGACACTTTGGAGGAGAACACGACAGTGCACTTTCTAAATGTCTGAATTACAGTATGCCGGAGTGCCGAAGGGTCGGCGAGGGTTCACAGCACTGCCTGAGGTTTGAGGCACTTGTTGGTTGATCGCTTCATCGGTATGAAATTGACTGTTTGTTTAGTTTATCATCACATAGCGGCTCTCATTGTATAATGGGGCCTCTGTCTTCCGTCGCCGCGGACAGAGCGCCTATTATGTCATCAAACGGGGCGATTAGCAGACGAAAAGGGGGAGATGAAAGCGAGGGCACCAACTACCTGTTCACAAAGGCCGTAATTTTTACCGGTAATTAAAGGCTGACATTTCCCTGATGGATCATCAGGGGCCACGGAACAAACGTGCAGGGGGGGAGAGAAGGAGTGACGGAGAGGAAAAGAAGCTGGATTCTCCTCTGTTAAACGCTCTCAGGCTTGTAATGGTAATTAAGGGCTTCTCTCCGGAGAGGAGACGATATTAGAACAGAAGAGGGAGGCTAAGGTTGTGGAGGGGGGAGCTCTTTCATGTTCTCATTGCCCTTACTCATTCCTCCACTAATTCTGCCCAAATCTACTCTTCCACTGTACTTCTCGCTCCTCCAACCTTCCCCCCACATCTACATCCACATCCTCCACCACCTCACACACCGACCTGCACTTCTCCGCAATGCAGAGCAAAAAGTAATCAGTTCAGCCTATCGCCGTGGTTCCACGTCAGCTCGCCGCACAGAACGCCACATCTTTACATGCAGCCGGGCTTATTTGTAGGTATAGCTGCTCTGAAAATGTTTCAAAAGCAGCTTAACAGAACGGGTATTTTTCTTGCTTGTGTGTGCACCCGGCGGGATTTTGTTTTTGGACCTCCTCCAATTAGAGCCCGCGACTGTTGATTTGCTGATTCGCCATCGGCACAAATCCACAGAGGTCCAAATGTGGCACAGTACCTGTCTTTTCTGTGGATTTTTTTCCTGTCCTGACGGAGCCTGCAGAGCTGCTCCTATCCACAGCACAGTAGGTGTTGTCATGGTAACCTGCAGGCGGCTTAAGAAAAAGGAATGTTGACAGACAGATTTGGACTTTTTCTGAGCTCAACACACACACACACACACACACACACACACACACACACACACACACAGCCCCATGTGATACAACCAGAAACAGTAAACACAACCTGCCTGGCTGCGGCTGTCTGTAGATGCCCCCTCTTACACTGCGAGATGAGTCGGGGATGAAGCAGAGCCGGTTCTGATATTTTTTTAGTGACAGGGCTCGGATTGAGAATTTCAAAGGATCCATAGGGGGCGCTGTCGATGCCGCGCTCTCACTTTACGCCTCCACCGCGCGGCTCACCTCAATCTTTTGTCCTTGACTCAAGTGTGTGTGTGTGTGTGTGAAAGTGTGCCACTCTGTGATTGTGAGGTGAATCTGAGGCTGCATGTAGTTTACATAAGAGGGAACATGTATGTGTTATAATATGCCACGTGCATCGGGGACTTTCTTCACTGCCACAGAGATCCATCCATTTTTAACCACACAGATGGATGCACCTCCCTGTGCTACATTAAGCACACACACACGTACACACACACAACATACCACAAAGCACCGCACCGTCTAAAGATAGTTTGAAATACGTTATACGTATACGTAATTTTGTTGTTAAAGCGGCGTGTGTCCATTTATCGTTTATTGCTGCTCTTGTTTGCTCTCCTGTGTGCAGAGAAAGGATTACACAGTACCATGTGCAGCGTTTTTATGCTTGTTTCACACCTTGTGGGGGAAGAATCATGACTGACAGGCCTTCAGATTCTCCTGCAGCGATATCCACATGATATCTCCACAAACACAGACCACAGACACACACACACGTACAGCGCCTATGCACACACGAGCGCTTTCTGCTTGGCCATTTTAATGAATGCTTAAAAATAAACCCAAACCTCTGAAATTAAACTCTGTCAAGAGCCAAGCCGCAGAGAAACGTTGGTTTGTGTGAAAGCATAATGTGGTCCAAAGCAAAGAGTCGTGTTGACAGTTAAAGAATATTTTCAAGGACGTCAATACAACAATAAGTCATTGCCGACGTTATCTGACAAGCCGCAACCAAAACAGTAACCGACCGTCTCTTTAAACAGCAGCTTCAAGCGAACCTGACGGACAGAAATGAAGTCGTTGTTGCTCGATTGCAACAATTAGAGCAAAGTGGACGTGACACAGAACGTTCACGAACGTTGAATCTGTTCTCCTCCTCCACCCCACTCACCTCCGGGTCTTTAGCCTGACCCAACCACACATCTTCTTCTTCCTCCTCTCCACCTTCTTCTTCTTCTTCTTCTTCTTCTTCTTCTCCTTCTGCTGCTGCGGTTTAATGGCACCCAACTTAAATACTTCCAGGGATTTATCCACTGCATCGTGAACATGTGATCCAGATTTCATATAACAGATGATATATTTGAGTCTGGACCAACCAACCAGCAGACTGACATCTCTAGGCAGCAAGAGTGTTTGTTTATTTTATTATTTTGAATTAAAGGTCAGTAATTTTCTGTTTTTATGCTTTCTGTCTTGAATGCTTGACCTTGACTGCACAGATTGATGCGCAGTATGTTGACAGCTCGTCACCGGAAAGCTGTTTTCACGTTCGTCCGCTGAACTGTGAGTTCGCGACACGCACATATGGAGCAAGATTTTGTGACATCACAAGTGGCGTGGAAGCCAAAAGTCAAATTACACAAGCACACAAGTGCAAACTCGACATCTCCGCTGCATGTACTGCAGACTGAGGCAGCTGGCGTCCATTAGTTATACTACACAACATATTTATTCTCTTGCTTTAAATGAGTTTTTAAGCGTTCAAAGTCTTTAACAGTCATTATTTTTACATGTCTCACCGCTGACCATTAATTCTGCCGTATGACATATTGCAATTAAGACTGCTCTTTAAAATGAAGGCGGGGAAAGGGAGACGATGCACGCAGCTGTTCTCCTCGGTGACTCTGCACTGATGGGAGCAAACTTTTACATCCATGCTGGGATGCTGTGACGGCAACTCCAGCTCTCACTGGGCTGAACCTGCTTGGTTTACGTGGAACTCCTCCCACGTGCACACGGCAAAGGAAGTCTAACAAATGAGCAAAGTGCCCTGCAGGGTAAGAAAGACACCGACATGCAGTAACCCTTCCTGTGCCGCCTTGAAAATAGAGCACTAAGTGAACGTCAGGTTGTGCCGAAGATCAGAGTGTCTTATAAAACACTCTGAGTATGACTTATTTAAAAAGCACTCCAGATTGTTTCTTATTCTGGCTGACACACACACACACACACACACACACACACACACACACAAACCAACTCTGTTTGGAGCGGTGGCATGTGAAAGACAAGGGGCCTATTCAGTGGATCCTAGGAGAAAGAGATGAGACAGAAATGACATTGATGTGTGTGTGTGTGTGTGTGTGTGTGTGTGTGTTCATTTCTAATCATGTTTGCATGCGCATGCTTTTATTGTTTCTGCCTGTTCTGTTCATTCATCTGGTCCTCAGTCTGCGTATCTGTCAATCTCGCTGTGTCGGCCGTGCATCTGTGCTGAATTTGGACAGCATCTGCAGAGTGTTTTCTGTGCAAGGTTTGTTTTGCTCTCCTCTGGCTTGGAAAGTATTCCTCTGTCTGACTCATGAGTGCCAGCTCTGTGAAGCCAAATTATCCCCAAATACTGTGAAATCAGCTAAACATGCACGAACGCTTGATGCAAATCAAATTCATGCCCCCGTGCAGCACACGTTGTTTTACAGTCACCGTTCTCACTCACTCGCTCATTTATTAATACATCTGGCCACACAATAAAGAGAACCAAAGAGCGGCCCGGCTTCTCTTCCATTACACTTTGTTGCCAAATGTATTTTCTAATCGTGGCCGCCTTTCATGATTCTTTTCAAAGGCAGTGTGTGTTTTTCAGTCAGTTCTGACATTTATAATATAATAAGAGTGATGTGATGATTCCAGCTGAAAGGCAGTGTGTCACATCGTGACGTACACCGTCACATCACTCTGGCGTATATAAAGATGGATCTGCATCCTCTTCCTCCCGGTGTATGGCCACAACCGTCGCTGTGATGTCATTTGGAGCCTACAGCTGGTTCGCTTAGCTTAGCATAAACATAAACACACACAAAGATTAGAAAATCTGCAAGCTCACAAATTAGCATGTTATATCCAGTTTCTTTAATTTGTATAAAAACTAGACTATGAATCTCTGCTGGTTTCCTGGCAACCTCGCAGTGATGACAAGCCTCCAGGAAGTCAGTGAGTCCAAGAAAACGAGGTATGCCGTGTGAATTTGTGAACTTTGGAGGTGCAGGTTGGCAGGTTTCTTTACTTTACTTGGACAGAGTCGGGCCAGCTGCTGCCCTGTTTCTTGTTTTTATGCAAAGTTAAACTAACCAGCTGCTGGCTGGAGTTTCAGATCATGTAACTCTCAGAAAGAGAGCAAGTAAGTTTAAGACAGACCAATGAAAGAAGCAGTTTGTTGTGTGAACTTCACTGTCCTCCACACAGTACTCATCTTTAGCGTGCCTTAGCTTTAGCATCTTAGCGCGGACGGAATAAAAAAGTACGGCAGGATCTTAGATCTCACTCCCGTCAGGCGCTGTGACCAACTCCCAGCCGGAGGGAGTGTGTCAATCACTCAGATTACATGGATTTGTTCCACGCCCACGCATGCGTGAAGGCAACACACAAAGATGTGCACATATAAAGAAACACACACACACACACGAAAACACTTAATCATGCTCTTGTGTTGTACAAGGCGCGCATTCAGTGAGCGGGGGATTTTTTTCACACCAAACCTCGCCAAGTCTTGTAATGGCATTTATTTGTGAACTTCAAAAAATGACACAGTGATGGATTCGAATTTTACCGAAAGACTGTCAGCGTATTAATCCAGAGAGAGAGAGCTCGGTGTCATCAATCCATCCACTCCCCGTCTTAGTGTTTTCAAGACAAGTTGGGTCAGCTGCAGTTCCTCAAACGTCCACTTGAGGCTGGCTGCAGAAGTGAGTCAGTCGCCATAAGTCCCCATGTTAGACAGCAGAAATAAACAAAAAAAAACAGTTTTGGTCTCTGTAGCTAATTTCCCCGTTCATGACAACTGTACTGAGGGTGAATTTATATACAACTCACCTGTTCACATTATATTAAGGCTTAAAGTTATGCAGGATTCAGAGCATGGACGCTTTGATTGACAGGTGGGTGGTTTGTTGGAGCAACCAGGTAATACTGGCAAATTTACAGCGAAGATTTCTTTATTTCTTCTTGTGCATTAATAGACTGAATGTTTTGGGTTTCAGACTGTTGGTACGGGCAAATTAAACTTATTATTATATATATTTTATTTATTTATTTATTTATTACCATTTTAAGTAAGATTGGAAGAAAGATTTTTAGGTAATTAATTGATGAATCTACTGAAATGATCAAAGATCTTTATTTTTCAGAGTTGCCACCGTGTGATTCAGAACCACGTCAGCGGAGTTGGTTTAAACCTCTCCGCATGTTAAAGCTCCAAAACGGCCGAGCAAACTATTTTTGGTGGCAGCGTTTGTGGATTTACACTCACGGCACGCTGAGTAATGTCACAGGCTGGCGGCTGTGTTACTAAACAAGATGACATTTGATTTTATGTTGTGCCTAACTGAAGTCAGTGAGGTGCCGAACGCGATCATGCCTGTGAGTATCTAATCGACTAATGGAGCCAGAAACGAAATGACTGTTTACGAGGAAGGAAGAGCTCGAGCAGCTCTCGGTGTCCGCCTTCATGTGGAACATTTCTGAAATCTGTAACAGATCTTTGAGTTTGTTCTTGTTGCTCGAGCTTTTCTCATAAACATATATTAAATCTAGTTGAACTTTCTCTGCCCTCTGCTGCCTCTTTAGGTCAGGATGTGTTTCATCATTGGAGCTCTGCCGTCTGTCACCACCTCAGCCACTTTAAAAACAATAACATCTCAATAATAATTCACCCGTAAGATTAGCGAGAGCCAACACATTCCTGTGAGTTACCGCGGGTTACAAACTGCTCTGAGATTAATTATAGATCATCACAATAATGACGCTCGTGTGAGAGTTTGACAGCAGGAGCGAACAGAGGGATTTAAAAAGCTGCTCCTCCTCCTCGGTAACTCGATACTGTGCGACTCATTCACCTCATTGTTCCAGTCGTGGTTAATAGTCTTCCTACCATCTGCTCAAACTTCAACCGGCTTGACATCATAGCAAGTTTGCTGGCTCAGAGGCGAATGACAGTTTGATGCCAGCCCCACATAAAAAAATAAAAACCTCCCTATCGCTTATGCCTGACTAATATGTGTGTGTTTTTCAGCAGCCTTCATTCAATTACCCGTCGACTTGCCAATTTGAGCTGCAGCTATAGTCTCATGCTGTATATGTAACACCAGGAGAGCAGCATATGCTGTTACACTCAGTCCTGCTGCCAATTTATCCCCACGGCCAACTACAATGCAGCAACAAAGAAATCATCTCCACCATTATGAAAGCCAAACTGTTGACAGACCAAACCTTCAACCTGGCACCCGTGGTATTATTTTTGCAAACAGTCAAAGAAACGATATATTATATTTAAAAATGAGCCTTTGAGATGGAAGTTCATTTCAGACCTTGAAGACAGCAGTCGGCAAACAATCTTAGATCTATTCCGCTTTATTTTTCATTGATTCTTCTTAAGAGTAAAGTTTAAATCTCAACTTTTAAGCCCACCCAGACATGAAGTGTTTGAAGTTTTCAGAGAAACGCAAATTTGATCGACAAACCGACAACCGGATGAAGAAGAGGATCATGTGACGTGATGGAAAGCTCACATCTTGTGATGTTTTCTGTCAAATGTAAAGATGTAAATAAAAATCAGAGATCTTTAGTTTAAAAGCTCTCTTTGAGTACGGTTGTAAAATTATGGGAAAGTTGGAAACTTTCTGTGGGAATTAATGGGAATAAACTGTGAATTTACTGAATTGAAGGTTGGCCCTTTAACAGGGAACTTTAATATAGTTGAGGAAAATATATTTGAGTATAATCTTGACTAAAACAACCAGATTTATGCACTTGCAGGGCTATTGAGGCCACGCCCCCTACCTGCACAGGTGATTTCTGTACCTGGACCACACTTTAGAGCCCAGAGTTTTATTTATTTATGTTTGGATATGATGCAGTTTGCTTAAATTACCCACAATTTACAGTTAATTCTCATAAATTTCCATGGAAAGTTTCCAGAAAGTTTGTGGAAATTCCCTGTCCCTGACTAGTTTCACCTGGTGTCCTGCCTTGTCCCCAATCCCCCGCTCACTTTCTGTCGTTGATCTCCATGATCTGCCTCTTGGTTTGTTTTTGAGTTCAAGCCCGTGTGAGTGATTAACGATCCTTCCCATCAACATACCTGGTTTTTAATGAACGGCCACCATCTTACAGCAGAATGTCCAGCTATCACTGCATCCTTGAATGTGACGGTGACATCGCAGATGTATCACCGCCCACTGATGGAAGGAGAATTAACAAAAGGTGTCTGTGGGAGCATTTTATGGAGATTTGGGGAGTTCTGCTCTTGGATTAGAATGAGTCAGCGTGAGGCCTTCAACAATTTCCTGTGATTCCCAGGGTGCTCAGCGGAGACTTCCTCTCCAGGCAGCGGCTGCCAGCAGCATGACATTCCTAGTTTGTAATTGATCTGTGGGATAAACTAACAGCACGGGGGAGATTTATAAACAGAGGAAAAGGGAAGTGCTGCATCTGTCTCGCGCAGAGAGATCCACAGTTGTACAATATGTAATTTGCACAGTACGGTTACTTTGTTACTTTATTATTAAGCGTAGCTGCACACAGTACAGTGCAGTACGGCTACATGCATGGAAATCTGAATGTGGGAGCGTGTGCGTGCGTGTGTAATTACACGCAGGAGGTTCCTATTTTGTAGGTACAGCATGTAGCCTTTGTAGAGCACGGCCGTGCACAAATACCAAGCTGAGAGTGGCTGTTGAACTTTGAAAATGTCAGCCACTGTTCCTCACAGACAGCACTATCAGTTCATTCCTGGGTGTCCTCCCGTCCTCCTTCCCTGCCGCATGCCTTAAAACTTTCCTTGTGCAGAGAGTGACCTACTGAAATCTTTTGAAGCCGTGTCTGGGTTGTGAGCAGGCGGCGCACAGAGGATACATGCCCTTAGTTCAAACACAAACAGTCTTTTAAAAATAACCTTCCTGGTTTTTGCTGTGCCGCCGGTCACGGATAGGTCACGCAGGAAAAAAAGAGTGCGACGAGTTCAAAGGTTGTCAAGAGAGAGAGAGAACTCGGACCCGGAACACAGACGCAGTCGAATGGTTTTAAAAAATTACGACCTATCTCCTTTCCTAAACACTTTTCCTCTTACCTTGATGCATAATAACGCTACGGCGGATATTATTAATGTCTGAGATCCTCGTACGTTCTTACCGCGCTGTTTCATGCAGACTGTTTAAATGTGCAAAACCTGGTGAAGAATATCGAGAATGAGCGCTCACGTTCACCCTCCTGTCCTCATGTAGAAGCACGTTAGGCAAAAGCTGTGAAGTACTTAATAAGCAACGGTAACTTCCACCATGATGCAGAAGTTACTCCAATATTATTTGTTGCTGATTTATTTGAATATTTATGTATCCTATGCTAAAGGAGATAAGAAAGGAAGCACTGAGGCACCTTCCCTTAACATCTAGAGTTCATTTCTCTCAGTTAGGAACCTTCCTAAGTGTCCTCATGGTCATATCTGTGCTGTAGTTTGCCTTCCATCCCCGGTGCGGTCCATGGTGTGGTATTAATGAATACATGGCCCACACCAGCCTGTGAAAATGAGGAGAAGTGTCTCCGTGCCTCGGAGCCAGACACAGCACTGACTCTCCCGAAAGGAGCGTTCCCTCCACGTTCCAGTCGATGAGCCTCCCTCGCCGGCGTCGTGTGTTGTTTACATGTTGCTGTGTGGTTCACGGAGAGGCAGCAGCATGTGAATGCTGCACCCCGGGCGTTTGCCACTTCAGAGGAATGCAGAATAAACATGTGCGTTGTATTTGCCAGCAGCGCTCTTCCTTTACGTTCACCAGGCTAATGCATGAACAGAGCGCGGACGCTGAAGGTCCTGCATGCGTGGCAAAGAGAGCTCTGTGTGCCAGCTCTAATCAGCTCTCCACTGTGCTCCATGTTAAACTATGTTTGCACGTTTCTCTCAGCTCAGCGACGGTTTTGAATCTCAAATCACGCAGTGACACCAGTGGCATTATTTCAATGCATTCAAAGGAAAACTGCTGTAATGAATTAATTGGCGCATGAAGTATCACCCTTTCCTTCCGCTCTCTGTTGAACCAGAGAGATAATCCATCACTTCACAGAACAAAGACCCTGTTAGCTCCTCGCTGACAATTACCTCCGTTTCCACGTATCAATTCTCCACAAACTGCAATTGTTGACTCCTGACCTTCCGTCATACCCAGCAGCAGCAGCTCTAAATAAAATAGTGTCGGTGTCAGCCTCCTCTCACTTCCTTTCGCCTTCTTTCCTCTCACAGACACACACACAGTCTCGAGGGGGCTTTAGGAAGCTCTTGAGTGCCCTCATGTGTTCATTGCTGTTCTTTCAGATCAGTGTGTGTGTGTGTGTGTGTTTACATGAGCGAATCAGAATGTTTCCTGAGATCTTCCCTCTTGACGTGTCGCTGACAGCACGTGTCATTTCCTGTCTTTGCAGGAAGCGCTTTGAACCTGACGTGCCGGGCGTTCTTCGGCTACAGCGGCGACGTCAGCCCGCTCATCTACTGGATGAAGGGAGAGAAGTTCATCGAGGACTTGGACGAGGAGCGAGTCCAGGAGAGCGACATCAAGTAAGAAGCTCTGCTGGAGTTGAAATCATTTACTGTCGTGGCGGTAACGAGGAATTAATAGAATAAGTAGATAAATTCACTGCAAAATAATAAAAGACGATACCAGTGGTTTTGCATGGTTTAGTCCATTAACTCCAAATTGCATAAACATTTTCCAGAGATTTATCTGCTGCCTTCTGAGCAGCTGCTGGTTTCCAACATGCCGAGACTTTAAAAAAATAATCTAAAAAATCATTATTCATTCTTTTTTTTTTTCACTTTTGAGTTTTTTTGGTTTCATTGAACTTCTCGTCCCGTGGAAACGAACCAGCAAGCAGGTGGAAAAGGGATAACTCATTACACGCTACATTGTGCAACGCAACAATAGAATTACATCACATGCAAAGCTAGATCATCATCTATTACTGCGTGTATCACGAAGAGGAACACACACACACACACACACACACACACACACCTGAGTTAGAAAAACTTTTCCACTACAGGAGTAATAGTATTCATAGACGATGGCTCCATACTCTGAGTGATGAGACCAAGCTAACATGCAGTGTGTGTGTCAAACACAGCGTCCTTATGAGTGCTGCTGGTGTCGGGGAGCTGATGCTTGGTCGTCATGGCAATGATCCCAAACACACATCTGACATCTGACACGTCCACCCGTGATCTGACAGCCATAAGCTAGTAAACAACAGAACAACTCAGGACTCGCGGGACGATATTGCGGCCTGCGTATTGTATTTTCCTGCAGTTTAATATTGATTATTTGTCCATGCCTCATTTCATTTGCTGTCAAAAAAAGACAACAAGCAACCTGCACAGCGAGAAAAGAAAAGTGTGTTTTAAAAGTTAGTCTGCAGCCGACTCGAGTCGGGCGCGTCGGAGCATCCTTGAAGCCTCCATTAACAAAAGAGAGTTTTCAAGTTTTCTGTGTGCAAGCTGCGTTACCAGATCCAACAATGATGTGAAAATAAATGGAGGTGGTGAATTATGCATCCTGATGGATTATGAAGGATAAGTCAGTTTCAAGTCTGCAGATTATTCTCAGACTCACTTTAGCTGATACAGATGTTACATTAGATCAGCGCCGCACTTTTACGTCCTTGGCTTTCGTGGACTATCTTCACTAATCTGTCAGTTTTACAGAGACTTAATTAGCAGGATGGAAACATCCCTCGTGATGGAGTTTGCAGTTATGAATTTTCTGTCAGTTTAGCTTCATCTTGTCCTGCAGGAAGGAACTCTGTCTACACTTAAGTTTAACTCGTCTTTTACTGCTCCACAACATGATGCAGATTTGCTGGTTTCCATGTCCACATAAACGAAGGTGCTAAATCTTTCTGTAGCTTCCTCTCTCTGTTTCCTTAAAATCTGTCCAACGAGCTTCACTTTCAGGGCCCAGATACATTTAAAACGAGCCCATTTCACGTCTCTCTCCCTCCCTCATGTTGGTGTAGCATGTTTAAACAAGACCGTTCCCAGGTCTATGTGCATGTTACCCATTAGGGCTGTTTGGAGAGGCTGCAGCTCTGGGGAGACAGCCCTGTCAGATGGCTAACAACCGCCATTTTTCACACCGCCGCCGCCACTGTCGCTATATCTCCCTCGATGCACCCACCTATAGCAGCATGCAGATGGGCCGTGGAGGAGGAGGGGGGAGGGAGGAGGGAGGAGGGGGGAAGAGAGCAGGAGCAGACGGGGAGGAAAGGAGTATGAAATGTGGTAGAATTTACTCAAGAGGTGAGTAAAGGAGACACGTCAGTGATGGAGAATTTTCTTGTGCACTGATGATGAACACGCAACGGAAACAAATCCCCATCCGACCCGTCAACGCCGCTCTCCTCCTCCTCCCCCTCCTCCTCCTCCTCCTCCTCCTCCTCCTCCTCCTCCTCCTCCTCCATAGCTCCCTGACACCAGGATTCCCCGTCTCACTGGCTGAGAGGGGTTATGTTTTCAATAATTCATACCAATATTTCATGCAGTGGATCAATAATGTATTTGATCATCCACTCTCTGTTGCTGATGCTGCTGCCATGAGCCTCTGCACATCCATCCAGTGCCTTGTTTTTTTTACCTCCACCAAGTGCAGCCGCAGATATGGACCGGGCAGAGGTGAGAGAGGACGGACAGCAGAGCGTCCACATGAACAAATCTGTGCTTCCCCTGCAGCCAGCTCTCCCCTTCAGATGCTACAGTGTTTCTGTGGGTTACTTCTCTTCGTCTTCAGGCCGGCACCCACACACACTTTTAGCTTTATCACTAATGCAGCAGCAGCCAAACTTGAGCTTAGAGACGCTCACACTTGGACCCGAGGCTCCGAGCTTCTTGCAGGCATTTATTTACCCAACTCTGAGCCTATTGATTCGGAGGAGTTCATTTCTATGGTAACTCCCCCCCCCCGAGCCCATAAATTCTCATTTGCGGCACGCGGGACAGGGCTATTGTTGTTATCATGGCACGGATGACTGGACATTAGCATAGCATGCAGAGATTAATAAATTAGCAAAACAAATCTGGCTCAACATAATGAAGAAGGTGATCGATGCGCTATCGAGCAGGGTTGGGTTGCTGCTTTGCAGGTGTGCGTCGGATTGGATTTATAAAAAGGAATGAATGAGTTGGGAATTGATCACAAAATGAGCAAACACAGAGGTTTTGCTGATGAGGGAGGGAGAGAATTTTAGAAAGAGAACGTGCCGTAGTTTGAGAGCCCGTATCGATCAGTGATTCACAGACGTGCTGTCGCTCAGCTCTCATCTGTATCTCTGCGCTTCACCTGGACCTTGTTAGCCACCGACTCCAAATTTAGGCCCCTCATCATCTCCTTTTGAGGCTCGGGTTGAGCGTTGGTCATTATTCATCAGGTTGTGCGGCACTGAGCTGCGTTGGCTCATATATACTGTGATAATGTGAAACCAGAGGCTTCAAAGTAACCCACCGCTCCCCGGAGAGGCATGAATTATTCCCCGTGCCTCCTTCTCCCAGCGCTCCCTGCCCTCCCCCCTCCTACCCTCCCCCCTCCTCCCCCAGCCTCATTGCACAACAAACTCAGCTGAAACTACAAATATCATCAGCGCTGCCTCAGCCTCTCCACGCAAAGCCCCATGATACACTTTCAATTACCGATGCCAAATCTCTCCAACAAGCCGTCCTTATGTGGAGTTTATCGGCTTGAAGGCGAGCGAGAGGAGGGATGCTTTAGAGAGTCATTATCCCCCTACACACACACACACACACACACACACACACACACTCTCCTCTTTCCTCATCCCACTCCTCCTCCTTCTCAACACACACAACCGTTATTAGCACACACGCACACACACACATTGTTTCCTCCAAAGTGTTGTTTGTGCTCAGGGTGCTGTAAAAGTGGGCTAAGTAGTGTGTCTAAGGTATGAGAGAGCATTATCTCCCCGTTCTCTCCTCCATCAGGCCCAACCGGCCCAGCGGGGGGGGGCACATTTACTTTATGGAATATTACTTTCGCTCCTTCCTCTCCGTTACCATGGCACCCGCTATAAAAAGATTTTCCTCTGATTGCCAGTATTTGACCCCTCCCCCCTCTTATTGATTTTCATTTCTCGTATGTTTCGAGTGCGGATAAAAAACAAAGAAATTAACATACCGTGAAGAACTTTTGGAGGTAGAGGAACGTGCTGCAGCTGCTCGCAGGCTCTAACACAGTGTGTGTGTTGACTGCTGAGCATACGTGCTACCTGCCGTGACGTCCACACACACACTGATTACATGTTCTTGCACGGTAGCACAGATCAGATGAACACGCTGAAAATATCTAGCTGCGAGCACTGCTCACTGTGTTCTTCCTTTGTGTTGCAGGGTAGTCAAGGAGCATCTCGGTGAGCAGGAAGTGGCCATTTCCCTGACCATTGACTCGCTGGAGGAGGAGGACCTGGGAAATTATTCCTGTTATGTGGAAAATGGTAACGGCCGACGGCAGGCTACCATCCAGCTCCTCAAGCGGGGTAAGGGCTCTTTGACGTTTCCCACTGCTTCCAGTTTTGTGGCATTAAAGTAAATCATCTTCTGCTCGTCATTAAAGCCGTACGATGAACGAAGCATTCAAAGCCCGGCTGCAACTTTTCATCGAGTGGAAATATAAGATGTCTTCTCTAAACGTCCGCCTGACATGTTGGGAGTAACGTTCTGTCTGTTATGGACAAAGTTTAGTTTTGCGGCTGTCTTCAATCAATCACCGTACCGTACCGTACTTCTTCCAGCTTCTTGTCCTTCCTCTTGAATTCCTCATCCATCGCTGCCTTCAGTGCGGGGCGCTCCTCTGTGCAGGCCTCCATCTTCTGACGGAGTTCTGCCATCTCACTGAAGTTGTTGTTCTCCTCCGTAGCTTTCTGCAGCAGGAAGAAGAAGCTCACATCTCATCCTTTTATTTTCTCTTTCTTCTCCGTTTGTCTTCCTCTTTCCATCCGTGGGTTCTCAGTCTGTGCTCGAGCTCCATTTGGTTGTGTCATTTCTTCCTACATGTGCGCCGGCATTAGCTGTCTTTTCATGCACTGGTTGTCACCCTGCACAGAGAGGTATGTGACGGCTGTTTAAACAGCAAATTGATCCTCAGATTTCCCCAACAGGCCAATAAGTTCAGCATCCAATTACAAGTCTTTATCTGTCCCCCCCCCGCTTTAATCTCTGTCTCTGCGACCGGCCCACTTCCATTTGAGGGTCTTTGTAGACTCGAGACGACGTCATTTAACGGCACTTCCAAAGAGAAACACAAACACATCACATTATTCTGATGTTTCATGTTTCATCACTCGCTGCTCCCTGCAGCAAATCCGTGAAGGTCTCTGCAGGCTGCCTTTCCTTCCACCTCAAAAGAAAGAGAGGCGGCGACAGAGAGAAAGGAAGTGGTGGCCAGTGAAACATAAACAACTTAGAGTGAGGGTGATTGCTTCTAACCAGTTAAAAGCATTAAATTACAGAAATTACCTTTTGCAGGGCCGAAACGACACTTCTGTATTTTTAAGATAGAGTTTAAAAAAGACATCAAGGCTTCTGAATGATGCAGAAAATAAAAAGAGACGTCCAGAATCTTTGCAGCCGGTCAAGACTCACAATGAAACCACACTGTCATTTCTCACTTGCATGAATTAAACAAAGTCTAACATTTAGCCTCGAATTAAAACTGATAAAATGATTCAGTCTCGTTGGTCCAGTGTGTGTGTGAAGCTGTAGATTGCAACCAAATGAACCAGAAGAGCCTCCTGAAATCCGACACACCGGACCTTTAAACATGCAAACATGCTGAGATCACGTGACTTCATTCCAGTGCAGCCTCACATGACTGAGACTTAAAGCATCCGTAAGCTGCGATGATATAATGGCTGCATTGTGGTTGCCTTGGCAGCCGTGCAGTGTTCCAGTCCACAGTGAGCGATATATATAAGGTGAGCCGACCAGGTAAATGCTGCTTTCATACACAACATAACTCATCCTTCCCCCAAGCCGGGTCTCTGGGGAGATGGAGAGGAGATAATGGAGAAGAGGAATGAATGTAATGAATGTAGAGACAGCGGGAGAGAAAAGAGGGGGGAGGAGGAGCGAGGGAGCGAGGCGTGATGGAGAGCGGGGTAAGTGATGTGTGTACAGTGAAGCCTCTTGTTTTGAAAATGCCTCCATCCACGTCCGGGATCACGTCACGAGTCCTCACTGGGGACGGCAGAGCTGTGTCATCGCTGCGCTGCTCCAAAGAAATGAATCCAATTTCTCATCATCTCCTTTTTTCTCTCTCTCTCTGTCTCTCTCTCTCTCTCTCTGTCTCTCTCTCTGTCTCTCAGTCTCTCTCTCTGTCTCTCTCTCTCTCTTTGCACCGTGCCCTCTCATTTTTCCCAAAGTCATTATGAGCCTCATGATTCTCCCCCCTGAAGATTGATGCCGCCTCGCTCTGAGCTGAAAACACTGATGATTGTCCGGCCAAATGCAAATGTGTCCTTTAAGTGTCTCATCCTGAGTTTAACACGGGGGCGACGATGAGGGGGAGAAAAGACAAACCTGCTGCAGAAATAAGTCAATAGACAGAAGACATCAGCACGTTTAAATATTCTGTGGTCTGTGTGTGTGTGTGTGTGTGTGTGTGTGTGTGTCACTCTCAGCAGAGCTCATGTACACCGTGGAGCTGGCAGGAGGGCTGGGAGCGATCCTGCTGCTCCTCATCTTCCTCATCTCCCTCTACAAATGCTACAAGATCGAGCTGATGCTTTTCTACAGGAGGCACTTTGGCAGCGAAGACGTGGATGGAGGTAAAAAAAAACAAACCTTAACCTCTGAATTGTCTTTTTTTCCCATCATGCCTTTCACCTCCAGAGTTCAGGGTCAAGCGAGCACAGATGCAGATGTGTTTTTAGCCTCTCTCTCATGCGTGTGTGTGTACATTGCTGCAAATGGCTGCAAAGGGAAGAGACGAGATAGATTTTCAATTTGTTGCCCATTTAAAAAGAGATCAATTTCAATATGTCGTGCAGTGATGCCCACGCTCTGCCGTCAGAGGCCGGGTGGTGGGACGTGGACTGGGCATGCTCGGTGCTTCATGCCCCGAGAAACAAGCGACAAACAACCTGAAACTGGAAGACAACTTTTTGTTTAACAGAGTTAACTTCCTGCTCGTGTCCCAGTCTCCCCCCTTGTTGATGTTTTCTTTCCAAAATCCCGGAAAGCCTGAACTCATTTCTGAATCAGTGGATTGTTTCTACAGTAGCATGAATTATCTATTACACACTGTTTTGTTGACTCAAACTTCCACATGATTAAGTCATACCGTCGGGGGCCGCTGATACAAGCTGTTTTTGATTTTTTCCAAGTTTGCTAGGTGGTTAATTTGCAAGGTTGGTTGCTAATTTGAAAGCCTTGTTTGATGTTTCGCATCCTATCGAGCGCAGCTGTGGCCTTTTCAGAGACTTTCAAAGCTCCTCAAAGAGTTTGTGGAGAAAGCCCCTCGTCTCCCCATCATTGGATGGCCCACACTCCAGTTTCTGCAGAATATAATGACTGCTGAACGCGTCCCCAGCGCTGCTTCTGTTTTCTGCCTCTTCAGTCTTCTGGGAAAGCGATCTGTGAATCTTATTTCATATCTGCCCGATTCATTTCTTATACACACAGTCGGATCAAAGCTTCTGGACACCCCTGTCCAAACATTCCTGCATGCCTATTTTATGATCTCGGCCTCTTTGTTATAATTAATGAAATGTGACTGGTCTGCTGGTCACTGACCGTGACCTCATCCAGCACTCGACCTTATTAGCCAAAAAGAAGACGCCCATCCTCACAGCCGAGCTCCTCACACTAACTCTGAGGCTGTTAGACGAGTAATGATACAAACTAACTTGTCAATAGAGGACAGACAAAGTAAAGTGATGCAGTGAAGTGAAATCGTGATCTACACTTTGTCTCCTGAGTTGTAGCGTGTTGTGAAGTCAGGCTCTCAGCATAGTCAGTGCTGGATGTTGTTTTTCACTGACGCTCCCGTCTGTCGCTGTCTGTTTCCCAGAAAACAAAGACTACGACGCGTACCTGTCCTACACCAAAGTGGACCCTGACCAGTGGAGTCAGGAGACCAGGGAGGAGGAACGCTTCGCCCTGGAGATCCTCCCTGATGTCCTGGAGAAACACTACGGCTACAAACTCTTCATTCCGGATCGAGACCTCATTCCAACAGGAAGTAAGCACTGCTGTGGCTGTCTGTGCTTGTACACATACGTCCATGTAACGTGTTGTGTTGGAGTGAGGCCGTTTATAGTTACATTTGTTAAACTTTCACCAGCAAGGACCACGCCACAACAGTGTGAGTTTAAAGGTCTAATGAAGTGAGGAAGTGATGATACATGGAAGGTTCAGTGAGGGGCGTCCATCTCAGGTGCTGAGAGTAAACGTGAGGACGTCGATGGTTTGTCTGCTTGGAGGCTGTGCCAAGAGGAGAAACTGTCGTGTCGTGACGATATGCCACCAATGGAGAGGACTGAAGTCAGGCCAGCTTGTATGGAGACAGAAAATGTAGATAGGGAAGAAATATGAATGACAGTGTCAGGCTGAGGTGAAGAGAGCCAGCCAGAGCATGGACTGTAGAGTTAGGTTGACCTTGGGAGGATGAGTAGCCTGAACATGGAGAAGAAGTGGGAGCGGGTTCCTGATCAACGGCTGACAGATTCGTGGTTCCTAATTAGGGCTGGAGAGTGATTCTCATGAGGGACTGAGCATCGTGTGTTAATGGAGGAGACGTTTATGATGAACAGACCAAGAGTCTGAATTTATGAATAGAAAAAGCAGGACAAAGAATCCGCAGTGCCGTCGTGGTACCTGAGAACGTGAGCTGCACCAAAAGCGAACACGAGGGGTACAATGAGCCAGCCATCACTTTCAGAGAGGTCTGATTCAAAGTGTTCACACTAACAGGTGTGAGGCAGGTGTGGTTGAGGCGTGGCCCTGCTCTGTCCGTTGTGTGTGCTTTGTCACCGTCATTGTTTTGTGTTTCAGTGTTTTGTGCTGTTTGTACGTTCACACTCGACTGGATGATTCTTCCAGGTTTCAAAATAAGGGAAGAAAATTAAGAATCCAAATTCTTGTATCCTCTCTGGATCAAAGTAGGAGATCATTGTTCTCATATATTACATAAGTATTCATACAGTATATGTACAACGTGTTCCAGAAGCTGATACATTGAACAAATCTATCAGCATGCCTCTCTGGTTTTCATCCATGCGTTAATAAATCCATAAAAATTCTGTCTGAACGTATTCTCATGCGTGCTAACTCTGCTCAGTAGTCCGTCTGTGCCGGCCGTACACAGCGTGCTGTGTTTGTACTGTAGGCTTCACGAGGAACGGATAAAACGCAAACACGTCCTCGTTGGTCCAGACAGAATTAAACATCAGTGGGAAATGTGTGAAGGGCTCCGAGGCCCCGCTGACTGAGCGCCTCTTTCCTTTAATCAAATGAAAATTGCCGCCAGCATCAGCACCAAACAAAATCATGGCAGATGAATGTCCAATCAGGGAAACATGCTTTAATATGTGAAATAAAAAGATGAGTAATTGGACACGCTGCCTCTTTTTTAAGGACTGTGTTGAGTATGTTTTCTTGTCTGTGCCGTGTTCTGCCTGTGACCTGAATGTTCACCGTGTTTATGTTTAGGTCTCACCAATGAGCATTACCAGGATGACACGCGACTCTTTGGAGGTACCTCGCCCGCAGTCTTTTCCCTCTTCTCTCCGCTGCTGTCATTTACCTGCTCGAGTTTTAAAGAGAGTTGGCCGCTGCTGTGTGATCTGACACAACGCAGGCACAGTTCAGTAGACAGCGACTTCAGTCTAATGCTGGAGGCTGTGCAGCTTTATATCAAACATTTGTCGCCCCATCTAGAGCCATTTCGTGCAGCACTTACTGTGACTTTGTCTGTGGGCCTGCCCTCCAGATGTAGAATATTTTACACATATTTGCTTGTTCATATGCAGCTGCACACACACAGTGTATATAATATCTTTGTCTTTCACTAAAATGAGTGTAGTTAGACAGATTCTGGAGGCGCACAGCAAACCAGCTACCTGTCATTGTCCTGTGTTCTGTGTCACTGTGTGTTCATCCATCAGTGTTCAGTGTCCTCCGTCAATCATACATGAATCATATCTTAGCTCAAAGCACACTGGATGTACATTACTCTGCTGCTTTGCCGCTCTCGTGTCTCAGGTGTTCTTGTTCATGTCTTTACCTTTCGCTCCCTGCAGCCTACATCGAGGATGTGGCCCGCTGTGTGGACCAGAGCAAACGCCTCATTATAGTCATGACGCCCAACTATGTGGTGCGGCGAGGCTGGAGCATCTTTGAGCTGGAGACGCGGCTGCGCAACATGCTGGTGACTGGCGAGATCAAAGTCATCCTGATCGAGTGTGCCGAGCTGCGCGGCATCATGAACTACCAGGAGGTGGAGGCTCTTAAGCATACTATTAAAACCCTCACCGTCATCAAGTGGCGCTGGCACCCAGAGCAACAAGCTCAACTCCAAGTTCTGGAAGCAGCTGCAGTACGAGATGCCGTTCAGGCGCACAGAGCCCATGCTCACCCACGAGCCGGCGCTGGACGTCAGCGAGCAGGGGCCCTTCGGAGAGCTGCAGACCGTCTCTGCCATCTCCATGGCGGCGGCCACCTCCACCGCGATGGCTACCGCCCACCCCGAGCTGCGCTCGTCTTTCCACAACACCTACCACACCACCATGAGGCAGAAACACTACTACCGCAGCTACGAGTATGACTTACCCCCCGGAGGGACCCTGCCACCTCTCTCCTCTCTGGGGAACCAGCACACCTACTGCAACATCCCACTGACACTGCTGAACGGACAGAGGCCTCCCGGGAAGAGCCGAGAGCACAGCCTGGAGGAGGCGCACGCTAACAACGCCATGCTCCCTCTGCTGCCAAGAGAAACCAGCATCTCCAGCGTCATCTGGTAATGATGGACAAGACTCGGCATGAGCTGTGAGGGAGAGCAGTCAGGATCAGACGCGCGAGGCTCGGTCCGGTAGCTCTTAAGGACACAGTTTATGGTCACGTTTTGGATCCAGCTGTCGCCGACGGAGACGCGGCAGGTGTGTTTTTTTTTGGACCGGGTTGTTTTTCTGCCTCTGATCCAGAGGATGTTTTCTACGTGGAACCACAGGAGATGCGATCAGAACACTGGCGAGACACGGACTCGCGAGAACTCCCCATTAAAGAACCAACACACTATGGCAATTGTTCACACACACACACACACACACACACAAATGTGCATACACACATACTAAAAGGAAAACAGGGTCTTGTACATATATTTGACTTTCTTTGTAGCATTAGTGTTTTCCTGTTTTGTTCTTCTGTTTCTTCTTTTCGATCATGTTTGTTGCCTTCTCCACCGTAGGACTTTGCTTTAACTTGTTATACAGAGTTGTATATTTTTTATTGATTTCTCCTTTTAGTTCTTTTTTATTCTGATTTCAACGCGCTTGTTTGGAAGCCAGTATGTCACGTACCTGCTGTTCTTTTTTTGTGTTTCTTTGTTTTGAAATCTTCGTGTAGTTTAAGACAAACTTTTTTTAGCTTCGAGGAGCTGAAACTTCTTTTTTTTTACCTGTAAAAGGTGTATCTAGTTTAAAAAGGAAAACTCTTTTAAAAAATCATAGAATATGCAAAAAGAAGGGAGGAGCTGGCAAAAATATATACCGTCCTGTGTGGGACCGAGGCGGAGGAGGCGGAGGCGGAGGCGGAGGCCGTACTCGTCCTCTCCAATCAGATAGACTGACAGACTGGCAGATCTCTCTCTAAAGCTTCATATTTTCTATTGAAACAAACAGCCTTGCTGTTTTAGAGTGATAGTGAAATGCCTCACCTTAAAAAGAAATCTGTAGATTATTTTGAAAAGAATTCTATTTTTATAACAGGAAAAGAGTTTGCTTGAGACGTCATACTTCTTTGCATTTTCATCTTTCCACAGAGCGGAGGATTTGTGTATAAGTGTTATGCTGGTTTTGTACACTTGCGACGTGGTTCCTGGTTTGTTCAGAGACTGAGGTGGAAAAAATGTGTCCTAACTGTTGGAGATTCAGAGGTGAAGCATTTTCAATGTTTTTTTCAAACATAATATTATTCCCATCCTGATAATTCCTTTGATTCATATGGATAGTTCATGTTTAAGGAAAGAAAAGACAACATTTGTGTTTTGAAAGACTTTTTAAATATATTTGAAGGTGTGAGTTTTGAGTATGCATAGCAAATAGATATGTATTCTATATATAATATAGATATTTATATAAATATATAAACACGATTTTCACTTGGAAAGAAATGTCTATCTTTATAGAAACACAATCATTATCAGTTGCCCTTACTTTCTCACTGCACATTAAAAAACATTGATTTCCTCTTGATGTTTTTCTTTTTGTGTCCAACTTCCAGCATCTGTTGGCAGTAATTCACACACACACACACACACACACGCGCACACACACACACACACGCTGACTAATTGGTGTGTGTCAGTTTGAATCGGCCATCTTGCTTTAAGATAAGAGAAAGTCAACAAAGATGAATGTCTTTAAACACTAACTGCGCCTTCATCTGTCAGCTGCTCGTGTGGTGCGAACACTAGTATAGTACAGCCTGGAGGTGCGACCTTTTTCTGTCCATCTGCTTGGCGCGGTGGTGCAGTGGCGAGCACTGTCGCCTCACAACGCGTCGGCTGAGGCCTTTCTTTGTGGAGTTTGCATGAGTTCTCCCCGGGTACTCCGGCTTCCTGCCACAGTCCAAAGACATGCAGTTAAAAGGTTAATTGGTGGCTCTAAATGTTTTTAGGACAGACTCTGTACTGAGCATATAGTCATACAACAAAGAAACCTCTAAAGGGTTAAATCTGGGGCCACACGGGGCCCGGCAGAGCACTACCTGGTGGGGGTCAGGCGTGGGGGGGCTGCATAGCCCATCCAGTCTGGGAACGCCTCGGGATCGCCCAGGAGGAGCTGGAATGTGTCGATGAGGAGAAGGACGTCTGGAGCGACCTGCTAAACCTGCAACCACCACGACCCGACTCCGGATCAGAGGAAGAAGATGGATGGATGTGAATTCAGAGGAGAAAGGTCAACAATTACACAGCATGCTCACGATGGGAATCTCTCCGTTTCAAATGTCCTGATATCAGGGCCTTCAAGGCCTTGGAGCCTCGAACACTCACTGTGTAATCAGACGATCCCCTCCGTGCTCTCTCCCTGTGTTTCCTGTCTATCTCTCCTGTCAGACAGAGGCAGAAAAGCCAAAGATAAACCTTTAAAAAGAGTGCTGATAGAAGGAACATTTTGGCTCAAAGCCAAGGAGTCTGTCAGTTCGCTTGGCAACCCAAACACAATGATGGCTGAGTGCTGCCAAACACTGCCATCTCCTGGGGATTCACAATATCTACAAAGGGTGTTTGTGATTGAGCACTAGTAAGCACAGAAACAGAAAGCCAATTTACCGACTACCCTGACAATCCCAGGAGAGAAAACAAGAAAATGGGGGCAGAGGAAAACAAGACAGGGAGACAGTTACAGGCAGAGGGAGGGAGTGAACCAGTGTGCATGCCTTTGTCAATACAAACACATTTTCTGGATGTTTGTGTCGGTGGCAGGATGCAGGAAAGGAAGCGGCGGTGCACAGACGGTTTCAGACTATGCAAACAGCAGATAGAACTGTATCAGTGAAAACATAAAGCACGCACAAAGCGCTGAAATTTACTTTGGCTGCTAATAAACGATGCCAACAGTTGGAGGCATGCACACACGCGAGCGCACTCAACATGTCGTCAACCACAAGTAGAGCTGGTGACTGTTGCATGTTGGCAGCCTCCTGCGGGACAGCTGGGGGGTTTTATTAGCAGACACAGGATTAATAGACTCTATTACCCAGAGCAATTAAGGACTTAATTGGAGAGAAAATAGACCCCATCGAGGGGGAACGTGTAGATCGACAGAAATGAGCATATCTCCAGACAAAGTCCACAGTGGCATATGTGCATCAATGTGTGTGTGTGTGTGTTTCTGCAGTGCCTTATCAGACCACAGGGAGGTGTGTGAGAGTTATCAGATGATATTCATGCTATACATGTTTTCTATAGGCCTGCTCCATGTTGTATTCAGCTGCTTCCTTGTGGCCTTGTAGTTTGATTGCATATGGTTGTTGTTGTAAGCCACTGCAGCCTTAGGCACGCTCGTCATTGAGCTTTTTATGAAAGCACCAGACTGTAATACGAAGACGTTCTTGGAAAATCAATTTGTGTATTTGTACTTTAAGTATTTATTTTTCTTTTTTTTCCCATTTATTTAGCAGATGCTACCAAACGTATGAGTCTATAATAAATATAGGTTGAATTTAAAGAGGAAGCGGGCCAGCAGTAACACAACAGCTAAACAAAACAGAGTCCAAGGCAGCGTTGGAGTGTCTGAAGTAGAAGTTCAGCACAGAAGTGTGTTCCCATTGCCACATGAGGAATCACAATCCTGAAATAATACAATAGTGTCCTTGTCACCATCTTCATCCGACCTTTCGAAATTTCAGGCCTGGCAACCGGACTTATCCTGCTGCCATGACGAGCCGTGGCGGTGACGAGGTCAGTGGAGTTCAATGTTTCATCTAAAAACTGTGAGAAAAAGCAGCAGATTGAGATGCTGGAGTGAATTAGCTGTAGTGGGTGATTGCACTTTCACATATGAAATACTGCAACTGCCCTGAAAGAGCGTCAGGGATTCTTTAAAATTGAAAATGTGAGGAGACCCGGGTAGGTTCCCTGTGGAACTCCTCAAAGAGTAATGCAGAGACAGAGGTTGACACAAATGAACCGTGTGTCTCGTTCATCAGACGGCCAATCACGATGCTTGTCTGGACCCAGTTAGCTGAAGTTGGATGATAACTTTAGGGTTCAAAATATGCCGCTCTGCACGCTCAGCCTCCTCCATGTGCTGCTGAGGACAATGCTCGAAGTTTTTAAAGGTCTACCCAGGAGCCAGAGGTCATTTCACGGTCCAGTGACTGTCTGACTGAGAGAGAAACTTTTCTTCCCAGCAGGCGAGATTTATGTCTCTATCTCTCTCTAACTTCCTCTTCTTTATCTGGAGTTGGGGGGTGTATAATCCAAAAATGAGCAGAGCAGGGCATGTCTAAATGTGAAATAGTCACCTTCTGGCCAGATTATTTTGTCAGAGTGGGGCCGAAACAAAGCTGCAGGGACTGAGCGCAGGTACGGGCCATCTGGCCTTTGAACAGTGACTGAGCGAAGATGCTGGAAGCAGGAATGGAGGCGTTCAGGGACTCGTAAACTAATTTGGTCGCACTGTATGTACTGCAACAGCAGGAAATCTCTGCCCCCAGTGTCCAAGACAAACATTCATGTACAGGTGGAGAATTAATAGAGTCCTCATGTTGTACCATGATACCATGTTGTAGTCCTTGAAATCTTGAGACCACTTTTCTTGTTTCGATCTCACACAAAGAGAACTTTGGATTTTAGTTCAAGTAAAAAACTACAGCTGCAGCGACATCACTTAATTCTCTGATGCATTCTCTGATTTATTCGTTACCTGTCTGTGAGGAGACATCAGCCAAATCGTCTGGAATAAAATCTGCAAAACAGCCCCTTAAAGTCTTGGTCTTGTTGCAGTCTTGATGCACTCCGGTCTCGGTTTAGGTGATCTCTGCTACAACACTACAATAAACCTGTTTTGCCTTTGCTTCCAGACTCTCTTCCTCTTCCTCTTCCTCTTCCTCTGCAGTCCAGTCCTCCATCTTCTCCATCTTCCATCTCTGGATACTTTCTGCCACGGGCATTTTAGTCTGCATCCACAAAACTCAGCACTCTAATGGCCAGAGTTGGAGGGATGGCTAGAACATTACCTGAGGCGCTTCCAGTACATCATTTCTGAGTGTGTGTGTGTGTGTGTGTGTGTGTGTGATGGGGAGGGCGATGCATGTGGTAGTATGCTGTTGCACTCTGGTGGCCTGACATGGCATTTCACTGAGAGACTCTGCTGCACCTGACGAGCTGATGTGGATAATCTTAATGTGCCTGCAGACAGCAGCTGACATCAGTCAGTGTGATCACACCTGTGAGGTGACGTGTGTCATATTCATGATTTCACAGTGAAAGGTGTGTGTGAAGACACACACAGACACACACACACACACACACACACAGTTGACAGAGTATTTCTTTATTATACAAAAATAGTTTATATAAAAACAAATAAGTTATGAATTCCAGCAGCTGCTTTGTGTTTTTCCTCTTTTATAACACGACCTCTCTTTCTTCCTCTCATTCTGCACACACACAAACCAAACACACACACACACACACACACACACACACACACACACACACACACACACACACACACACACACGCTTTGCCACTTGTGTTGGTCACTTCAGTCCTTGAACGTCTCCCAACATACAGTAGTTGTAATTTCAGTCCTCTTCGTCTCCTCCTCTGTCCTCGCCTCCTACCCAGCAGCTCAATCTGCTGAATTCACATCAGTCCACGTGCTGGACTGTTCCTTCTTACTTCCCGTAGAACATCTCCATGAGCACGTCCTCGATGTTCACGCTCCCTATAACGGGTCTGAAGAAGAGCTGAGCGACCACCAGCGGGCTGATGGTCCTCAGCATGGACAGAGCTATGAGCAGCTTGGCGAACCGGGTCGTGTCCTCGCGGTGGATCAGCCTGACGTGCTCGTTCAGAGCCTGGTGCGCCTCCCGACGCAGAGACTGGATGTAGTGGAGACAGCGCAGACCCTCCACATCTGGAGGAGGAGAGGAGAGGAGAGGAGAGGAGAGGAGAGGAGAGGAGAGGAGAGGAGAGGAGAGGAGAAGTTCAGACCTCAAATAATCACAGATGAAGCAGATTAATGTCTCATGTCAGGGTGTCTGTTGAGCTAAATAAATCCATGTTTGGACAATTTCCAAACTTCTAACTAGAACAGTGTGCGAGCTGCTCTGACAGCCGGTGCCACCTGTGCCAAATAACTTTTACGCACAGGTGTGCAGCCTTACCTGGGTTAAACAGCACAGCTCCCTTCAGGTACGCGTACTCCTTCGTACTGATATCCACACTCCAGCACTTCTTCAGAAAGGCTTTGATAGCTTCGATATCCACGATAGAGACCCCGGGGGCCGCCCCCCTGCTGTGTCCGGCCAGCGCCGGCTCGCTCTGCCTGTCCGGTAAACCCGTGAGGATGCGCTGCAGCATGCTGGGCTCCACCGTCTCCGTGGTCTCAAAGTCCACCCGGTCCTGTGCGAGTCCCAGCACGAGCAGCGGCGCCCAGCCGCTCCGGATCAGCATCAGCTGGTCGTCCTCGGGCAGCTCGCGAAAACAGGGCACGTTTTTCACGAAGCGCAGCGTCTTCACCAGGACCGCCGAGGCGGCTTTGCACGTCACCTGCGGGGAGCGCAGGATGCCTCTGCGGCGCGTCGAGCCGCAGGAGCACGCCTGCTGCTGCTGCTGCTGCTGCTGCCGGAGCTCCTGCAGCGAGGCTGGGGGGGCGGCGATGGTGGAGGAGGTGGAGGAGGACTTGTGGAGCAGTTGTTGCAGTGTTTGTTGTTGTTGCTGTTGGCGGGGTTGCTGCTGCTGCTCTTCAGCAGTTGCGAGGCTGTCGCTCTTTAAGATGCTGTACAGGATGCTGTTGTTGTTGCTCCGGCCGCTGGCACCGCGGCAGCGGCAGCCCTCCAGCGTGGCCATGGCCGCATGTGACGGAGCTCAGCGCGTCCCGGGCTGAAGCGCCGGAGGTCAGTGACGGAGGCAGCCTGTGTTCTTCCCCTGACAGCTCCGACTGAAGGACAGCACGTTTATATTAGCTCCTGTGCTTTCAGAGCTTCTTCAGACACTCTGCATATTCCGCCTCCTCTGGCTGAGGCACCTCCTCCTCTCTCTCTCTCTCTCTCTCTCTCTCTCTCTCTCTCTCACACACACACACACACACACACCTACAAACACACACACCTACAAAACACACCTCTTTAAAAAATGACATTTATTTTGCAAGAAGCCACTTCAGACAATAATCTAATCTACATCAGTCAGCAGCTTAATTAAACAGATTGTCTGTTTGTGTTTGCCTCACAGACAGACAGGCAGACAGACAGACAGACAGACAGACAGACAGACAGGAGTCCACAGTCTATTCTCAGCATTACCTTGAATCTCTGGCAGTGCTGTTTATCAGGCGGGGAGCTGGTAAAAAAATACAGGCCAGCAACGGATCTGAAGGCTTAATTATTTTAGGGACAATTTATATGATTTTCTATGAGAAAGAAGCAGGAAGAGCTGAGCTGTGAAGGCCAGCCTCCAACCTTGACTCGGACACACTGATATTGATTTAACCGTGAAAACAGGAGCTGGTGAATTATGATGTCATGACTCAATGCTCTCCTTGCCTCTGTCACTGAAGGAGGATGGGTAGCGGGGAGGATGTGAGGCAGGAGGAGGAGGAGGAGGAGGAGGAAGACTGGGAGACAGAGAGAGAGACAGGTCCAGATAAAGCAGATGAATTTGAGGTTTATCTTAACTGCTCCTGTGAGGGATCACAGGGTTAGGGCTGACTGCTACCTGAGAGACACGCCGAGGCCAGAAACCAGAAAAACAAGCAAAGAAGTTGTGAGAGGAAACACAAAGGCCTGACTTACTTTACAGCATGTTGGTGTGGCCACATAAGAAATGCCGTCAAACTAATACCCCCACTCTGCCACACAAGGGTCTGCACAGAAGGCCGTCTTGTGCACGGCCACGCTCATGAAACAGCTTCAAGCACGGACCTCTGAGTCCTCTGCTCTGCTGCGTTGAAGGACGCAGGCTATGAATGGAGGCAGGATGAAAAACTTTTGCAGTAGTGCTACAACATTGTTCAGAGGCTGAATGTCTTTGTATTGATTTGGTGGAGAGAGAAAACAGAGAGATTTTTCACATGTTTATATCAAGGACAGCGCCGGATAAACAGCCTTCGCCCGGGCCTGTCTCTTCTGCTGCTCAAGGCTCAGCCAGCGCAGGTTATAAAAATCCTTCTGTCTCAAGGAGAGATTCCATTATTGTTGCAAAAGCACAGAGTTGAAAAGACAGCTACAGTGCTCTGTCGCTCTTTGTCTTGCTCTCAGCTTCCTTTGTTTATTTATCAAATTTGTACAAGATGTTCTTAAGTAGCTCTCCATCTCCGCCGTCGTACCTCAGACGGAGCAGCATGAAAATGTTTCAGAACATTTCTTTAATATTTTAAAACCACACAGTTGGCCGCGGCTCATGAGCAACTGGACCTGATTTTAGATTTAAAGACGCTAAATGTGCATAAAAAGATGCACATTAGATCTGATGAATAGAAAATCTTGAAGTCTGATTCATTATAATTCCAGAAATAAACATGATTCATGCACAAAATGAGAAAAACTAAAACTGAAAGCTACTTAAAGTTTTAAAAAACAAACTAAGATTTTCCATCTTGGATGATTTTTGGCAATGCCCGTGGTTACCACGGTTACGACAAGCACAGCTGAGTAATATAGCAAACGCTCGTTAAGTGGCTGCTTTGTCAGAAGCGGCTGGTGTGTCTGTTGACGGCGCAGGAGAGGAGCAGACATTTTGAGGATCAGCGCAACGATGCTAATTAAAGTTCCAGTGAACTAACGTGCACGGCAGCAGCACCTTTAATTGGTGTCATTGCTGACACCTGTGTTTACCTGCTGAGACACACACACACACACACACACTCACGTCAACAAAATACAAACACACCAAAGTTTAATAATTACAACACGCTTGGATCTTCGTCGGGTCGAAATATGAGTGAGATCAATGTGTGTGTGTGCAGGCGTCATCCACACACGCAGTGAAGTTGAATATTATTTTAATCTTCCAAAATGTCGGCCGTCTTCTCTGGCAGAGACGGGCTGACAGCTGGCCGTGGTCACATTGTGCTTCTTCTTGTGGCTGCTTCACAATAAAGCTCCACCTGTGATTCTCCGAGCTTTCAGCAAGAAGCAGTATGAAATGTTCAGTTTGCCTCAGCAGGAACTTAATCCAGCTCTGACTCAGTGTTAACAGTGACTGTCCTGCCCTCACACATCGTCTGCCAGCTCTACTCTCTCTTTTGATTTTCGTAGCCTCGTCATCCCCTCTTCTCCTCTACCATTATGTCCGCAGAGGCTGCACTTACATTGCTCGCTTACCCAGCTCTGTTTCTGGCACAACACCGGCTCATCTCCCCTGACAAAGCCTCCTCTCCTTCCCAATGGTCCAAAACACCAGGAGGAGGTACGAGGATTGTCGCATGGTGCTCTGAGCTCGCAGCCCCGGCTAACAAACAGAGCTAACATGAGCTAACAGCGGCTACAGTTGGCAGCAGCTTACTTCACTGGACATCAGAGGACAAACCAGGAAACATTTTCTCCATAAAATTTCTCCAGTTTCACCCAAAATCAGTGAAATAGTTGGTGGTGTGTGACTTTGTGCCGTAAAGCGTTACGTACTTCTCACAGGTGATCGTACACGAAGCACAGACAGACAGAGAACTCTTCACCTGATTACAGGTTACAGAAAACGTTGCACAATGTTGCCGTAGTTGCAGATTGCAGCTGATTTTTCTGGCACGATCAGGAAACTGAGGCAGTATGATTGGAAAAGGTGGAAAGTTTGGGCATAAGACGGTAGGGAGTCAGTTGTGGATTCTAAGGTAACATTGATTCTTATGTTCAGGTGATCGTCCACTAATGAACAGTTGGTAGCAGCAGTAGTTTCCATCTTATATTTAATTTCTTCCATATTCTGTAAATAGATCTTACACAGTGGACTGAGACGGATCAGCTGATTGCTGTAGTTGGAAACACCTGGGCCCGGTGAGTTCACCTTTATAAAGCACACCTGTGTGTCTTGTCTCTGTTTGACTGTCTCTTCCTGTCTTCTGCTGCACGGCTTTGTTTCTCTCATTCACGCAACATCTCACACGTGATTAGAAGTGTGCAGATGTCGAAGGTTTGACGCTGCTCTGCATTCTAGAAGCTGCACAGTAAAGTTAAAGTAGCCGCACAGTCCTGGTTATCAGCGTCACAGGTCCAGTTTGTTCCGAGTTTTCTGTGATAAAGAGCAGACTCCTTCTCTGGCCCAGCGCCTGCTGGTCCCAAGCCCAGTTTAAAATGGTTCAGCATGGAGAGAGACCTTCTCACAGCTCGATCCCATAACTTTAAGGACGTGAACACACTTCCCACAGAACACCAGCACCCTGTCTGTGTTTGTCCACGGCTAGCAAACTGTCATATTTCAGCATTACAGTCAAAAAGTGTTTTTACAGTTTAGCAGACAGACACAGCAGCAACGCTCGCTCCGCTCCACGCCGGGAACGGCAAGTTTATGTCTTTAAAAAAGGAAGAAACACACACACACACACACACACACACACACACACACACACACGCTCGTCTATCTGCACACCTTAAATTAATTGCTGCGACACCCAGACAGTAGCAGTCAGACAGCATCAGCCACGCTGCAACTTTGTGCCTAGTACAAGGTCAGAACCAAAGACACGGCTTCAGTGGGGACATGGGAAAGAGAGCGCGGAGCACATGCAGGAATTAAAGCCGGGGCGGGAAGACGGAGTAAAGGTCCATTAATCCTGTAATTTAGGATGTCAGCGCTGCCAGAAAAGCAAACATTTAAAACGACTGTGTCAACTTTAGTCCCAGCATCCACGAGGGTTTCTCACAGCTCTGTAGCTTCAGTTTAACCCACATCTGTGCCAGCAGTTGGCCGATCGCTCCGATAAATACACAAAATGTTTCCAATAAGTGAGTATTGTTATTGTATGTGCTTTTGCAGCGGTAAGCATTTCCTGAAGGCCGCTGGCACAAATGAAATTTTTAAGGTTGCTGTGACCTGAGAAGTCAGCTCTTTGGCACATTCAGTCACGCCGACCTTGAAACACAAGGGTGGAGAGAAACACAAGTTTGTTTTTTTACCAAACACTCGGGGGGCACAGACACCCACAGACACTCCAAGACTGTTCTCAGAAACTTAAGAGGACATCTTTGTGTGATTCATGGCTTTGCATCAAATGGCTCTCCTGGAAAAGTCTTGTACCGCATTGTTTGTTGATTTGTTGGGTGCTCTTCTGGCGGTTGCTATAGTGACTGCCTCCATTTTCTCTTTGTGGCTGCTCACATAAAGGACCGTGTCCTTGTCTCCATAATAGTTACAAATTGAATACTGCACTTTCCAAGGACTCATGTCACCAACTTGCAGCAGAGTGAGTGCGTGTGTGTGTGCGTGCGTGTGTGTGTGTGTGTGTGTGTGTCGGAGAGGAAGAAAGAAGACAAGTTTGCATTAAATGTGATGAATGTGAAGTAAAATGTATCGTTTCTTTGTTGGTCCTGATTTATTTTGTGAGTCGGGTAATACAAAAGAAGTAATAATGGAATTATATTAAGCACGAACGCTTCAGTCGCCGTGAAAAACAAAATACTTAAAGACACAAAGCGCACAAAGATTCAGAGAGACAAGCAAGCACAGGCAGAGAAATAAAACCACCTGTAGGTAAATGATTATCAGCGCGTACTCGCAGCACTAATGGATCACCGTTCATTCATATTTTAACTGGAAATAATGAATCATAGCTTCCAGAGAGGAAAGACAGAGGGCTGAAAGCTGCTACCTGCGCCGCTGTTTTAATTCAGACGGACCCAAAAAGGTGAAAACAAACCTTTTATTAAGAAAACTGGCAGGAAAGGAGCGCTGAGGCTCGACGAGCAGATGGATGTTTAAATTGTTTAGATCTATTCCTCTTTATCTTTCATTTATCCTCCGTTTAAATCTCAACGTAAGCCCACTCAGACATGAAGGTTTCAGGAAAACAACCAGATGAAGATCATGTGTTGTGACAGAAAGCTCTCATGGTGTTTGCCAAACTTACTGATCTTTATTGGAGCCCAGAAAAGCTGTTTTTGAGTAAGACTCTGCACAGTAATGGATGTTCTTCTTCTGTGGATCACCTGAGCGTTTTCTCTCCTCTCAGTTCGTGTGTGTCTTGTAACGTAGCCGTTAACAGGCTCACACAGTCGGGTGATTTCCAGCTTCAGGACGCTGGTTTATGATCCGAGATAACCGGTGTTAGTTTTAGTGAGTCACCAAAGAGAGGCGGAGACCGGAGCACAACAGCTGCTGGTATAAAAGGTTTGGCTGCTGGACAGCTTCTGCAGATTTGTAACCATGAACTATAATGAACTTTGATATGAGACACAACAGCGGCGTTAGTAAGTTTGCGTAAAACAATGACTCGGCAGTCGAACCTGCATCTTATCAGTCAGAAACTGGATGATGCATCCCGAGCAGACTCTCTGGAAGTCTGCAGGAAGTCTGCTTGATGAACCGCGGGCTCCACTTAGGACAATGAATTCTGCCTCCACCTGATGGTGTAATTAAAACACAAAATATAATGGAATCGTTGGTGTTTGATATAAATAATCCATAGTGGCTATACAACGGAGGAAGTTCTAATTCTTATTATTTATGTTATTTATGTGCAGTAACTCCATCAGTGAACAAAAACAGCTGCCTGACACACAGAACCTCCTTTTGCTTAACTGAAGCTCTCGCTGAATGTGGGTAAACATGCGATGCTAGTCTACAGTCTCTCCTCTCGTAACAGTATTCAAGGTCGGTGTATAAACACAAGGTCATCCCGCTCATAACAAACAAAGGGCAGATATGCCGGCTTACATGATTCTGCTGTTACAGCAGTACTCTTTGGTCGTGTTCTAACGTGTGGCGGTGAAACATAGTACTCTAAATTTGCAGTAATTACCAAGAGGTTGTTTGTTTTTAGGTTTTCTTGGTGTTTTTTCCGCCGTGCACAGCCTTGACGACGACGTCTGTCATTAATGAACGTCTTTGTACTGACTTGAAAAAGATAAGATTAAAATATTAACAACTAAATAGCATTTTGTGAAGCTGTGTGTATTTAAAAGAGCAACATTTTCAGCTCTGTCTTAAGGTAGTCCAGCTGAGATCCCCACGTGTGGGAGCGACGGGCCACAGTGACTCAATCTGGGGCACGATGCCCTTCAAACTGCAGCTTCAGGTTCACTCCAACCACCCAAACACGGGAGTGTTGAGTTCAGCCGGGAAACTTGGCAACCGGCTGCCAACGAGAACCACCTGTGTGTCGACGCTGTCTCTCTCAGGTTGTAACGTCCTGATAAGTCTTCGTCTTCTTGTGTGCGCACAACAATTAAAGCAGATAATCCTGTAAACCTTCTGTCAGTCAGCGTCTGCGCTTTGCACCGTGTAGATAACGAAGATCACTGCAGTGGTGAATCAAAGCGTCCACGCTCTTCATCCTGCATAACTTTAAGCCTTAATATAATGTGAACAGGTGAGTTGTATATAAATTCACCCTCAGTACAGTTGTCATGAACGGGGAAATTAGCTACAGAGACCAAAACTGTTTTTTGTACCAGGCTGTAAACATGTTTATTTCTGCTGTCTAACATGGGGACTTATGGAGACTGACTCACTCTTGCAACCAGTAACATATATTGATTTTAGCACTTTAAATGTTCAATGATCAGAATAACTCATCGCACATTCAAATAAAAATGAAGCCACTACAGCTGAATGAGGGAGTGAGCGCGAGGCAGGGCAGAGGCGGGATGCTGCAGCTGTGATGTCCTTGTTGTGGATAAATTGTGTGTTGAACATATGCCACTGGGACGTGAGCTAATTAGCCAAGGTTGAGTGGGACCCTGGAGGGTGCAACTGGGAGTGTGTGTGTTAGCATGTAAGGAGGAGGGAGGGGCTGCCAAGGTCAGACCCACGACCGTGCATGTGCTACCGAATCCTGCAGAACCAGAGGGGGAACCGCTCGTACAGGTCCACATGAAGTCCACGACACCGCCTTCATCCGGCGATCTCACCTCGGTGGTCACAAAGGATTCACATTCAGTGTGAAAAACAGATTTAGACACAACGTCGTCCTTTTATTCTCGTCTCTGCTCGTCCTTGCTCATCAATTTATCTCAAACAAATATGAAATAATGCTCCTCTTTCATATGTACAGCCATCACTGAAAACACACGAGACATGCACGCATCGTGTGTGTGTGTGTGTGTGTGTGTGTGTGTAAAGGCTAGCCGGTGAAATATGAAATATTGTAGCTGCTGCAGAATAATTTATGTCCTTCCTATCTCATTCTTTATTGGTCTCACAGTGACTACAGTATGAATATTTTTGCCTTACAGCGTATCGAGGACAGGGTCATGTTTGCATAAGAAGGTAAATTATGACACTAATAACAATGTCGGCATGGCAGGGAGGGAGGTGGGAGGAGGTGAGGACGAGAGGGGGAGAGAGGGAAAGACCGCGCTGAGCAGAAAAATCAAAGTTTGGATGTTTGACTGACTCATTTTCATTTCCATCCCTAAAAATCCTCATCAGATGTCAGCGAGGTATTCTTCATGTGAGACCAGCGCACCTTGAGCAACAACAAACAGGTTTTCAGACCCCTGTAATAGATTTGCAGACAGGCAGTGAGTCATGCTGTCTAACTTTGCTTCTGTGTGTGATTAAAGATCCATAAGACCTTGAAAATGCGACATTTTTTATCTTTTAATATGCCAACCTGAAAGCACTGAGCTTTCTTTCTTTCTTTCTTTTTCAAAGCGTCGGGGAAGTTAGTCATCACGCTCTGAAAACTTTAGAAATCACTTACAGACAATTATTTTATACAACTTCTTCCACAGCAGCTCTACTCCACTACATGTCAGAGGGCACCCTGCATCTTTTTTAGTTACCTTCTGAGTAGAAGCAGTAGAAAGTCTTTTGAATTTCAAACACTTGCCTCACTCTCTCTTCGCTTTCTGGCTCCATATGTGAATCTTTTCATACAGTATCTCAGCAGGAGCTTTACGTTACATGTGAGGGAGTTATTTCAGACCGGCTGAACTTTGAGGCGGTGTGATGTTCAAAAAAAAAAGTCACACTTGCACGTTCGCAGCAAAGAAAACGGAAATAAGAGTTAAAAGTTGACTGAGTACAACACAACCTGAAACAGTAAGAATAGAAATGTGATAAGTTGGTGTGTTTATGATGGAAGTCTTGAAGTTGCCTCACTAAAACTCTCTGATCCAGCTGATTTGTGTCTCACACACTGACGGTCATGATCAATATCCACAAGTGTGTGAAGAATTAAGTCAAATTCATTCACAAAGGTCAAACACATTTGTTGCATAATGCTGATAGCACGGGAGGACACGGAGAGAGATAAAAACGAGACAACAACAACAACGGATAAAGAATAAGTGTGTCACACTGCAGAAAACGGGGTCAGGACATTTGCGTGTGCGCGCCTGATAATAATCCCAAACATAATCTTTTTTTTTTTTGTCGCTACATCGAAGACGACCATGAGGAACAAAGTGTCGGTGTAGTTTCTGGGAAAGTGTCACACCCTCGGTGCAGAAATCGAATCCACGGATCAACACGACATCAAACTGCAGAGAAGAATAAATATGTGAGTGGATAAAAATCCGAGTTTCCAGCCAGCTGCCATCCACAGTCACGTGGGGCACTGTGTGCTGTGATATATAGTCATACATTACCACATTATGTTCGGCAGCTCTTTGAGAGCCAGATCCTGCTGCTGCCCCGCTATCTCTCAAGGTCTGCCTCTGTCTGCTCTGGCTTAGCCAAGGTCACCCGCTCCACTGCAGGCTCCCTCCGCAACCTTGAGCGACTAACTGACCGGGAAATGTGTGTTCTCCCCGTTCCACCGCCTACGTATCCCAGTGTCAATCAGTCTGATACAGAGCAGGGCTGTCGTTAAATGTTCCAGCGTGCTGCCACTTGTGCGTTAGGTCAGTCCAGTAGATGTAATCTGAAAAAAAACACACATTCGCTCAAGGTCCAAGAAATTAGGAGAAGGAGTTCAGCTCCTGGAGGAAGGATAACTGAATCAAGTGCCTCGATGCAGCAGCTTTTACACCGCTTTGATGCGTGTGTTGTGTGTCTGTCTGCAAACTAAATCATGAGATGATGAGAAACTAGAAGAGTGCGCGCCGTGTGAGGCAGCAAAGACAATCAGATGTGCACGAAAACATCAGGCTGATGGAGCCGGTGGTAGATCAGCTGTGGGCAGCTGCACGCAGTCGAACAAACTCATGACCCCATAATAAAATAAACTGGAGTGTGTGTGAGTGTGAGTGTGTGTGTGTGTGTGTGTGTCCATGTTTAATCCAGCAAAGAACTTCAAAGGATCTTGACTAGCAGCAGGCCTTGAGGAAATAGTGATAGAGGTTCTTAAATCGCAGAGTTACAAAGACAGAAAAAAATATAAGTAAACAGTATATGACTGTTCCAATTAACAAGGCCACATACTAAAAGCTTTCTGAAATAAAGGCAAGCCACAGAGTGCTACAGAGCATTAAAGCCACAATAGTGAGAGTGTATCTGAGACCTTGGCTTTGATATGAAATCTCGTGGCCTTGCCTTCACCGCCCTCCATGGTAAAAGCTCTTTGTGACGAGGAAATTACTTTATGAACCACTGAAAGACGCTCCAACACTTCAACCTTCCTGTTAGTTTCATCGCTAGGCCATGAGAAAAGTGTGTTATGGTTTTTTTTCCCCCCATTTTTGAAATTACAGCAGCTCATCATTGGGTTTTTTTTTTTAATCAGTCATCGCGGCTTCGTCTCCTTCATTTTTTGACCTGTCTCACTTTTTCTTAGACAGAATATTTAAAATACCGTTTGTGCCCGAATGTGTCAAACTCTTCATCTGTTAATGTGGAAATGTGAGTAATTTGTGTTAATATTCACAGCCCGTGTGTGAGAGGCTGCAGTACGCAGCTTTACCTTCAGCCCTTTAAACAATTCGAACCTCGGCTCGGAACAAGAAGTCTGTTTTTCATTTTTTCCAAGGTCCTTGGAAATCAGTTTGTTTGAATAGGCGCACACTGCTGGTCTTGGCATTGGGTGAATCATATTTATGAGTGTGTTTTTGTTTAGGTCTGTAAGGGGTTGGTTCCTTTAACATGTACCTGGAATGTTCAATACCAAACATGTGTCTCCCGCGGCCTTGAGACTTCACAGGGCTCCGACTGCCGGCGCTCAGCTCGGTAAATACAGTTTCCTCCTGTGGCTCTCTGTTTGGACAGGAAACAAAGAGGCTGATCAAACACCGGCTCAGAAGGCCACGGCTGCACCGAGCTGGAATGGAGTCGCAGGTCTTTCAAAGTACTTTGAATGGGTGGAAATAACATGTCATATTTAGCGTGAACATCCATCAGTTTGCCGCCCTGCTGAGTTTCTATCTTCCCAACATGAATCACGCAGCGTGGATAACTTTATCTTAAACTTGCATTTTGTTTGCACGGTGAGAAGCAGTATCACAGTGTGACACGCAGTGTTTGCTGTCAGTGCCCGGCTGCTTGCGTGCTGCAGATTTACAACCTAAGACTGTGTGACATCATAGATTATCTGCAGCGTGGGGCAGATGATGGGAAGCATTAGCTGGATGGATAGACGCTGCGTGAGGGAGGGAGGGAGGATAGACAGTGAGCAGAAGGAGTGTGTCAAAGTCAACAGGGTTAATAAGTTAGGTGTTGGTGCTTCCCCCTTGTGACTGCTTATTAAACTGCATCAGGTCACTCATGAAATCTTCATCGTTAGCAGACGAGCTAATAAAGGTGCAAATCTTACACTTTCATGAGTGATGACTCATGCAGGATGTATCATAAATTCATGTTGCTTCTTTTCTCTTCTTAGCTTCCTCCGTCAGCGTCCTCTTCAGCCTTTTCTCCGCTGCCTGCTTGCCTAGCTCCGGTTCTGGCACGACACTGGCTCCACACCCGGGGCCTGAAAACCTCCTTCTCTTCTTCCTGGTTGTCCAGAACGCCTGTGGTACAAACAATTACACTGCCCCGGCGCTCTGAGCTAACATGAGCTAACAGCAGCTACAGCTGTCAGCAGTTTACTTCACTGTCCTTCGGGAAAGTCTGTAAATCACAGAGAGTTGAGGCGGAGCAGCCGGAGGACATCAGAGGGAAAACCTCCATAAAATCTGATCTCATTCAGCTGATCACACGTCAGTGTGGCATCAAAAAGTGACACGGTGACTCCATCATGTTAGTGATGAGCAACAGGAACTCGTGATACATTAATTAATGCAATAAATCATCATGTGTCATGCATTAGCTAAGCATTGCTATTATTAAGTATATAATGTGTAACCTTGTGATGTCCGTACTGAGAGGAGCTCTCAGTGACGTCACACGCTTGTGCGTAAACATCCTGCACGCTGAAGGTCGGTTAATTATTACACAGAAATCATCAACAAACTAATAGATATTTTTGTTCTCCTGCACTTAACCACCCAGAGACAGTGTATGTGTTATTATTGTTGGCATGATAGCAATGATAACATACATCCGCGTTCGTCTTTATTCAGGTGAGAAATAAGAGATCAGTTTAAATTTTCAGTTCCTGTCTTTATTGTTCAGTTCCCGTGAAAACAGCACATGCACAGTTGCATCACTCCATATGAAAATTATGACACATATTCAGTACACACTCCTGACAAATCACTAGAAATCACATTAATCTTTCAGCAGCTCTGTGATAAGTGTCATCTCGTTTGTGGATGAGTTCTTGGCGCCGGCGTTACTCCTCTTTGCTCTCTGCGAGCTCTTCCCTGAACGTCTCGTTTGACATCTGCAGAAACGGAGTACTGATCTCGCTCGACTGCTTGTCACCAGCCACTCGCAGCAGGCAGCTGAGGACCATGTCCTTGGCCACGCCGGCCTCCAGGTTCCTTTCCCGACTTAGCTGCAAAGTGATCTGGTCCAGGCTGGTGAGGACCAGCTCTGAGCACAGCAAAGGGCAAATGGGGCCCGTGTCAGAGTCCCCTCCTCTGGCCATGTTGTCCATCATGTATTGCTGGTACAGATCTATGAGTTTTTCCTCCAGATAGTGATTCAGAAGAGAGTTGGAGAATGGAGCTTCACTCCCCTGGAACAAAAAGCTCCGATCACGGGTACTCGCCAATCTCCAGGGATTTGAACCTCCCCTCTGTGGACGCAGCAGTCCACCCTGAGACGTCTGTCCCGGTGGAGAATCCTCCACAGCTGGGAGGACATCACAGGACTGAAGGAAGGGGCCGGCGGCCTGGGTGTCAGTGCAGAGCCGGAGCTCCCCGTCGTTGGTTGACAGAGGCAGCACCTGGTCGCCTCCGATATGAAGGTCGCTGTAGTTTTGACAGATGCTCTGACAGAAGGAGGGAACCAAGAAAGGGGAGTCACTGCCTGAACAGGCCTGAGCTGGGATCTCTATCTCTGGAGACATCCGTTTGCATGTCTGTGCTCTGCGGGGATCCAAAGACTGCAGAGGAGGAACGTACGACTCCGGAGCACTCCTGTCGTCCACGCGACCTGTCTGCTCAGGGGAATTGTGGTGAACCGGTGGAGCGTGTCTGGTGGAGCCTGGCATGAGCCTAGCAGCTGCTCTCTGCAGCCAGTACACACTCCGGAGAGGCTTCTGAGGAGGGAGGGGATCCACCTCCACCAGGTCGACGTAGGTCATGCTCAACAATCTGCCTTCACAAAGCATGGCTGCAACAAAGAGCACAAACGGAGCCCAGTTATTAAAACACACACACACACACACACACACACACACACACACACACACTTCTTCTTACATATTTCATGTTTATATTCAGTTCTAATATTTAATCTGTTTATATTTCTGCATGTGCAGCGTGGAGACGGCTAGATCTGCATTTTATTGTACAATCCTGCATCATATTAGACACATTATCATATTTCATGGCAAAAGAATTTGAAGTAAATTTATATAGAATCAAATATTTTAGATTAGACTTCATTTTACAGTGAAATACTGTAATTTTACGGCAAAACCTTTATTTATTTTAAACAGCATTCCTGCAGTCAAATATGACAAAACTGTTTTTCTTTTATATAAAAATAATAAATAAAAAATCCTTTTACCATCATAGCAAAAAAAAATCATTTGTTACAGTAAAATTGTGGAAATGTAGCTGCCAGTTTTTTAACCTATCAGAGCATTCACAGCCTCACAAAACACAAACAATCATAAAAATATCACCACTCACTGATAAACAGCAGATCACTGAGAATAAATCACCTCTTTGAAGGTTTAAATGTTAGTCATGATCCGTTTGTGGATGAAGAAGTCGACTTATTGACACCCCAAACAGAAAAAGTCAGACATAAATCAGACTCCTACCTGCAGTCTCTCAGCTCTCGAGTGTCTCTCTGAAACATCGTTACAGCCGCCCTAATATATACTGCATCTGATTCAAGAGTACCCACATCAAGAGGAAGTGGGAATGTCATCTCTCTTCTTTCTTCCCATTTCTGCAGCTTTAATGTCGCAGCTGAGTTCATCATGAATATATTCCAACTCATCATCTTGCCAAATGATCTGATTTTCCTCGGATTGTTACAGGCTGCGAATGTTTCCCTTCTGTTCTCTGAGTTTTACAGCCTTACATGAGAACGCGGCTCCATCTGTGTTAGTTTGTCTTCTTGCCCAAAGAAGTGAAACATGCAGATGTTCCGTTCTTATGAATAATCATAATCATGAACCAGAGAAGTTCTGTTTCTCCATAGAAAGAAACAGGTGTGTGTGTGTGTGTGAGAGAGAGAGAGAGAGAGAGAGCTTAAAAGCAGAAAGGAAAGTCATATTTAATATGATCAAAATATCAGGAAACAGAAAGTCGACATGTCGATTCCTATTTTCGTTTTCTGATTGGTCGCACCGCAGACTGAGTTCGCCCTCGGTGAGGCAGGCAGGTGTGTGAGTGTGAATAACTGAGCTGTTTGGAGGCTTACAGCTTCACTCCTCCTCGGGTGTGTGTGTGTGTGTGTGTGTGTGTGTATGGCAAAGCAGAAGTGTGACTTCACGCTCAGTTATGTAACCACAACTCCTCGCTTCCCCCTTGAAACTCAGCGCGGCCTTCAGCATGTTTAAGTGAATGCTGAACTTTGTCTGAGACCTTCCTTGTAGTTTTTAGTTCCTCTGGTAGAAACCTTGAATCTCCTTCCAGGTAAATCCAGGTGAGGTCTAAATCAGTTGTCTGGTGAGGGCGATGGAAACTTTCAGACTGTATTCATGACCGAGATGAAAGTCTGTGGCTTCTGTTAAGACTCTTTTATCCAGACTTCCTCCACTTGCTGACGGGGAAGCCCGACAATGGAAGCGCGTGAAACACGAGAGAAAACAATGTATTATTAATGAGCCGAGGAAACCTGGACATGACTCAACTTTATATCACCTCTCCAGTTCCAGTTTGTTCATGCAGCTGACTCAGACATTCACATGAAGCCAAAAACATGAACAGTAAAAACTCATTTCATAGTTTAATCGCACCTGAAGCAGCAAAACAAACTCTGGTTCTGGTTCTTGGACAGTTTGAACTGAACCTGAAGACTGATTTGAGGCTGCATGTAGAAATTATTGTTATGGTGCCATTTCTCTCCGAGCACCGGCATCATGCAGCGCAGGCTGACCCTGTTCAGCTACAGACAGTTCATGAGAGGCTTTTTTAACGCTGACTTGCAGAACCGGTTCTGGATTTTCTAGATTGTTTGATTGTTTCTGTTGTTTCTAGATTGAAATAATCTTAACTCTGTTAATAATCTAGAAACAGAAGCAGAGCTGCTGGTTCTGATCCGCACCTCTTCCTGATAGTTCATGTCATCACGTCAGCTCATCATAACTAATCATGGATGTATGCGCGCTACCTGCAACACTACGGAGCAAAACATTACAGGAGATGCAAACCTACACATACTGTGAGCTCATCGTTTGACTATTTTCATGCAAACTAATTGGAATGAAATATTTCAGAGGGAGCTCATGTAGCAGCAGCTGGTGCTTTCACAGCAGTGATCTATAGAGAGAGAGTGAAGTGATAAATAACTGCCTCCACATCGCAGCTTGAATGAACTCCCAACAGTAAGAATGAACAGTTCCGGTATGAAGAGCCTCTCCGGGCTCTGACTCACACCTGTCCTCACTGCAGGGTGTGTTGGCCTGCCTGAGTCAGGATACCTGACACAGGCCTTCATGCTGCTCGGTGGAGTGTCGAGTTACCGGGGCCCCGTTGCTAGAGCAATGTTGCTGAGCAACATCCGACAACATTAAAGACTGTGATGAGATCAGGTTAGAGAAGAGGCTCGAGACTGTGTGTGTGTGCGTGTGTGTGTGTGTCAACACAGAGCCAGAACCAGTGTGAAGGTTTCAGCACCCTGGACAGCGGCCGGCCAGGCTCGGAGAACTTTGGGTTCGTTTGTTCTGGGAGGAGGAGATGATGGACGGACTCTTCACACACTCTGTGGCAGCCTGTGTGTAGAGGAATGTTCAGGAAGATCAACAATGTGTTCCGTCCAAACCATCACGGACACAGAGGGCGGGATGGGGGCTTCGGGGTTCGGTCCGAGGAGGACTATCACAACGCCTGCACCGTCAGGCTGGTCCGCAGCACCTCCATGCTCGTGGTGGGTGAGCGGAGTCAGGCTGCAGCCGAGGGCTCGACTCTGAAGCGGAGCAAAAGCACCGTGAGCATCGAGTCGACCTTGTACTATTATCAGAGGCACGAGGACAGGATATGGCTGTACTCGCAGAATCAGAACTGCCTGGAGTACCTGGAGGCCCTCGTGGCCTTGAGACGGCAGTACACAAAGAGTGTGAGTGACTTGAAAAGTAACGACAGCAAGGCCACGGTGTCCTCCAAGAAGAAGCCGCCGCCGCCGCCGCCGAAGAAGAAGCAGGAACCGGTAAGATTGTGCGTCATGTGTGGCAGAGCGCGTGGCAGAGCGCGTGGCAGGAGGTGTCAAACAAATGTTCTCCTTTACGCAGAGACCAAGAGCCAAACCTTCAGCCCCGCCGGTCCCGGACGAGGAGGACACCCTGCAGTTCTTTGACGCGGTCATCGCCAGCTGCGACAGCGAGCCTCTGCGCAAACCTTACACCGACGACGGACACGCGGACGTGGACTTCATAGGTGAGCCTGAGAGCCTCTGCGCACCTGCACGGATCCTCCAGAGAGTGATGAGTGTTCTCCTCTTCACATTTTAACTGACCCACAAAACATCATTTATTACATCACGTGACTGGAACTATAAACGGTTCTATAATATGGAAAAGCTGTGCTATAATATATAAACATATGAACCACTGCTTGGCTGTTCATGCATGTGTGTGTGTGTGTGTGAGTGTGTGTGTGTGTGTGTGTGTGTGTGTGCATTAACATTTTATCTCCTCTGTTTTCTCCAGATCTCCATGGCAACAAAATTAAAGACATCATTAATTAGAGATCTGGAGTAAACAAACGTTCAGTCTCGCAGGATTCACGGAGATCTGTGATTGTTTGATTTTGGAAAACAAAGTTACAACATTTGTAATTTCAACATAAATAACTTAAAACAAATGAAATGATAAACTGATGTTTGACCTCTCAGGGCTTCCGTATGTGCTGCTCTGATGCTCACAGTCACACAGTCTGTTGACTGCAGATGATTTAATAAACCTGAGGAACTTTCCATTTTCTATATTTAATATTTATCCGTGTGTCTGAATCTCATCTGAAAAATAAACTGGCCACAAGCACGCAGATAATTTTAGATCCATCTGTACGAGTGCAGCAATAATCATGTACGATAATATAATTCTCAGAAAGCAGCTGTTCTGCATCGAGTACTTTTACTTCAGTGATATTTTAAATGTTTTACTTCCTGTGTTGATCCACTCGAGCTGAAATCTCTGCACACATCCACTTCACTTATTTGGCCTCATTGTATTCATCATCCTTCTTATCTGAATGAATTCTGTCCAGTCTGAGTTTGTGAGATTCTGAGTTATGCATTTCTGCTGCTCTCTGATCATTCTTGGCATTAAGGTCCAGCTCTCCTCTCTTTCAGTGGCCTCCAGCTCGGCCGAACACGACCTCCACTCTAACTGGGTTCTGCGGGTTCCTCGGGTCACGGACGGCTCCGAGCAGAAAGCGGTTCAAGACTGTGCCAAAGACGGCTCCAAGAAGAAGAAGAAGAAGAACCAGAGCGGGTCCACGAGCAGTCGACTGCAGCTGCAGAGGAACCCGATCCATCTGCCCAAAGTGGTGCAGAGCGCATTCCAGACTCTGCGCTTCAAGCCCAAATTAAAAAAGCAGTGAAGCCTGATGGACACTTGACACGAGCCGCAGTGCCACGTGCTGACGCAGAACTCAGCCTAGTTTGTGTGGACGGACGCCGTCAGGACAATTAGCACCTGCATGAAACATTTAAAGGACGCTTAACGACGTGAAGGTAGTCGAGTTAACTCCTCTTGGTCTCAGATGTTCCGCGGCAGACATTTTGACTCTGCGTAGTAAGAAAAGCACGGTGAGTCAGCACGCGCAGCGCGGGAGCCTGAAACTGAAGCAGCTAAATGGAATGCAGCCATCATTAACTGGCAGAAAAACACGCGTGCGACGTTTCCACATTTCTTGAAACATCGAAACGTTTAGCTCATCTTGAACATTCCGTCTGTTATTTTCCTTTTTTAAATGTTTCTGAAATATTCTCTTTTTTTTTCTCTTTGTTACTTTTCTGACCGTTCGTTCGGTCACGTTTTCAAGGTCTTCCGACTCTCATCTACTCGCTCACACTCTGAGCTCGCGTTTCTCCGTGACATCGTCACACCTTTCATACATTTTGGCCACTATTCGACTTTTTCAAGTCAAATCCCATTAAGTCAATTAGAGAAATCTCATTCATGCATTCACACACAAACTCGAAACTTTCCCTCACATTTATTACATATATTCACATCTTTCATACTTTTTACATAATTGCAGTTAGATTTTAATGTGACGATGACACACAGCACCTTCATCAGGGTCTCCTCTCTCCCTCTCTCTTTCGAGGCATCCACGTTTAGCTTCAGTTCAGCTTCCAGCTGATATTTTGCACTTCTCCAACACGTAAACTTCCATTCAGCTGGAAAACCTTCAAACGTTCTCAGACATTAAGGCTAATATTCACGCTGATTCTCCCCTTCTTTCTTCAGAAGCCTTCAGCCTCAGCGATGTGGATTCAGCTTTTCAACATCCAGACACGCACGCGCGCCACAATTCAGTCTGAAATTGCCTTCTAGTTTTATTTCCTCTCCGGTATCATTTGTTTCAAGGACTTTCTCAACAACTGCAGATTAATTCAAACACCAACCTCAATCAAACTCGGACTGATGTGCCTCGCTTCAAATGAGAAAATATAACTTCAGTGATTTTTCACAGAATAATCTAAAATAAAAAAACTTTCTTCAGCATTCCTCCGACCTCTCGGTTCCTGTGCACACACATCGTTTCTTTAAAAGCCTTTCAGTGGATTTAAATGAGAAACGTTCTGCATTGTAACAGCAAAGGAATTTAGGTTGTTCACAGTTTACAGTTCAAATCTGCAGACTGCGTTCTTCTTCTCGAGGTATCAAAGCCAGCCGTAAAATGCAAAGTGTCCTTGACGGCAGTAAGACAGTCTGAAAGGTAAACATATTTCAGAGCGCTGTGAATATATTTCATTTAAGAGTGAAGGTGACGGAGTCATGGCTGACTTTATTAAATAGATCTTGAAGCAGAAGCACAAACCTTAAAGACATCCAGCAGTGCTGATGTTTCTGGACGTCTTTAACCTCGTGTTGAGAGATTCGTCCCTCAGATTTCTGACAGAACGAGGGTCAATTATTGTTAATTCATTTTTTGAGGGTTTATTTAATGTTCCAGGGTTGATGATTAAATAAAGCCTCGATTCTATGCATGCTTACAAACCACTACCAAAAGATGAAGTAATGCCATTATTCTCCTCAAATATTAAAAAATAATAAAGAAATCGCGTCATCTTCATTTTCTTTTTATTAGAAAAGCAGAAACTGTACAACATTCACTTCTTCTCTGTTTTGGCTTTGGGGCTGAAGAAGGACGACATCGTCTTCATGCCCGTCTTGTCCACCTTCGCCAGACTTTTCTGAGCAGCCGTCATCTTCTTGACCGGCTGGAACGAAAAGACAGCCGTGAATTTGTCGCATGTTGTGAACTTTAAATTTAAGCTGCACAGAAACAGAAACAAACGTCAACGAGGTAAGCCCCCTGAGGATATTCTACAGAGCTGAAAGAAAGCGAGAGGAAGACTCGAGAATGAAAGCAAACAAATGATTCTTTAAGCCGTTAAGAGAAAATGGCTGCTGGTGATCAGAGTCAGAGACTCGCTCTACATTCAGACACTCTGCTCTGTTTGTATTCACTCACTTTGCGTGCAAAGTCTGCACTGTTGAATTTGGTGTAGTCCTCTCCGGCCTCCACCGGTTTGTCTGAAAGTTTCCGTTTCTGCCAAACGAGGAAGTGAGAAAAGCTTTTCATGACAAAGAGCCCCAAATAAACACACACACACACACACACACACACACACACACGTCATGCTGACACAGGATCAGAAAACGCTGTGATGTCAGAGCGAGGTGCAGGACTACACAAAACATGCAGAGCAGCTTCGACAGCGACAGGAGAGAGAGTCGGCTGACTTACCTTGGACGGAGGTTCTGTCTCGATTGGGCTGGTGAGTTCTGGTAACCTGCCGGGTGGAACAGGAGAGGCATGTTTGATCTTCAGCACCACCCGTACATTAACACCGACCACATCAGAGGTCTGAACTTACTGCAAGTGTTTGAGGAGGGCTTTGCTCAGATCTTCACTGATGTACTCTGATATGAGGCCGTGGGCGTAGCGCAGGTAATCCTCTGTATCACAAGAGACAGAACGGCAGCGCCAGTAATTAAAACATGATCCTACTTTATGGTTTTTATAGTTAGAGGTTTGTTTGCCGATCATAACTGCAGATATAAACGATGCAATATTACTGCCATCTATTGGTCAGCGTCCTCTCTGCTGGAAATGAGGAAACGAGGCCTGTAAATGTTCATGACAGCCCCGTGAGTGGACTCACCCTCCTGGTGGTCTGATTCTGACTTCACTCTGACGTATGTCGTGGATTTGACTCCCTCTCCGACGTAGATATTTCTCTTCTTGAGCGCAGTGACCGTCCTCTCCACCTACATCATCAGATACAGAACCTACATGAACCTCCGACGTCTGAAACCAACACAGAGCACAGGAGTACGTTTGGGGACGAGTACCTTCTTCTTCAACCAAATCATCGTCTTCTCTTCGCTGTATCGATGGAACTTCATGTTTGCCACCTCTGTGAATATGAAACGCAGCATTTAAACAGCGAATCAGCAGAAATTCATAGTTTAGTGACGTCAGCATCAAAACTAAACGTCACCTTTTTCCTCTGCGACGTGGTGCAGGGAGGACAGGGAGCGCGTGCAGCTCAGCAGCTTCGAACAAGCAGGGAAGTCCTCGTCCATGATGACCTGATCCACAGGCTGGAACTTCCCCTGACGCAGGAATAAAAAGATGAATCAGAAAACTGAGATAATCTGAGGGTGACTGTTGATTTGATGTTGTCTTGGTCTTCCTTTCCTGACGACACAGTCAGAGTTCTTGATGTTTTCCAGATAAACCGACCGTCATGTCTTTAAAGTAATGATGGACTGTTGATTCTTTTTGCTTATCGGGCAAGTTACTCTAAAAAAGTAACTAGTTACAGTTAAAATCTAAACTATTTTAACATTGCTGTGGGACAGTGAGACTAGCATCCAATAAAATGTCATGGATTATGGTAGATATCATAATTACTGTTTATGGAGTGGATCCATCAAAATAACACGAGATGTTTTGGAACTTTTGATATTTATCGCACCTCAACAGGCCACAAAGGCGGCTACTTTTGGACTCTTCAGCTGTTTCTCGTGACTCACGTGAATGTCCTGTGCCCGCCCAACTCCACCTCTGATTGGCTTACCATGGAATTTCACTCAACCTCAGCCAATGGTCATCATTTATGCGATTGTCCCTGCCCTCACCAAGGACGGAGGAACAAGAAGAATCTTTGCCGCTCAGCTTAGAAATCTAGCTGGTCTGATGAAAAGCAGTTTTATCCCTTCAGACTCTGTTTACTTGCTCAGATTTGGTCATTTTCCGGGTTTATGTTTCTCTAAATGTGGAAATATGGGACGTAGTTCATCAGTTTCTCTTTTGTCTCAACATGAAGGCATCAGTGGAGCAGCAGCTGTGAGATGAACACACATCATGTTTGTACCTCTTTGCCAGATTTAATCAAATAGGGCAGAATGAGATAGAGAGGATCCATCGGTGTTACAAAGAGAAGTCTCCCATCTGTGAAGACACAAAAACACAGCGTGAGCCAAGGCCGCAGTTAAATTACAGAATGAAAGGGCAGCTTCTCTGAATATTTAAACGCACAAAGTTAACATCATCGAGTTCACAATAAATCACTATGAAATAATTCAATCAAACTGTAACAAAGCCGGGTCAAGTCAGACCGCATACCAGTTTTTTGTACTCCGTGAACCAGATTTCTCTTTGTCAGTGTTGTTTGTCTGTGCTGGGATGCTGTTCTGGACACGTTGAACATAATCAGTGAATATTAATGCATTTTAATTAGATCGATCATTCGATCATCAATTTCGATCATTAGAGAGTGAGCTTAAACCGATTGAACATTAAGCCAAAGACCAGACTGGACCGGTAATAACAGATTTTACCACTAGGTGTCACATGTGACTCAGCCTTTTTTGAGTGCAGCATAATAAAGAGAGTTTTCCTGCGAATGTTTCACAATAAAAGCCTTGTATAGATTTAGATGTTTAGATATGAAGTCTTTGCATGACCATGACTGGATTTTCTACCAAGAAACGCAGCGTCCTGCAGCAGAGAAGTTGAACCCGATCCAAACTTGGAAAAATACGAGTGAAGGAGCGCTGGCATCGATAAAGTTGGTTAATTAGCGATGATTAATGCGACTTACCTCTCTGAACAGTCTGACCGACAAACCAGGAGTGGAACTCTTCGTCAAAGGCTTTGACCTCAAACAGCTGTGCATCTCCACCACTCAGCATATACAGAGACGCTGCATCTGCAGGGCATGAAAAACGAGGAACTGTGTTTATTTTCACCACAGGAACTGGAAACGTTCATGAGATGCAGAATTTAAACATGCAGACATTTCATTATTGATTTGCAGCCAATTTTTATCACAGCGGCCCCGTGGAGTTTTCTTCTAGGCGTACAAACAGTCATATTTACATTCAGTGTGTATGCCTGAGGTCTAACACTGAGGTGGTGTGAGGTGTGAGAGATTTGCAGAGCGGTCTTTAAAATCCAGCATTGTTTACATCCAGATTTATCTACCCGCAGTCTCACTGTCTTTGCAGATCGTGTGTTCATATAAAGGACAAAAGCTCCAGAGGGAATCATTTTACAATTGTTAGACAGAGATGCATAAAATAGTTCTGATTACAGAGTCTCAGATGTAAATATGTGCTGACAGTTCACAGACATTAGGAGGATTAAATGATGTATAACAGTAAACAGATATACCTGTAACAGGGATTCCTTAGTCTCACAAAAGTCGGGTCGTTGTCGTGCTTCTGTGTATCGATGACAGAGTCTGTGGGCAACAAAACAAAAGTCCAGTTTATTGTAATTGAATGAACTCTGTGGGAAATTACCATTGTACTGTACTGCACTATACTCTTCATAAACAGTGACAGTCAGATTCCTCTTGCACATGTAGCTCACCCAAAGATACCCAGAGATATTTGCACATAATCATTTAACTTCTGTTTGACTTTAGAGAGTGAGGACTGTAATGAAATCGGAGGAGGATGTTGTCTAACGCGTGTAGCAGCAGTTCATTACTCATATTAAACTGTAATGATGTTGTTATCTCACTTACACACAGAGCACAGCTAGCTCAAACTGTCAGTTATCGTCAGTTATCGTTAACCTACCTGCGGCGACGACGACCCAGCTGTCATTATTTACATGAGGGGTTCTCTTCTTCTTCGTGGCCATGCTGTGTGATTCGGTTAACGGCTCGGTCGACGTGTTTTTAATGTTCAGAGTTGAAGCTAACGGCTAAAAACAAACGGAGCTGTGATGCTAACATGACACGAGCTCGGAAAACGCGCCTCTCTCTCTGGGCCACTTCCGGTTCATCACAAGGGGTGGGCGGCGGGGGGCGACGACGATGACGACAACGCCTCATTTCGCCGTGAGCTCATTTACATAATTTACTTAAAGCAGACAACATTAACATGTTTCGTACACTCAAATTAATAAGACAGCGTCGTAATAAGATTATAAATGAGCCAGGAATACATCGTGGTAGAGTTTCGGCTCCCCCCCTCTGGCTCAGGCTGTTTTTAAAGCAGTGGTACGTTCCGCTCCGTGGTGGCGCCATCTCGACATGCAGTTCCCCGCTCTGGCCGCTGGAGGGCGCTCTTGAGCTTTGATAATGTTTACACGGTTTGTCCTACATAGTCACTTTTCCCACTGATGCATTAAAATATATATAAAACTGTGGTTTCCACAGAGCACCCAAAGGTCTCTCTCCACTCTTCTCTGCACTCTCAGGTGTACACGAGGTGGTTTGGTGACCAGTTGTCCCTTTTTGGCACGGTGGCACACAACAGATTGGGGGATCCATCTGTCCTTCAGTGAGAGGAGGGCATCTCTCACTCTCCCTCTCTCTCAGGATATGACACTGTGTGTGTCCCAGTTGGTTTTCAGTGAGTCACTTCTTGTTCTGCACTGTGTACGCGTGCTCAAATGTGTAGGATGCGTGCATGTGTGTGTGCGCATGTTTTTATGCCCATTAGAGGACTATAGCTGTGTCATCACTTTCTGTCCCTCAGATATGTTTATATGGCTTTTTCCCCCCTTTTTTTTTTTGAGCTGTTGATTTCCCTCTCTCCTAAAGACACCCACAACACGGCTCATTAACAGGTTTTTAATTAGCTTGTTTTGGTAATGAGGAAGGGAGGGATTTGTATGCTGGGTGACTGAGCTTTTAAACATCGTCATTCGACGTCCCTGTGGAGGAGCTGCCGTGATGTAGAGGAAAAACCGGAGGCCTCGCAGGGAGACCTACAGCTTCACGTTTGATCTTTTTTTTTATGTCACTTTCTTGTCTGTTTTTGTCCATTTAAAAAATAAAGTCGCCTCGCAGGCCCATTTGCTCCGATTTGAGCAACACATGCTCCAAACCCTTTGAACACTGTCTCGACTCCTGCTTGAAATCAGCTAGATTTATGTTGCTGTAGTCTGTGGCAAAGAGAGCGTGGGTGAGATATTGTCTGTGAATTACTTGTTTTATGGGTCCCGGGAGTATCATACACAACAGTCTGTGCAGCTAAACAGAATATTCCATGAAAGCTTTCTTTCTTTTTTGGGGGTTGCTTGAGGGAATGTCTGCGTTTTCTGTCTGCCAGAGAGAACAACAGCAGCCTTTCTGATACACTGGACCACAGACAACCCCAGAGAGGCGAGTCCTCTGTCACCAGCGTGCAGACAAGAACAAAGTGGGGCTAAATTTAGGCCCCGATATGGCTTCGGAGACCAGGAGTTGGAGACCCTGCTATCCTCTCCCAAAAAAACCCAAATCCTCATTGATCATAACATCCAACAAAGAGAATTTCAACACAACCAAAAGCCATGTCTGTTCTTTCTGTCTCCCACTCAAGCTCCACTTCCAAGTCACAATCAAGCTCGCTACTTCTTGTTAGAAATAGAATGATTCCAGTAAAATCCTCTGTGGAAATGGGAGTTTAGTGCAGCCAGCAGGCTGTAGACAGTTGGTCACACTTTGCTGAGCACATTGAACAATCTATATCTCTGCTCGTTCGTGGTGGTCCAATGCAGGGGTGACTGGTTACAGCTTACACATCGACCCAGCCACAAGCTGGCACGTCACCACCACCATGTGCTGTACATTACGCGCTTCGTCGTCTATCTTGAGGATTTATAGAGTGAAAAGAGCTGATTTCACGAGCGCACATATTTAGCAGAGTGCATTTTTAACCGTCATGGCTGCCAAGAGAAGCAGGTTAAAAATAGAAAGACAACATCACTCAGGGTGCCACTTTTTCTCTGTGTGGATGCAAACGTAGGCTGCTAAAGCTACCCTCCAGATGCAAACCCCAATCCTCAGCACGGGAAGGTAACGTACACATTGACACACGTTAATAATAGACATGCACACACACACACAAAAACAGATGTGGAGAGAATTCCCCTTGGCAGCAGCAGAAGCCTTTGAGTCATCATGTGGGATTCCCTTCCTCTCACATCCAAATATGGGTGGGATTGCGAGCGAGCGGGAGGCAGAATGTGGAAGGCAGAGTGGAACCCCCTCGTGATGTCAGAGCTCTGGAACAGCGAGCCTCACGCTGACTGGAAATTCACAGGAAGGAATGCCGGGAATGCAACAATCACCGAAATGTTATTCCCGCACATGCATGTTTGTAAAATTGCGAGTTTTTAGTGCATATGCCTTTTTGGGCACCAGCCCCCCCCCCCCCCCCCCCCACACACACACACACACACACACACGTACACACACACACAATGTTCTTCACCAGTCATCTCACAGGGGAGATATTCCTTCCCGTAAAAATCCTATTCCTCTTCCTCCCACACACCCACCCACCCACCCCACAAGACGATGACTCCATATTCCCAGCATCAGTTGCTTTGTGTGAGGCCTCTGGTTGAATTTTCCCTCTTCTTAAACTGTTGTGCTGCTTGGAGTAAAAGACTATTGATTCTATTTATCTGATACACCCCTGAGGTACTACTGAAACAAGCTAATCAGCTAATCACGGCCGTTCCAGTCGATGTTTCAAACCCCACCAGAAGCGCTGTGGTCCAACTACGTAACATATTTAGAAGAACGTGAACCAGAAAACTGACGAAGTCTGAGTAAGTTAACAAAGTCACTTCTGAAACGCTCCTGTTGGGGTGAAGAACGTAACAAAACAGCGTCGCAGCTGCAGCAGTGATTTTTACTTTTATTTTATTAAATACAAGTACATACATCAAATCACTACAAACAGTCAACACAGCAGTGAACCAGGAGCCTTTGGGGCCCATGAGGTCCATCCTGTCAAGTTAAACTGTACCCTGTTAAGTTTTTGACCACTAGCCGCACATTTTGACCAAAAAGTTCCAGGAAATGTGGAAGTAGGGGCACTAATCTCAGGAACTGAACTGGGAGCTTGTAGTCACGTTAGCACATTTGAGAACCGTGAAGATGAGGCAGATTAAAAAACGACAGCAACTGTTGAAGAGCATTTTTTCCCCACATGGAAAAAACAACAACACAGAGTGATTCTATTGTTTTATATATTTACTGCTGCGTGACTCTTTCTGTTGCATGAAAGCAGTGTTATAAGCAACGCTTTGATGAGTGGGTTCCCTTTTTTTTTTTTTGTATCTCATGCACACCACTGAGGACGCGAATCACACGATATACATTCCTGCCAATGGTTTCACACTATTCCACTGATTATAAGGTGCCAAGAAAAGTACTACTGAGGCAGTAAATCCCTGGGAAGAAGACGGGAAGCTAGCAAACATGGTCAACAGCATCATCAGCCTTGGAAGGTTTGTGCACACAATTCATCAGGGTGAAACACTGAATGTTAACAGAGCTCCACAGGGCACCTTTAATATACTGAGAGGAACAATGTCTACAACATTTTATGTTAAATACAAATTATTTTCTACGTCTGTCTACATCATACATTTTCTAATTTTGAAGCTTTAAGGTTGTTTTTTTCTTTTTTGATGAGTCAATTTGCAGGTTAGGGTTTGGATTGTTGGTTGGACAGGAAGACAACACGCCCTGAAAGACTTCTTTAAGACACAATTGCAGCACTTTCAGTGCTTTGAGGAACATTTTTTTCCATTTCACTACTACGGACAAGATACGTTTAAATGATTTATTGACTAAATAAAAGATTGTGAGTGAAGCGTGATCGCTTGTAGTTCTTCGGTCGATGCTGCGGTGTGGGGAAATCCGCTGTAGCACCAGGGCACGATGGGCCCGCCTCAGAACCCTACAGAGAGGAGAAACAGGTGAAAGGAATATGAGAGTGAAGGGGACCAGAGCGGGTGAGGAGGGTATTTATAGGACCGTCTGAAGTGACTCGTTATTGAGGTGTGGCCCGGCTCCTGAAAGCTCCAACCTGAAGTATGTATGGCTTTAATTAATTGCAGTAATTTACCCATCGTTGCATTTAAAATATGTAATTCAAATTATTTTATATTGTACATTGAATAAATACTATTTACACTGAAGTCTGGGAAGGACTTGATGATAAATGGTTCTCCTGTGGCATCGCCATGAAGAACCACTTCTTTTAAAATAATTAGCTTTTGAATGAAAAACACTGACAGAATGATCAGGATAGAAATGGACTTGGCCTCGATGAACTCTGATGTGTGAGTCCTGATAAAGATTTAAACTTTCACCCTCTCTGGGGGGCTGGCTGTCTGTCCCACAGCCTTTCATGTGCCCATGATCCCTGCCTGTCTCCTCTCTTTCTCTTTTCTTCCCCTTCTCTTCACTCCCGTCCCGCCAAGTAGATGTCCCACAATACACCATCCCCAACCCTAATTATTGTTTACTAGGATCAATCTCTCTCTCCCTGTCTCTGCCTCTCTCTCAGTGTACCAGGGACCAGAGATGATGTGGTAATTACATCTGCCGACTGCTGGTCTGCCGCAGACGGCTCCGCAAGTCTCTCTGCTCAGAGAGAAATTAGAGACTGCTCAGCACATGTCCAGGGCTGTAATTAGAATAAGTACTCTCTGTATGAAATGTGTTTATTTGTTTATTTATGAGACCCCAGAATTCCACGGCACTTCTCCGTGCTTCGACTCCACAGTTCGGTCACGTCAGGGGATGTGCAGAGCCAGAGAGCGCATCTTTTCTTCTTGTTGTCACTCTGGTTGGTCTGATTGACATTTTTCCAGAAGGTAAAATGTGTGACGTTAGGACTTCCCTTCTAATCACACCATCATGAGCCGAGAAAGACGTGCAGCTCAAAATCATTTCCATCCATCATCCATAATTGCTTATTCTTTGCAGGGTCGCAGGAGGCCGGATCTGATCCCATCACCCTGGACGGGTCGTCAGTTCAACACTGAACCATGACTACAATTTCATCTACGACGAGCGTTTCCTCAAAAGTCACTGAAACTCTGGGACAGCGTGGCGGCCCGCTGTTTCCTCTCCTTCACCGACAGCAGCACGTCTCGTTTCACTTTGAAGGGATCCAGTTTCAGACACGCACAAAAAATAGTCAAGGGGACCCGGAGCTGCCGAGGGGCACTTTCTCCACTCCCAGATTTATGAGCTGCGCAATGAGACGGTCGACAACTCGGCCCATTAAAAGATTATCTGGATCTTTCACAGGCATACTGGGATAATTTGGGTGCAAAGTCATTATGTTCATTCCATATAAATCTACAAGGTGGAGGGTGACACACTGGGGGGAAAGAACAGCCTATTACACACAGTGTGTTTGAGTTCATGCGTGTGTATGTTGTAGTGTGTGTTTGTGGGTGTTTTATAGTCGCCCTTAAGACATAAATTCTCCAGTTTTTAGAGAAACTCTCAACTTTTGGACGACACTTTTGATTTTGATACCAAACAATGACGATCGAGGATGCTGGATAATTTGAGGTTTTGGAGTGTTTCGATGCAGCTTTGCTTTTTTCTTTTTCAGCCCTCACACACTTCATAATCTGAGACTCATTACCGGAACAGAGAAGCAGATGCCGGATGAGTGCTGAGGACAGACGGTGCACAAAAAAAGGCGAACACGTGAAGGTGTTCGGAGGCGGCGGTGACGGCTGATGGCACCGGCGTGTAGCCTTTAACTTACCTCAGAAGATGGATTGACCTGCAGCTGCTTCATAAAATAACCAAGTCAGTCTTTTAGTAAAATTGTTCCCGTGATGGATCTACGCTTCACGTCAGAGCTGTCATCTCTCCACTAAACTAAAACGGCTCTCGTCATGATTTCACACACTCTGAAGGACTTCGCCGGCTTCGCCGTGACCCGGCGCACATGCTGTGTGAAATAACGTGTGAAATGGAGTATGTCAGCAAATATTTATACAGCGACACGAATGGATAGACAGTGTGTAAGACCACTGACTTCATTATTCGTGACCAGAAAGACCAAAACGTTAGTCATACAGTGAGAGAGGGCGGTCATTTGGCAAATTTCCATACAGCTATAGGTAATGAGAACTTTACTTGCCAACAGCATTATCTCAGAGTGTGAACAAGCTCTGCTAACTGGACAACAATGGCCGAAGCAGACGCATTCATCTCAATAGTAAAATCAGTAATTACTCTCCAGACTGGGCCCAGTCTGCATTTTGTCCTTGGTCTTCTCAGGGATGAGGGTCTTGGCATGAACCGGACACGTTGTAATGTAATCAACAAAAAAAAGGGCAAGATGTGCGTGATGTCATCACTATGAGATACTTGTGTGTGATATCATAATTATGAGGTAATGGCGGGGAGGGGTGTGTAAGTTTATGACTTTGGCACACGTTCAGTTTACCGTCAGCCGACTGCAACAGGGTACTAATGAGAATGGATGGCCCGCCTCGAGCGATCCATGTGTGCCTGTGTGTGTGTGAGAGAGAGAGACGGGCTGCACATGTTCATGCTATGATGAATTGATGGTTATTGGCTGAATGATGTAGTCAAGAAGGGGGGCCGATGCAAATGACCTACAGGTACATGCCAGAGGAGGACACATGAGGAAAGCATGTGAGTTTTGAAATCTAATCAAGTTTTACATGAGTCATACTGTTTCCCACTGACACACGCTGTTTTTCAGACGATGTCTCGTTGAGGGGAGACACCTACACATTTAGGACCACTCATCAGATGAGTATCACTGTGAACTCAGTCAATCTGAATGCCCAGAGGCTGAGTCTCTTTCCAGATTTACCCTTCGTGGTCTGAGCAATCACCGCAGTCTCTCACGAATAATCCAGCCATCCATCCTCGTGCTGTAGAAGTTAAAGCCTGAGCTTCAGAGCGGATCTGCTGTCTGATTTCTGCTCGCCGGTTAGTTTGGTAATGAAGTTAGCAAAGCTTCTCTCTCTGAGTAAGAGAAGCAGTTGAAATCTTCATTCACATAACGCTGTTGATGACAGTATGAAGAATGGACGGCGTATCCGTGACGTCCCCGTGAGTTTCCGTGGTGGCTCTGGCCGTCGCCGTCTTCCTCCCGGCTAATCTAAAAATCAGCAAAGACGTTAATCCTGCATAACTTTAAGCCTTAATATAATGTGAACAGGTGAGTTGTATATAAATTCACCCTCAGTACAGTTGTCATGAACGGGGAAATTAGCTACAGAGACCAAAACTGTTTTTTGTACCAGGCTGTAAACATGTTTATTTCTGCTGTCTAACATGGGGACTTATGGAGACTGACTCACTTCTGCAACCAGCCTCAAGTGGACGTTAGAGGAACTGCAGTGGACGCTTTGATTGACAGGTAGGTGTGGTTATACTTGTTTGAGCAACATTGGGTCCGCTGATGTCGAGCAGAGTCAGTCAGACTCATATAAAAACAACAAAAAGTCCATTTCTGGAACATCAGAAATGTTTTGTGGCATCATTTCTTTAGACATAAATAGGTGACCATGAAACTGAACGAGCGTGTTCTTCTTGTGCGCATGTGGCTGACAAATTATTTTAGCTCTGAACTGTTTAATGTGAAAATTATGACCGTTCTGTGAAGCTCATAGTAACTATTGGCAAGCTTGTATGAGACGTGTCTTAACTCCTTTTTTATGAGAGCACATATGGAGAAAATTTTGACATCACATACAATAACTGTGCACAAGCCGTCGACTTTATGGAGAACAAAAACACATCATGAATTCTCACATCGGTACGATCTTTACGATACGACAGAAACGCGAGTATCAGATCCAGATTTCACGGTTAAATGACTCAGACCACAGAAAAAAAGGCAAATGAAATGATTTAATTGGTTATTTCTGACTCCCTAATTGGCTTCTAAATTTGACATTGCTCAATCTGCCGCGGTGACCTGCTGTTTCACTGTCAATTACAGCGACTTAGAAGTGAGAGTGTGACCTCACCCGAGCCTCACATGTGCCAAAGTCACCCTGCAAAAATGACATCATGGATAATGATGTCATCCCAGGATTCCAGACCCTCTCCCATTCCCCCGCTTAAATGCTTTTAGGCTTCACTGCACACACACACACACACACACAAAACCCACTCGAGGAGCCTCACCCAAGACTGAGTCGTGATATAAACAAGACGAGCACACAACAGATGCGATAAGGATGTCATCTGGCCTCGGAACAAATAAAGCGAGTCTCCAGAAGTAGAAATGTCCAATAATGAGCTTGTAAAACTTCACGTTTCTGACAGAAGCCAGGCCGCAGCTTCTCATATTCTGCTAATGCCAGAGAAAGGCTGCGTTAAACCAGACTCTAAATGTAATCCTGTTGAGCCTGAAATACCCTGGAATAGTAGAGTAAGCCACTGTGTTAATTTTCCTCACAAAGTAAAAATAAAACAAGCGGCAGTAAAACTCTGAGTGTGAAAAAAGAGAGCCATGTGTGACTATATAATCTGGACTTAAAGTCCTCCGCGTCGCTCTGATGACAATTTGTTGAAGCGGTTCTGCTTCTGTGCATTCGTTCAGATAGGCGGAACAAAAATTTTGTGGTATCACGATGGCAGCGCTGGATTGCAATTACACTAACTTGCTTCTCCCTCGCTCTCCCTCGCTCTCGAACCTGTACACAGGCTCCCCCACCGGGCGCCGTGCCCAGCGCCTGACCTTAGTAAATACGTGGCTAATTTGAAGCATGTGGCGGCAAATTGGAAACACAGAGCTTTTAAAACTGTGGACTTTTCTTTTGCACATGCTAATTTCTCCCAGGAGATCCCATCAGATGAAATGACCCAAAACATGTCAGTGTTAGGGCGACATTTGGGGCCCAAAAGGTGGAGGTGGAGGGGAGGTGGAGGGGGTTGGAAAGGGTGGACAAAGAGCAGCTAAAGGGCAGAGGAGTGAGTTAAAGAGGGTGTGTTTAAAAGGGGGAATTTCATTCAAGTCATCCCTTAATAAAACACCGCTGTCGCTCTCCTCCCTCTTTTACTGCCTCCCTCTTTATCTGTCACTTACACACACACACACACACACACACCACATATACACACACACCTCCCACGCACAGGTGGAAATTCTTAGTGCTCTACCTCCTGTTCAAAGGAGAGCTGCATGTTCCATATAAGACAACAGGTGCATGCAAGGCAGGAGTGCACATGCGCTTATGCACGTGTGTCTGGATCTGTGTGTGTGTGTGTGTGTGTGTGTGTGTGGTGTGTGTGTGTGTGTGTGTGTGTGTGTGTTCACACTACAAGTCTTTATTTTGAGAGGTGCAGAGGAACAGTGAGAGAGAGTGTGAGCTTTTGGCCGGGGTCCACAGCTCACTCTGTCCCCTCAACGCTGCAAAAAATGTCCTCCTCACCTGGACCTGAACTCACAGTCTGATGTATTCTGGATGTTTCTTATAAAAGACCAAAGGTTGACTCGCACAGCTTCGGTCTACATTGTTCACTCAATAAAAAGCAAGCAATCTGAACACAGATTATCAGCGCTTTGACGTCTCTTATACACGTAGATTGTCTCAAGAAGGACTGGCGGCCTCTGTAGACGTCTGCGCTGCTTTCACGGTGCGTAAGTGAAAGGCTTCATTGTTCCAGGCAGTGCAGATGATAGAAGTGTAGAAATATGTTCATAAATAGCACAAACTCAGAGCTAGAGACAACATATCTGCTCAGTCGTCTCAGTCCATGGGAATCAGACCATGTTAACACAGAAAACCTCACGCCACACTTTGTTCTCTTGCTCCGATTTGGTCATTTTTCTTGTTTTATGTGCTTCTAAATATGTAAATATACTAAGTATTAGTTGGTAGAAAAATCGACTGGATTCTCTGTGTCTGACTTTGATCTGCTCTGTGCAGATTGATGTCGGCTGATCGCAGCATATTCTCGCCTAAGACGAACGGAAAGCTAGAACATCCACGATTAGCTCCGAGGTTTTGTTTTTTTACGATGTTTGATTTAGTATTTTGTAAAAGCCAGAGGACCTGTGAAGGTCACCAGAGTCCTTCCTGCGTCGTCTCCTTGGCTTTCTTCACCGTGAGTCCTCAGTGAGTTCAATCAGCCACGTCTCTGTGATGCTACGCTCTCCATACTCCCTCTGTTAGCCTGGTTAGCTCTGTTAGCTCCTCCATCTTATTGGGGACAGATCTTATCGGCTCTTATCCAGGTCCGCGAACCCGTCTCCTTCTCCTCGCTTCAGCAGGGATCTCCAGTGTGTAACATGGGCGATCTTCTCCTCCGTGCTTGGAAAGGTGAGAGTGAATGGAGGGGTATTCAGTTGGTTGTGCAATCTCAGAGCTAGTTGCCATTGAATTCTCCACACTGGACCTTTTAAGGTCTCGAAGGTGAATATTTTTTGCAGTAAGCACCCTCCCTCTACGCTTGGCACAAAGATGAGAGCCCCAGTTTTCCAACAATCTGGAGGATCTCTATCCCGCTTCGTGTCCACAGACGAGCTTCCTTCGTGGATCTAAATTTAGCGCCGGTCCCCTCTGTAGGCTGGAGCAGGTGGAGGTGACGGGGGCCCTGGCCCCGTACTCATGGGACAGACGGGTGAACACCATGACCAAAAGCCTCAGACCTCTCGCAATCTAGTTATAGAACTGATAACGATATCCCCACCTCAGCACACACACACACACACAAGCGTACGGTTCTAATCTTCGTCATACGATGTTGCTGAAAACAACAGATTTCCCTGGCAGACGTCTAAAACCACTTATCAAAACTCTTCTGCACCGCCACATGAAAACCTCCAACCATGCCTCAATATTTTGAGACTTGAAACGTGTAATTTGAGAGCAGCACACAGCCTCCGAAGCTCTCCATTGTCCCTCCTATGGAGAGAGAAACACGCCAAAACGATGCAGCTTTTTACCTTTCCGCTGTAATGACTCCAACATCTACTACTACGCATGATGTCTGTCCGCACCGCTTCTCATTTCAGAAACTTGCTGATCCCCATATTGCTGGCCCATTCACCAGGATGACATCATTGGCTCAGATCGTGCCAACTGAGCTCAATAAAGCCCAGGCGTGCGTTTCAGTGTGGGGAGTGCCTCTGCTGCACCGAGACTTCGTATGAAAGACACGAGTGAGAAGATCTTTGTATTAAATTAGTCACGGCAAAAAATTTGAGAGCGCTGCTTGTCACCGGCATTCACAGAGTAATTGTAAAGAAGCTGAATGATTACATCCTCAGCTGACCTCGCAAAGGTGAGCGGCTGCTGTGCGGTGACGCTTTTGTTGTAAAACAGATTGAGCGGGCTGTTTAAAGAAGAAGGCCACGGAATAGATAGATAGATTACTTTATTCACCCCAATTAGGTCGTCAGAAATCGGACTCACAATGTGCAACCACCCAAAAGTACTAAGATTACAGTCGTGCAAAAATAGAAATCAGTATATTTAATATAATCTAACTTTAACAAGTGAAGCCGATGCAGAAGTGGCAAAAACTGCAGTTCCTCAAACGGCCACTTGAGGCTGGCTCCAGAACATGTCGATCTCCGTAAGTTACCGCCATGTTGGCGGTCCTGCTAATCTAAATATCAGCCCAGACGTAGATCATCAGTGGAGCTGAGGCGGTCGAATGAGCCATCTGTAACGACACCCACCTGTCAATCAAAGCGTCCACGCTCTGAATCCTGCATAACTTAATATAATGTGAACAGGTGAGTTGTATATAAATTCACCCTCAGTACAGTTGTCATGAACGGGGAAATTAGCTACAGAGACCAAAACTGTTTTTTGTACCAGGCTGTAAACATGTTTATTTCTGCTGTCTAACATGGGGACTTATGGAGACTGACTCACTGCTGCAGCCAGCCTCAGGTGGACGTTAGAGGAGCTGCAGTTTTTGATACTTAAGCATTGACTTAATTCTCCATCAGCCGATGTCTGGGCTCGGTTGTAAGACGGTCACCGTCTGAACATGAAAGAAAAACTGCAAAAAAACGCAAATCTGGAATCAGCGTTTGGTTTGTTTGTCCATTCTGGGCTCCTGTAGAAACATGGCAGACTCTGTGTCAAAGACAAATGATTCTAATAACTAATAAAAACACAGTTGTGTATATTATATATTCCATTATGCCATCTTCTGTAAATAAACTTTACACATGAAACTCTCCTGTTTATCAGAATTTTGCAGCAGACTGTGAAGTCTTACATCAGTGTTAACAATAGACAATAGAGCCAAACAGAATCCAGACTGTCTGTGGCACTCCTCTGTGTACTAGTTTTAATCTTAATGACAGTGTATGCCCGGGCTCTGTGGTGTTATGGTAGCGAGCGATGTTGTGTAATTAAACTAACTTGCCCCTGAGCGTCCATCCCTCCCTCAGCGAGTCTTTGCCACACTTCTTCTTCCACTCTTCTTTCTTTCTGTGCCCTCACATCACACCACGACCGCTCTGCAGACTCGCTCGCCTCTTTCTTTGTGTGAATGTTTCTACCTTCCTTCCCTCCTTCTCCCTCCCTCCCTCTCTCTCTCTCCACTTGTGCTAGCACGGCAGTTTGGCCGATGGTCTGGGTATCGCGGGTGTGTGTCAAACAGCACCTTCCCTCTCTGAGGGAAGAAACAGAGGGAGGGCTGCAGGAGGAGGAGGAGGAGGAGGAGGAGGAATGGGGGTGGGGTGAGGTGGGGTGGGTAGGTGGTGGTGGTGGATGGGGGTACAAACACACATACACTGCATGGTGATGTCATCTAAAATGACATCATCCCATGGAGGAGAGCCAAGGGACCTGATGGGTTAGCATCCTCCAGTGAGTTAAAGGGAGAGAGCAAGAAGGAGACAGAGAGAGAAGGGGAGGACGTGTAAATAAAGAGACGAATGGACACCGCGAGCGAGACAATGACAGCGATGTGAATCTTCAGCCTTTGTTTTCTGCGCGACGCGCTTCCTGTTTCTTTGCACAATCTTCACGGAGCCACGTGTCTCTCTTAGGAATACTTCCTTCATTTCCATTTGCAGGTGTTAGCGTCCTGAGGGAAGTATGCATGAGTGCAGCTAGAGTGCAAGTGAATCAATACCAGTGAGCTAATACAAACACACACACACACACAGTGTAATATCTGCCCAGATATATCACACACGCACGAGCTCGCCTATAGTGCAGCAGTAAGCATATGAACATATGTCGTATGTACAACGACGTATTTACACATGGGCGTCCCAGTTCGACACACACACACACACACACATTGGGGTTCCTCGTAGGGACACCTGTGTCTCTGTGTGTTTCCATTGTTGTCCACTTGGCTGTGCTGTGCTCCACACTGTGCTCACAGCATGCCTGCCATCTGAAACCAGACACCTATGGACCAGTATCCTGTCGGAGTGATACACCTCTCCTTCCTCTGGAGCCATCGGGCCGGGCCGGGCCGATGCTGAGGACGTTCCACTTTGGCTTCCTTTGCTCTCACTAGGTTACGAGCGCGCACACCTTTCTCTGTCTTTAAACACTTTGATGAACCGCCTGTAAACACTGAGCGTTAGGACAGTACAGCTGATGTATGAAAGCTGGTGTTTTCTAACAGACACACGCAATGATTCAATCTTCCTTATCGCTCACTCCTGTCAGTGGCAAACTGACTCAACAGTATAAATAGAGAGGCATGTAGTGTGGGACAGAAGAGGAGCAGGGATGAGAGATAGGGAAGGGAATGAGGGAGGGAGGGAGGGAGGGCTCGCTCATCGTGATGTGAGGGTGTGAGTCCACACAATGGAGGAAAAATTTGGTCAGAGACAATCAGACAAAATAACCGAGCGAAGATGAAGCTGTGAAATTCGGTGTCTATTCCCGTCAGCCATTATTACTCACAGCTATGTATCAATAAACAGCAGCATGGGTGTGATACAAGGTCTGCACAGATTTGTTGGCCTTTCCCTTTTTCTTTTTTTTTTTTTTAGAGCCTCCTCACGAGTTTAAAAACTCTGGCTCGTGTGCAGTAACTTCAACTGAGTTTAACAAGGAAGATATACTTAGAACAGAGAAGAGGAAGCGGATAATTTTAGTGATTACTTCCCCTTTAAGTCCCTTCACTTTGTGTGTTGTGTTTTGCTGGAATAAAAGCCTGAACGCCGTCGTAATAATTCCCATCCACGGACAGGCGTCTGCACGCGTACTGTACACGATGCATGACTCCGATCTCCCACGCACAACATGCTTAAATATCATTTTGCATGTGGGTCAAAAGTGTGCATCAAAATGCAAATGTTTACACAAATCTCACTACCATCCCACTCCACACACACTGCCTATTTTTGGTCTGATTTAGTGTATCCGGTCCAATCGCCGTCCACTCTTTTTTTCCTACCTTCTTTCTTTTCTCTTGCAGCATTGGTATGGCAACATTGGCACTCCTACTCTCTTCCGATCTTAGTCATAGGCCTCGCTCATGAGGCACCAGCTGAAGAAGCCCTCCAACAGTTGATATGTTTGGTCACTTCCGTGTGTTTTCTCTCTCTCTCTGAGCCTTTATCACTCACACACTGTACACGTGCAAATGGTGCCCGGGTCCAGCTCCCAGCTGGAGGATAAAGATTCACTTTACCTCAGCTCTTCAGGTAGGTTAGGCGTGCGTGCATCAGACTGAAAAGGCCTTTGTAGGTCAACAGAAAGGCCACATATACTGTTGAGATCTGCCTTTGTGTTCAGGCTCTCTGTTGTCTAAGTTACCTGTTGATTCCCTTTGTGCTGACAGACTGAAGAGGCTAGGACGGGTGGAACTCATCACGGGAACACTTTGCCGTCCCCGAGGACGCCATACCATAAGCACCCTGTGAATATGGGACACCTTTTGTGCATGTTGCATTGAGGGTCAACAACATGTGTGTATGTGTGTGTGTGTGTGTGAGAGAGAGAGCTTCCTGTCAGCTTCTGATATCTACATTACATAACCATAGCCTCCATACCAGATAAGCAAACGTTGACGACGGTAACGGTAATTGATTTGAGTGTCTGTGCTTGCTTTAAATCGGCACACTCGGCTGCATGGCGGCTCCACGGGGCGTCCCGTGCACGCTCTGCTGTTAATATTTAACTGATGACAACCTGAGGATCTTCTCTAAGCACATTATTGTCTTGTTTTAAGGCCTGTTTTTCATGCTTCCATATCTGTGTGCTCAGTTCTCTGTCACCCAGTTTGTCGTTAGCTGGACTGTTGAATACTTTTTCATATCATGGTAAAGACATCAAAGAACTTTGAACTTACTCATGCAAAAAGGCCTAACTGTTGGAGGGGACAGCACTCTCTCAACCCACTCCCAACTAAAAAGGCCAACGGTTTATTTAAGGGGGACAAATAGGTCAAACAGTCTCTAATTATCCCTCAATCGAAGGCAGGGATTTTCTTCTCCTCCTGCTTTTTTCTTCTCTTTTCTCTCCTCCTTTTCTTTCCTGTGTGTGTGAGAGCGCAGCATCGTTCCAACTCACCAACCAGCGGTCTCTGTTGACCTAGTTCTTGCTCTGGACACAGGGTGCTTTAGAAGGGACAGGCCTCACCCACTGTCTCCTCTCTCTCTCATGGGCCCTGTAGACACACACACACACACACAGCCCAGGACATAAACATGTTCACTGACAAGAGAAGAAGAAAGGAAAGCCCTGCACACACTCTCATCCATATCCTCTCTGACATTTGATCCATCAGGTTAATTGAGTGAACATCATTGATCTCAGAGCCAGCTGACAGAGTGACAGTGATTCTGTTTGCTGTTTGCATGCTGGCGCTGCGTTTTCAGTCAATTAACATGGAGTGGAAAGAAAACACGGCTGCCACGTGAAGCGCGTTGTGCAATTATCAAATTCTTCTGAGCTCCAGAAACTTGTAATGTAATTTCCAAGAGAATCACCCTGAAGCTGCAGAGCAGGTTCGACTCCTCTCACGTCTGAGTGAGGTGAATAAGAAAAAAGGAAGAAAAAGTTTCGTGTTCTTTAAAATTTCCGCTTAATAACCAATAACCTACAAACCTGCTTTCAAGCTGCTGAAATGTTGAGATGATTCGTATCAGCGCGATTAAACACAAACACACACGCGGACCAGTGAGTGAGTTTTTTCGCTTTGACTCATATAGATTCCTCCCACACAATATGACCTTTCAGTTCGCTTCTCATATTCTAAATATCTAAAAAGGTGTGATGCGTTAACTGTCCTGCTTCTTGCGCAACTGAGCTGCGCTCCTCCTCCTCCTCCTCCTCCTCCACCTCTTGTGCCATATCTAGCATGTTGATAATGATTCGGATAGATAATCGATTTGCAAAGTCGAATTAAAGAACTTTTTCACCTTCAAACACGTGGTTGCGCGCGGTTATTTCTTTTATGAATGCATCTCTCATGCTCATATTTTGATCCACCCAATCTGCAGGAAATTTACCAATAAAAGTGAAACATGTGGCACGTTTTCACAACAAAGTTTGAGGAGATCGGAGGTCAGCCCTGCTGCAAAAGTTACGCACAGTAAAGTGACTTTGTGCGCATGTCTACGAGCGCACACGTTTGTTAAGGTGGACAGTTCTTTTTCTTTTTAAAAGCTGAAATTATAAATTAAAAAAAAAAAATCTCTCCTCGACTGTTCTGCCTCTCATCTCATCGCAGTCTTGTTCTTCATCGATGACCTTTAAGTGGGGAACCGCAGCACATCAGATTATTGTGCCTGTTTACTGTTTCTTCTTTGCATTCTGACTGTGCATCAGCCCACACATCGGGCAAATATTCAAATACACTGCTGCATAACTGTGAGCGTGACACTCCCAAAAAACACCTCTCACACACACACTCATATTCAGAGAGAGAGAGAGAGAGAGAGAGAGAGCTCTGTCAGATGATCATTTGCGCACAGGACATCTTGTTTGTGGCGCGCACACACGCGCGCACACACACACAGTCAATATGAAAGATTAACAGCAAATAAAGCGAGCAGAAAGTGTGCGTGTGTGTGCGTGTGTGTGTGCTTCTCCCTGTGTGTTAATGTGTGTATTAGGACTCGTATTTCTGGTTTTTCAGCCCTCAAAGCTTCAGGTTTTAACTTGTTGTTTTTTCATTTGCATTAAACTCAAACTCACAAAAAAAAATCTGCTCCTGACAATTTAATATTTGCAGTTTTATCAGCTCAAGTTTCCTGTAAAAGTTTCTGTTTTTCTCAGATGAAAAAAAATTAAAAAAATTCTTTTATTAGCAACTTCAGCTTCACTGATGAAGAGCCCGCGTGCACAATAAAGAGCATGCACGTGCCGCATTGGTGATTTCTTCGTGAGACTCTAAAAACAAAATAAGTGAGGATATCTGCTGTGAAATGAGCGTCCATGTTTTCTGTGATGTGTGTTTGGTTTTGTTGCGCGCAGCCCGGATGACAGCTGACCTGTTGGCTGCAGGACGCAGGGTGGCTGCTGCGTGCGCACCTGAACGTGCACATTGTTTTTCACTGAGGATGTGGAGGCGCGGCGCCGCGCGGACAATAAGGACGTTCTCCTTTGAATGGCCTCCTGATAAGAGGATAACTTTTTGAATGTATGTGTGTGATAACACGCAGCACCTTTTCAGGCTTCGTACAGGCGCAGGTGGCCGCTGCAGACTTTCCGTTTATAGGAGAGAAAAAGCGTACGGCGCAAAGTCTGCGCGAGTTTTATGTCACAAATATGATCTATGCGCGTGTGTCTCCGTGTGCACGAACAACACGTGTCTCATCAGACTTTTACGGAAGTTTCCACGCGTCTTCTACGCGCAGTGTCCAAGTCTCGGCCTCAACATTCTCCTCCACAGGCCTTCTGTGTGTGTTTGTTGATCATTCACTTATTCTATAAAGGCCTAAAAACTGCACGGGCCTACAGGTGTGTGTGTGTGTGTGTGTGTGTGTGTGTGTGTGTGTGTGCACCTGAATGTCTCTGATGAGCTCCTTTTATGGTTCAAGCTGTCACACTCATCAGAGCTGCATTTTTCTCCGCACACTTGTCTTTTTTAATCCATCTGCAACCTTTTGAAATCGACTTCCTCCTCGCTCAAATCTGCAGCTTCTTTTTTTTTTAAATTATTCTATTTACTTTTTATTTCTCTCCTCCAGCTCCATCTAAGCATGTTGGTCCCAGCAGCATGTTGGTCCCAGCAGCATGTTGGTCCCAGCAGCAGCAGCAGCCTCTCTGTCGCTGCGGGGTCAAAATATTTTCAAGGGCATTCGTTTTTGGGGAGCTGAGGGCACCGGCTGCCTTTCATTGGCTGCAGAAGTGATCTCTCTGCTCAGGCACACGCTGCTGTGGACGGACGCCGGGCTGGTTGGATGGATGGAGAGAGAAAGGGCGTCTTGATGGTGACTTCACTGACACCAACAACTTCCTGATGCAACGCTACTGTAACACAGCGGCGAGGAAACAGGCAGCTCACCTTTTTATCCGATGAACCAACATGATCCTATTTCTGCATAGTAAGCCGTCTCAGCTTCTCCCTCCCCAACCGGCTTCCAAGAACACTGACGGACTCGTTACTCCACACGAGCAGTCCGTTCATCACATTTCTACAGCACGAGCCTCATTCGTTACTTGTTGCACTGCTTTACGGTCCCGTCTCCGCCACCAGGAAGCAGGAAATCTAATTATCTCTCCTAGTTAGTGATGTCCAAATCGTCTCTCCATCTTTTTTCTCATGTTTGATGAAACCTGCTTCCGCTGGGAGAGTAAACTTTTAGAGAGAGAGAGAGAGAAACCTGCCAGGATGAAAAAGGAATGGATGGATGGATAAATACTCAACTTTAAGTTGTAAGTAAGGAAGAGGTGACTTCGTGTGACAGAAGGAGAGTTTTGGAGTGTGGAGGGAACTCTGTGTTCTCGTGAGTTCGTTGGTAACGCGTTACTAGGCGTCGCGTTACTGTCCGTTTAGAGTTTGGAGACGGAAAGGCGTGTGAGTGTACGACTGCACGCGCCATTGAAAGCTAAAGAAAGGAAGGAAGCGATTCGGACCGTGTAGTTCTGGAAAGAGAAATCCCGGTGAAGTTACCCGGTGAGCTCCCGGAGAGCTGTATGCAAATGTCTCCGTTCCTTTTACGCGCGCCGCGCGGGTGCGCACCGAACTGGAGTAGTATAGCCTGATCTTGGACAGCCTATCGGACCTGAGCACCGTAGTGGACTGTGTGTGTGTGTGTGTAGCTTAGTCTATTTCACTTTGAAGGGGATGCTGTTCGTCCCAGACACGTGAGCTGAGCTGATGAGACTGAGAGTTTATCGCGGATTTAGATGAAGGCTTGTTTTTCTCTGTCTCTGTGCGCGTTAATGGCCAGGCGTGCGAACCAGGCTGTGCTGCGCTTAGATGTGTGTTCTCTCTCTCTCTCTCTCTTTCTGTGTGTGTATGTGTGTGTATTCACCGCTCCGCCTCCCCCCACCCTCTCTCTCCCTCCTCTCTCTCTCTCTCTCTTTTCGCAACATTGACGCAACCAAAAAATACTGGAACAAAAGAAACAACTTCCTTGAAGCTTTGCTGAAACTGCACTTAGTCGGAGAAAGGAAGCTTGTTGTCAACTTGCCTGGATGGGAGAGAGGAAAAAAAGAAAAGAAAGAAAGAAGACGTCGAGGTGAGGGTGTCACCACCGGTGGCCGGCTTGAGAGAGAGAGAGAGATGCGGTCGATCACTCCGAGGAGACATCCAGGCTGTCGAGTGAGTAAGTGCCATTAAAACACTGAGTGGAGTCATTTCAACTTTTGCTGTGTGACCTCTCGACTAGTTGAGTCGGAGTAAGTCACTGACACAAAGAAAAGTCGGTTTTTTTTGGGTCGACTGTCTGCGACGCGGGGCTGGAGCACAAAGTAAAGTCTCCTGAATGTTGTCGGATCGCAGAGGTAGGACAGAAGTTCCAGGCCCCGTGTGTGTGTGTGTGTGAGTGTGTGTGTGTGTGTGTTCGTCGATGTTGCCCTCCCTCCCCAAATGACAATTTGACATTTAAAGGAGCCAAAGCGTGTCTTGTCATGTATAACACACCGCGCGCTCGGTTCATCTGACTGTGAGATCAGCTCGTGTTGTTTGTGTGTGTGCGCGCGCGAGCTGACAAGTCTGCAAACATCAGTTTATTGTTGTTGTTCATGCACGGTCGCCGGTTGCATGAAGATCCTGCTGATCAACAAAACACCAACACACACACTCACACACACATATATACATTAATGGTTTTATCGCGCGCACACACACTCGGCAGCAGCTGCAGACGGTGTCACGGTTTCAGCTCGTGTGTTTGAACTTTGTTTGCTTTTTGTTGAGTCGCAGTCGCAGTCGCAGTCGCAGTCTTGGGGCGGTTTTGTCGCGTCGGTGTTTTCGCCGCGTGAACAAAGGACTGGATGGAGTAGTCGGCTCGGCACAGAGCGTCGGTGGAGAGCGAGGCGGGCTGTTTACAATAATAACGCGTTCGCGGCAACGTCACGCTGATTGACAGGCACCGCCGGCCAATGGCTGCGCGGCTCAGGCATCAGCAACACGCTATATTTGGAAAGTGGTTACATCATCGAGGTAGAACAGTGGCTTGTGCGGAGGGAGGGACTTCCGCAGGGATTTTCAATTTGTAGTCCAGAAACAGGACAATGAGTAGATTCTTTTTTGTCTTCTGGAGCTCCAACTCTGCGTTTTATTGAATTTCATCAACATTTCCACACACACTCACACACGAGATGCAGTTAAAGGCTGCTTATGACTGCAGGCATGCTCAGGTAACCTATAATTTAATATAACCTCCAAGAGTGTCAGTGGAAAATGTGAGTATCTTTGCTTGGAACACTCGAGGAGGACGTTTAATTGTCATACATACATCAGATTTCACAGCAGCAGCCCGCTCCACGTGAATGTTTACCGATCCCACCAACGTGTCCGGCAGCCAGTGATGTGTGCTGCTGTCCTGCGACGCCTGGATCTTTTTGTAAAGTGGCAGCTGTAGCAGCCGTATCGTCATCCTGCCCTCACTGTGTGAAAGAAACCTGCAAATCTGATCAGTTCATAAGTTTCATTTCTTCTTAGCACAGATTTAATCAAACGCAGATTCAGCTCATTGGTTTAACTCCAACACACGCTTACTGTAGTATATGTTGTTTTTAATGTATGTTTAATGCAGTATATATAGTTCATGCCTGCTGTATGTTTAGATCAAATGTCAGCTGTACTGTGACGAGCTGTTTAATTATTAGTAATCAGTTCAGTTTTCTCTGTGAACTCCTACAACAATGTAAAATAGTGTGAAATCAGACGGCACCAGTAGGCCTGGTATGTCAGACTGTAACCTGATAATAATAGTCAGACTCCTTAACTGTCTAAATGTTTTCTTCAAGTCCGATGTGAGCGCCGCGTGCAGGGTTGTCTCTTTTTTGCACTTCAGTTCAGATCAAATGATCAATGCAGAGTATCAGATTTAGTATCACTGACAGCTGCTCTGATATTACTAAGTTTAAGGTTAACTCCCATCACTCCAGACACTGTTTTTCATCACAGCTTAACATCATTAAATACAGGCGGTGTACTTAAGACACGAGCTGTGGTTGTCTCTGCTCTTAATGTAAATATTGGCCTAACGTTTAATGAATATTGGGCTTTGATTAGCTCACCAGAAAACAACTTTTTCCAGCGTTGCAGTGCAGTGACGAGGAGACGTGCCAGTTTTCAGCATCAGCATATACACTGACTGTGACTCACGTAAATCCAACACACACACAGCATGAAGAAAACAACAATACCGACGCCGTAGTCTCAGATCAGCTCATGTAATAAGGTGACACCTCATAAGCATATATGTTTTCACACTGTTTGTGCTGCGTCGTTTTCTGATTCTTCTCGCCGTCCCAGCCGTCGCCTCGCAAACACTTTGCAGATATGAATTAAAATGCCGTCCTGAAGTTGAAATCTTTGAGCTCAGCATGTTAAATGTTTCTTTCTAAATTGTTTTCAGGGCACAGAACTAAAAAAGAAGCATTCATTCTACACATAATGTGCATTTATACAGCGTTCATGAAGGAAACCTGCTGAAGGTTTTAGTGGTTTAAAACTGTAAACTAGAACATGTTATTGCGAGCCGTGACCTGAACGCAGCATATCTTTAGACTGCAGATTTCTCACACTTCTCTGAGACTTTTTGATGCGTTTCCTGTCTAATAATTATTTAGGGTTTTCTCTTTTAATGCAATATTCTGATTAAATTGTACATTCATCATCATATTATTTCCATCCAGGTGTCAGTGCAGAGTCTTAATCCTGTGGTGAAGCCGCCTTTATTTTGGCAACAATCATCATCAGTTTAGAGATAAAGACTGCAGGCATAAACTCTCTCCAGTCACCAGCTTCCAGGCCAAAAATAAAAAAATGAAATATTGCTGTTAACATCGGCCTTCCTAAACTTATTCTTCAGGCCTTTCTGTAACCCTGCATGCCTAGGATTAGATCTTGCTTGTGTTTAGCCCTCTCTGTAATCCCTCTCAGCAGTCTGCCTCAATAAAGAAAAAACTACGGAGGGGTGTGGACAATCATCAAGATACTACTAGACCGGGAGGCAATGTGTTTTGTTGAGTGATTTAAACGTGTCTCCTAAAATAACATTTCTTTTGAATGAATGGAAAACGCCTCTCATCAGGTTGGAACGGCCCGGCCGAGGCGCTCGGTGCACTCACGTATGTCGTCGGAGTTATTTTATTGTGTCATGCACGGCATCTGTGGGATGAGTTTTTTCACATTTAGTCTGAGAAACACAGAATTTAATATACGTGAAAATAGATGGTGGTGTGTGAAAGAGTTTGGAAACACAATCCAATGCTGTGGTTACTCTCTCAGTGACAGGTCTGTGCTGGCACTGAAGTTTTTGCTGATTTAACGTACAGATTTTTGTCTCAGTAAAGGATTTTCCTTTAGCTGTCCCTTGTTTGTGATGTAATTTTAGACTCACTTTAGAATTATACTCACTTAATTCAGTTGCCATGTGTGAGAATGTCTGTGTGTGGCAGTGTTAGCAGGACTATAAGAGTCTGTTTTATGCTTTTACTCTAAATTAATCTGGATTAAGTTAGGACGAAGTTACAGGAGCAGATTTAGACATATAAAGTTGTGTGTGTGTGTGTGTGTGTGTGCACTTCTTTATAGCACCCGGGGGCCAACGTGACCACCTCGCAGTTTTTTGTGCTAAAAAGAGGTCAGAGGTCTCTGTTGTGTTTTCAGGGTGACCTGCTAGTGACTATTAGCCATTGATAAATGTGATGTCCCACAAGTGTGCGGGGCCAGACCCCTCCAAAGGGGGAGGTGTCATAACACGCCCCACGCTAACCTCCCGGCAAACCCCACCTCGACTAATGCATACACACACATGCAAACACACACACACTCTGCCCTGCTGACAGGAGCACAAGGGGGCAGCTGCTACAGATGTCTCATAGAGAGGGGGGGAGGGGTACCGAGGACACATCAATGGAGAGTCTCTCTCTAGTTTGGAGTTCTCAGTGGGGCTTATTGTGTTTTCTAAAGACCAAGACGGGGGAATAGGCCACGTTAATATAGTAAGCCTATAGTCTCTTACACTTTGTTGCACCGTGTTGCTCTTTTTGACCGCTTGGCTGTGAAATATCCCCGGATATTAGCTCCGTTTGCAAAGGTTACTGCGAGGAATAAGTTTGTTGTTAACGATAAAAGAAATAATTTATCCTCTGATCTTAAATTAACTTCTACAGACAGAGAAGTAAAGATGATTTTCACACTTTGTTCACTTAAAAACACCAAATTTAATGCAGAGATTGGCAACGGACACGACAAAATGTGATGTCAGTGTGTGTGTGTAAGTATAAGTGAAGTGAAATCACCTGCCGGTGACGTTAGAGCTGCAAACTGTGGCACATGGATGCTTATCCCTGGTTTCATTTCACCTTTGACCTTAATCAACCTTTTGGAGTGTTTTCAAGGTGTCATTCAGTCTTTCAGTCGATGTTTTCTCTTCGCTCCGGGTTTGCCTCCGAGCTCTTGAGGCGTGTTGTGAGCAGAGATTTTGCTACAGTCTTATTTCCCTATCATTTGATGTGATGCAGTCCCGTGTCTGGTGGTGGTGTGAAAGGCCATCTTTTTGAGTCACATGAGGGAAGAAGAGAGAGAGAGAGAGAGAGAGAGAGAGAGAGGGGGAGAAAATCCGTAAAAAACGCCTCCTTGAATGAGAAGCAGCTGAGTGTAACAGCCAACCATGCACGCAAGTCATCTAACATAAAATCAAATTACATCGAACTAAAACTGCCCCGGCGTGGCAACTTTTGCAGCCGGGTTAGCCCCGCTTGTGGCCAAACACCACGATACATGACACTGTGGCTCTTGTTCAGCTCGTCTAGCAGAAGACAAGGGAGAGCTCCACTCTGTCTCAACCCCTCCTAATGAAGAGATGCATTATGATGTGATTTCATTTGGGTCCTGCAGAAAAGCTGCTGTGGATAACAGAGCAGTCTGAGTAGCATGGTTCATTTGTGTAGTGACATGTGACTTGTGTTTTCGTGAGTCATAAGGATCTCCTGCCTAATGGAAGGCAGTGTGCGCTCATGTGACGGTGACACAATGCAGGATGAACTGTATAGTATTCACCAGAGCTGAAGCTTGGCTACTGTTTTGCCACCGCTAATCGGGACCCACGAGCGTCTTTTTATCTTGTTAATTTTTCTGTCATAATGAAACTGAACAAACCACAACTTCTGTTCATGTCACCGGAGAGCCGGAGCGGTTAACCTTTTTTAAAACTCTTGACAAACCCAGAGGTTTTTCAGCACTGTATTAATCTGCAACTGCTCGAGTGTGTGCACGTGTAGATATGAACGTGTGTGTGATGTCTTTGAGTACTGCATCATGATCTTCCCTATGGTCACGGTGGTGTTTTTTGCTGGCTCATCCCTGCCTCTCCACATGCCTGTTTAACAACACAGAGCTCCTCCTTACTGGCTTCCTGTCCAAACCAGTTTATCTGTAAACAAGTGTGTTTTTTTCCTCTCCGCCCCATTGTCCACACTACACCAGAATGCATACACAATGGGCGCCCTCTCTCTCTCCCTGTCTGTTTTTGTACTCAAAACATTAGATTTTTTTACTGTATCACACGTGGAAATGCAAAGAAATATACGCTTCATGATGAGGAGATTTTAAAAGGCTTTAACCCTGAGTGAAAAACAGCTTTCATGCTGTAAACAGCTTTTAAAAAGTAGAAATAGGAAGTTAAAGTTGTGTTCTGGCCTCTGTTCACTTAAACTTTAAACTAACAGCAGGTTAGAATAATTCTTTCTCCAACGACGGACATAGCAGGTGAATGTTACGTATTGTTATTATGTGTGCATTGGGATGAAATGGCTGTCTCTGTTTATCTTGCCCGAGGTACACTATGCTACAGTAGATACGATAACAGCAGGGTTATTGTGGCAGAGCCCAACCCGTCCCCCTGCTTTGGCAGTTACATGTACAGTGTGTGTGTGTGTGTGGTGTGTGTGTGTACTCTTGTGGTGTTGCCAAGCTAATCTTAAATTGACAAAAGTGGCCGTGGCGAATAATTTACTCATGACATTTGTGCCTTTTAACTTAGATATCATAACGTCCCGTTGAAAAACTTCATTAAAATTAGAGAGGGCGAGGTGATGTCACAGCGATGTGAGATAAAGAATACAATGTCCTCACTCGAACTGTCGAACAGAAACAACAACAACAACAACAAAAGAGTGTATTTAACCCGGCCCTGCATTATGGAAGCAGAACATACCTGCTGACTGAGCCTCCGTACTACACTTTGCTCAAAGTTGAGGCTTTTACTGCTGTTTGTTCGCCCACATCCTCCATGATTTGGCTTGCATCCCCTCGGCCTTCGCTGTGATCTCATCCATCCCTTTACTTCTTGACCTAATAACACACATATACCAGATGTTATAGTCCTGTCATGTATGGAGGGGGCGATAGTGTGTTTTGCTGTTTTCTGATTGTTTCTTATAGGGCTGTCACTCCCAATACGGGCACTATTGTGCTAACTGCAGATAAGTACCCATTGTGTGAAGAAGGAACATGTTTTGAATAGACATTCATGGCACTCATATGAAGGATGGTCGCATTCTTATACACCTATAAAACAGTTCTTTTATATGTACCTAATGTGTGTATGATGGGCTGTAACAAAGGCTATAAATAAACTGGAAAGAGTCCACAGCTGAGAAGTCACATTCTTACACAGGATGCAGTGGTGGAAGAAGTACTTCATCCATTACAAGTTACAATACTAAAGTATTATCAGCAAAAATGAACCTAAAACATCAGAAGTCAACATGCTGCAATATAATATTTTATTATATTACAATATTAGATGTTAATACTGATACAAAGTTGAACTGGGGTCGCAGGCCGAGGCTCCTCCCAACCATTGCAGGATAAATCTGTGTGGCTGACTTTAGGGGAAGTTTTGAAGGGAAATGTGTCTTTTGTGCCCTGTGATGATCTCTCGCCTTGTCCTGGGTTGTACCCCGCCTCTTGCCTGCCCTAAAAGTCAGCTGGGATAGGCTCCAGCCTCACCGTGACCCTAGTGAGGATAAGCAGTTACAGAAAATGGATGGATGGATGGATGTGTCTTTTGTGGAACTGCTAATGACTCATAGACATGTGAAACATGACGAGGGACAGACACAAAAAGGTTGGCAAACAACTGCTTTAATCTTTAATAATGTGTTGTTTCTTATAAGGTTATGCTTCTTTATGTTACGTCTAGCTTTAGCTGTCTGATAAACATAGGCTTGTATTTAGTTACTTTCCACCACTGACAGGACGATCAGACAGTGTATTTTCAGCATGTGGATAGTTGCTTTTTTGTTAGAGCTTTTGGTATCATGGACGTGTATCATGCTTACAAGGACAGGCTGCAGAGCTTTCATAAATGTTCTAGTCATTTATACTGAAACATGACAGAGTATGATGTTCAGCATAACATTTAGTCAAAGAATGTCATACAATACAATATTTATTTTCTTCTGTGAATATAGTACGTCTGACTTCATTCCACTTCTTGAATTTGTAAAATTTGTAGATCGTTAACTGACACAAATATGAGTTGCTTTAGCGTTTTTGTGGAGCGGTTGCCAACCTGAGAATAAGTGGTCACGAGCTGATTAATGGGAGAGTAAAGGGGTCATTCAAATGAGTCATCGACTCTCAAATAGTTATTCAAATGAAACAACACGATAAGTTTTGAGGGAAAATGTGTCTTTTATGGAACTCCTAATGACTCAGGCATCTGAAACATGACGAGGGGCCACAAATTTACATTGATTTCTACAAGGTTGGCAAACAACTGCTTTAATCCTTCACAATATATTGTGTTTTATAGGTTTAGGGTATGCTTCTGTGTGTTAGGTCCCAATCTTACTTGTCTTAATAGGCTGCTTACGTGAGGCACTTGGATATTTAGTTACTTTCCACCACCCCTGAATAATCAGTGAGTTAATGTGTCATAGTTTGAGTAAAGAGCAGTTATTTTTACTTAGACATGTATTATGCTTAAAGGACAGGCTGCAGAGCTTTTCTAAAAGTTGAAGTCATTTATGTCTCTCTCTCTCTCTGTATGTGTGTGTATATATATATATGTATAAGAACAGTAAATAGTGCAAAGGATGCTGAAATAAAAATAATACAGCAGTGTGTTAGGTTAGATTAGATTTGACTCAACTTTATTGTCATTGCACAAAGTAGTGTGCAGTTTACAATCCAACTAGAAGTGCAGTAAGTATAGTGCAGATATAAATATGAATATGCTATAGGATATATACAGTATAATTAGGTGTATTAAGTACAGTATGGACAGTTATAGTGTGTGGTCAGCATTAGGTACAAAATAAACAGATATATCTATATATAAACATTGTAGGCATGAATGTACAGTATAAATCAGAATCAGAATCACTTTATTGGCCAGGTGTGTGTACACACACGAGGAATTTGACTCCGGTTCACTTTGCTATCAATTGTACATAAAGGTGTAGACACAGTTTAAAAGACAAGGGACATGACAGGTAGGCAAACATACATAGAAACAAATAAATAACTATATAGATATTTAAAAGGGATAGATAGATAGATAGATAGATAGATAGATAGATAGATAGATAGATAGATATTTCTTCTGAAAATGAAGGCCCCAAATCTTACACACTGCACCTTTAAGTTACAGTATGAACAGTTATTAAATAGTGTGTGGTCAGCATTATGTACAAAATAAACACCGTAGGCATGAATGTACAGTATACACAGTACAGTATACATGATGCATATATTACAGTAAGTCTAATGCAGCTGTACCATATTCTGTAACAACTTACTTTATTGCACTTTTGGTTGCTCCCATCCTGCTCGTGTTTGAGTTTTTGTGGCACGTTTTCGTGACATTTCATTTCATATTAACCAATCGTGGTTTTAACAAGTTTGAAGAAAGAAAGAAAGAAAGAAAGAAAGAAAGAAAGAAAGAAAGAAAGAGAAAGAAAGAAAGAAAGAAAGAAAGGCAAAGCGTCGCGGTGCGTGAAGAGTTAACCCCCCTCCCACTCTCTCTCTCTCTCTCTCTGCTTGTGAGATGAACGCTGCGTGGGCTGCGAGATCATTCGAGAGTGCATTTTAGCCGTCCAATCAGCGGCGCGGAGTCCATTCCGCGCTCGACCAATCAGCGGGATGGGAGGCTCTATCGAATTTGAATGAGGAGTATGTCTTTCGGCGCCATTTTCGAGTGAGCAGCGATTGCCTCAGCAGCTGCGGAGAGGAGAGGATGCTGCGAATATAGAGAGCTGTCGCGGAGACGGAGAGAGAGAGACGGAGAGGGGGGAGAGAGAGGGAGAGACGAAGCTCTCCTTAAATTAAACTGCGCTTTTAAGAGAGGGAGAGAACGAGCGGGCATCACGGAAAGGTAATTGAAGCTGCAAAGTATTTTAATTTATTATTATTTTTTAAATCGTGTTTTTTTTTTTTTTTTTTTTTTTTTAAAGGAGTACGTGGAGGGAAAAAGAAGGAGAGAGAGAGAGAGAGAGAGAGAGAGAGAGAGACCGACCGTGGCGGCGGCGGCGGCAGGGAGGGAGGGAGGGAGGAGGGGGGGAGAGAGACGTTAGCCATTTGGCCAGCTTTGCCAGCTTATATACTAGCCTGTTAGCTTAGCCGTGCTAGCACCCATACATACAGATGGGGTTTGTGACTTTGCTGCGCTTGTAACGGCTCATACAGCGGGTCCGTTCACTCCAACGGGAGGCGGACAGACGAGAGATTTGAAAAATTATTTTTTTTTACGCGGACGAATGAACACTTACTAACACTAACTCAGGCGGTTATATTTCAAAGTTGAACTATAAAAGGGTTTTTTTTTTTTGTTTGGTTTTTTTTTTTTTTTTTTTTTGGCATTGGAGCTCAGTTTTTTGAGCGGGAGGTGCAAAAGCAGCCAGAGAGCTCGAGCTCCTCTGCTCGAGCTCGAGCACAGGCGGCAGTGTCAACAAATGCACACGGCACCTACACTGGCGGCTTCGGGAGGGAAAAAATCAATACGAGAGAGACCGGGACCTACACGGTACTGCTTCATTTTAATTTATTTTACCAAGCTTGTTAACTTAGACTTTTTTTTGTTGTTGCTGTTGTTGTTGCGAGCTATTTTTCTTCCTTTTTTGGGGGGGTTGTTAGACAGAAAACACCTGGTAAGTTTGTCATTATATCACAGTTTGACCTTAAGGACTGAGTGATGCCCTTTATTAGTATTATTATTATAATAATGCTAATGACGGGGTTTGTTTTATTCCCCTTATATCGGTGTTGTTGGCAGGGCTTGAGCTCTCATGTATAATTAACTTCTTCATATTGGTGTAATAGATTTTTGAATAACGTCAGATGATCAGCTCATCTCTCAGCCAAAGTGACAACAGCATGCACAACTTGTGCTGGCTCAACTTTTAATAGCTCTTAACGCGAAATGGCTTGTGTCATAACCACTAACTAACGATGCAACAACGTTGAATTAACGTTAGCTGGTGCTGTATTGTTATGTTAGTTGCTGTGCTTGCTTTGGGGCTCGTAAGTTTGGATGCTTTTCTTTTGCCTCTCGCTCCACTTTCTGTGTGTGCCCTGATTAAATTCAAGTATTGAAGGGGGTTGGTGTGTGTGTGTGTGTGTGTGTGTGGGGGGGGGGGTCTAATCGGTTTAGTAAAGAGTGACAAAACGGACCTAGTCGTTAATTTACTGGTGAGGTGTTTGCATGCATGTGTGATATTTTTCTTGCTTGCTTTGTGACTCTCATAATGAACATGACTGACTAATAAAGCAAGAAAAAAGAAGAGAGGAAAAAGAGAGAGAGGCTCCATATAATTGTGCGTCTAAACCCGCCCCTTCTACTTCCTTCTAAGTAGAGATCGGTTTAATGTGTTACATAATGTGAGGCCTTCCTATCTTTCTTTCTTTTCTTTTTTTACAGCGTTGAATTTATTTAAACAAATACACTGTGTCCACATTGTAGAATTATATTTTCAAAATTCAAATTAACCTCTGTCCATTTCCCCTGCGGTGCTTTTCCCTCCCATGACAATGCTGCTTGCTTTAATAACATTTTTTCTTATTTTGTCATACATATTTCTGCAGCACTAAGGTTAAGAGTTATGCCTCCACTTCAATTAGATATGCATGACCTGGGTGGAAATGTCTCAGCATGGCTTTTTTTTTCGTCACTGAAATCGCAGATTGTAACCCTTCTCTGTGGTGGAAGTGGGGTGTGCATTTTCACGACAAAACCACCCCACCCACCTCATAGTACACATTTTTGTTTATTTATTTTTGAGGCTGTTTAGTTGGTGGGAAATTAGCTAACATGATATGAGGGAAAGACCTTTCACCGCCACATAGCAGAGCAAGAAGAAGAAGGAGGAGGAGGAAACTACTGTACTGTGAGATCTGATGTGTCTGACTGACAAGAAAACTTTAGTTTGTGGTCATGTGAAATACAACGAACAGCACGATGAGTTAAAAATGTGACAGGCATGTGGTCATGTGCTTCAGGAATAAATATATTTGTTCGTGTTTTTTTTTTTTTTTTTTTTTTCCTACACCACATGGTGTATTTAAAATGGACGTGCATTACTTGTGTGGCTGTGTTGACTGTCATGACACACAGACATAATGATTTTTCTTTTTAAAAATCAGTTTATTGATCATTTTTCAACAGCTGCTTCCTGATAAATCGATCCAGTATTTTTTAAAAATTATTTAGGTCAGTACACCAAGTGGGAATGTGATTTGAAGTATTGTTTGTCATACCTCCAGATAGAAAAGGTGTGAAACTAGCACATGAGAAATTATGTAATTATTCAAAGTTGAATTGTTTTTATTGGATGGATATTTTGGATTTTACTTCTGGGACATAGTTTGTCAATATTTTGAAGTATACATGCACACATGAGTTTGGTTGGTGTGAATTCAGAGATCAGTTAGCTCTTATATCTTGAATTGATAAAAACATTACTGAATGCTTGTTTGTTAGAGTGTAGATATACACGTGTATATAAAAAGTCTAAAAGACATGTTAAGGACAATACTTAATATTTCAGTTGCGGCAGCATTAGTGATTATTAAAATCCAATTTCATCTGATTTAATTGACAGGAGCAGCCTTTTGTAATCCGTGTAATATCAGCTGTAGGTGATATTTTTGTGTCATAAAAACTACACATTTGAATTAGTCAGATCTAATCTGGAGCAGGGAGGAGGCAGTGCTTTGTGTATTAGTAATATATGAAGTCACACACCGGTCGCCTGGTTTTAAAATGTGTATCTAACGTGCTCACACTTTGAAATATGTGTAGATATTTTGCTCATGTTCGATTTGAAGAGCGATTGCTGTTTACACCCGCCGTGTGTGTGATTGTCAAATTAGTCCTGGTGTTGTTTTAATAGTTTTTCTTCCTGTTGTGCCTCCAAGTTAATCTCCTTAAAATGCTACAGGTCTGTGTCTCCCCTCCGTTCTCTGGTATTTGCCTTTTCACTCTCAGTGTGGAGCACCGTTGTGCTGTGCTGTGCTTTAGCATGACATTCTGTGACTCATCATTCTGTCTTCTCAGACCCCTCCGGCAAAATGGGCTCCCACCCCCATTTCCTGGTGAAACTGTGCCTCTCTTCTTGTATTTGCTCACATGTGTTGTAGCCAGGCTGCAGAGAGAACACCACCACCACCTCCACCCTTTTCTCTTCCTTCTTTCTGCACCACTCAGCACAAACTTTATAGTATTCAAATTTGCAGTGATGGGAACAGGTTTTCACCGGGTCCTTGTTGGTTATTTTCCAGAAGCTGACCCTGGTTTCAGCTCTGCGCCTCATCAGCGTTAAACAGAAGCTGTCAGATAATTTTCTGTGCGTCAGTCACTTTCTGCCACAATCAGAATTGAAACACTGGTCAGTACATGCAAGCACAGATGAGTGCATGGTGTTTATGCATAAAGTTAAGGTGGCATATGATGGTGCGAGGTCCTTGCATGCGTCTGTATGTTTTGCATTGGCTTTGATTTTTTTGCATACAGTAGGTGCTGCATCACTGTAGTGCACAGCGCTTCGCACCTGTCTCACTAAAACGGTGAAAATGTTTTTAGAGGCGGCATTAACATTTTTAAATAACGTGCTTAAATGCTGTTAGAGTGTGTGTGTGTGTGTGTGTGTGTGTAGTCAAATTCTCACACACACATTTTCAGAAGTTGAAGAATTTTGTGGCCTGCTAAAGTGAGATCATCTGTTGTGAACATGTGACGTGTTTAGGTGGCCAATAAGCAGCTTTACAAAATGTTGAGTAAAATTTCCCAAAGGTAAAAAAATCATTCAAAAAGTTGCACACTGAACTTGTATTGGTGTGTGTGTGTGTGTGTGTGTGTGTGTGTGTGTGTGTGTGTGGTGAGAAATCCTCCCAGACTTGGAGAGCATGTTGTTGTTTTTTTAGAAAGAATACATCAGCTGCTGAATTCTCTGCATGATAATTAAATTTTAGGTAGTAATATGATAACCTGCAACAGCAACCAGCAGTAAGATCTGACACTGCAAGACTATGATCCTCCTCTGACTAACACACACACACTCACACACACACAGAGTGTTTTCTTGCTTGCACCAGCCTTTTTTTCACCTGAGGGTGCTAGATTAGGCCACAGTGTTAACTTGTAAGTAGTTAGGTTGGGAAATTCTCCAACAATCGGCTCAAATATTGATGAATTTCTGTTTGTTTGTTTGAAGCTAACCTGTTAGCAGGTAACACCTTGACCAATCAGGCTCGAGTGCAGGCAGACCGGATGTTTTCACACGGTGGCTGCTCGTTTGGTCAGTTTGAAAAAGTTAGCTTCAAACAGCTAATTTAATTTTTAACAGCGATACCAACACACAGTTATTTATTTTATTTTATTCTATTAAACTTAGTGCTGTAACTAACAGATGTGCTGTGTACAGATGTCTGGTGTGATGTCGGAGCATTAATGCAATTCATTTAGAGGAGACTCTGATGTATTTATTCACATTTCTTTAATTTTGCAACAGTGTAACAACAAAACCTAAAACTCATTTTTTAAATTTAGTAAAAATAGTGTAGTGATGTGTGTTTAACACACACTTCTACACTGTGAGCCGCAGTAACACGACTCCACATTCAACCATTCGAATTGGAATATGCACCAACAAAAGTACAGTGTGTGTTTGTGTAATTGGTGTATGGGTGTGCCATTCAGCTCTCACAGCTTCCTCTTTTGCTCCTCTTGCTTATGTGTGCATCTACCATACAACACACACACACACACACACACACGCGCGCCTCCCAGGATCCTAATTTCTGTCTCACTGTAACTCAAGTCATTAAGAAAGTTGTGGTCGTGTTGAAGGTAGCTGTACTTGAGAATGTGGTTTGTTTAGGTGGTCGTCGTCGTCGTGCCCTTAGGGGGGAAAATAACAGCAAAAAGTTTGATGCCATTGGTCAAGCGTAAATCGAGTCCTCAGGTCGTACTTTTGATATTGCATCACAGTGTACTTGCTCTGTCTGCATCCTGTTTATTGCTGCTGCTCTGGCTTCTTTTCCGTGGCAGTGGGAGGAAGCTCGAGATAGTTCACATGAAGTAGTAAATAACCAAAATGAATTTCTCGAGGAATGCGTAACGCCGAGTGTGTGAATGCATTGTTTATACGGTCAGCGGCAGGTACGGCATCTGTGTGTTGAGATTAAATATTTCACCAGACACACAGTGGACACGCCGGGTGTGTTTAGATGACAGAGACTGGTGTTGGTTATGTGGGAATCAAACCTTTTGAAGACTGTGTGTCCCGCTCTCCATAAACAGACATTATTTAACACACTGGATGATTGTTTACTTAATTTAAGCTTAATTTCCAGTCTCATTCATTCAGATGGTGTGTGTGTAGCTGAAGTGTGAAGAGTGGGTCTGTCGCACTCACACCTGACAGTGGTGTGTACCTGTGGAGTGCAACAATGACTCAGAGGTCACTCTGTGTGCCAGTGTCGTCCTGTGTGAATCGGTTTATTCTCACATCGACGCCGCGCACGCGTGTCTGCACGTTTGTGGACTCTTCTGTAATTCATTTGACTAGACATGACTGCGTTTTCAGGGAATCCCACACTCACTCTGCCTGTGCCTGTGCTGGACATGTTCTGCTGTGTGAGCTCATGTAACAGGTTTTTCAAGGATTAAACACAAAACATCACAGCACAGCGCAGCACTGATGTTTGTCTTTATGGGTAGCATCCCTGCTCATTCACCACCTCCTGAGCTGCTCTTAGAATTAGATGGACGCCTCTATTTTTGATTTTTTTTAAAAACAGGTTACATTTATATATTTTTATTGATGTATCATCATGAGTACTTTCTTTTACTGCTGCAGATGCTGTGTAACATGCTGCCCTCGTATCTGATGAGACATTTTATTACACCTTGTAAAGTTGTGTTACGGTGAACATCTCTCCAAATCCAAGACGGTGACTTGTCCCGCCTTACCTGGTGTGTGTCCGGCTTCAGATGTGATTAATGAACACCCACCTCTGTATTCTTCTATTTTTGATTGATCTCTAAATATATTCTGAAACAATATTAACTGGTGGAAAGTAAATAGATGTAAAGTGTTCAAAGAGGCCGTTGTGTCTGCATATATTTACCTTGGAGGAGTTTCCTTCTGTGTCCCACAGATGGAAAGCTTTATGAACACAATCACAACTCAAATTTGCATAGATCTTTTTCTTTCTTTTTTTTCTCCACAGTTTAGATCTCCTCTTTTTTACTTTGTGCTCACACAGCCAGAGGACGATGTAGAAGAGGCCAGTCCAGACCACTTTCTGTGGAGCGGGTGGAGGAGGAGGAGGAGGTGATGAGCTGTCATGTCCACGTTCCCCGGGACCGATGTGGGGTGTAGGAGGTTACTTGACCTTCAACCCTCGGGGTCAGGTGACTCTTTGAGGCCATTGTGACGGGGGAGCAAATGTCGTAGGAACGGGTTAAAAAGGCTGAGCAGTGAAGGTGACATGTCTGGGCATGCTTCCTTTAAAGGAGAGGGAGAAAAATGGGGAGAGGTTAGAGTCATTGATGTGAAAATACAACCTGGACTTGTAAAGAAATTATCAGCTTAAAAAAGAACACACACCATACCTGGTCAGTGCTGTTGTGTGTGTGTGTGTGTGTGTGTGTTTATTTTATTAACTCCTGTGGTAGTTGTCTGACTTTTCCTTTAAGTTTGATTAATGCCTTTTAAATGACATCCACATATGACATGCAAGATAAGGAAGTGATCGGGCAAATTTTCCGCATGTGAATGGAGGTTAGTGCTCCGAGTGTGTGTTTGCATCGCGTAGATAAACAGTATGTTGCATGTGAAGGAGGGGCGGGTGTGTATCCGCTGTCTGCAACAGGAAAATAACCACCGATGGCCTTTTTAACCTGAGCTTACAATTAATGAATTTTATCATGGATGAATCAGCTGATCTCTGCTCTGTTTTTAGTCATTTATTAATTAATTCCTGAGCTGTTTAAAATGGTGACAGACACCTCGTCACAGCTCAGTCATGCTCCTCTTTGAAACGCTGTAACAGACTTGTTTATTTTTTGTTGTTGCTGGCATTACTTTATTAGTCACCGCTTGCGATGGTTGTTATTTCTATTTTTATATATGTGTATGTATGTATGTATTTTTTTGGGCAGGCGATGCGGACCGTGTTAGCCCAGGAGGTGAACACGAGGAGATTTTAGTCACGCCCCACAGATGTGACAGATACACACTCCTGATGTGAAGCTGTAAATGAGCGCGGTGTAACTCGTCGTCTGTGTCTGATTGGTTCATTTTTGTCACCGCGTGCGACGGTTTAAACAAACGGAGGATTTTTTAAAGATGCTGGGAGTGATTGTAAACTTGTTTTCCGTGTTGCGGTTGTATGTGTTTACGTTGAGGCGTCACACGTGCTTTAAATTGGCCTGGTTGAATTTTTTAAAATTGTTTTTAAACTGGAGCACTCGCTCGCTGGTCCTCGCTGTCCTGCTGCCACTGTCAGGTGTGTCTAACACACACACACACACACACACACACCCTTACACTTTTGTATCCCTGACAGATATCAGCTGTAATCGAAAGTCGAGTCTAACCCTGCATAATGTGAACTATGTTTATAAAAATGTGCATCTTAAAATCTTCTCAGCCTGGAGCGAGTATCTGAGGCGACGCCTTGGAGTTTTTTCTATTGAGTCAATTTTTCTATTGACTCGCTGATGTTAGATTGACTTCTGATCTTTGAGTCAGCTGTTTCTGCATCACAGCGAACACTTTGTGGCTCTTCTGGTGGGCTCTGTCGTCGCAGCACGCCGATGTAACGTAGGTGGGACTGTTTTGAAATCTGTCTCTTTTTTTGTGTTTTTAAGTCAGATTTTTAAAAAAAAAAAGCAGCTCTGCCAGTGTGGGTTTATTTAATGTCTGATGAAAGCAGTGTGTCTGCACAGGTGACCCTCAGATCTTCAGGTTTTTTAAAATTAATTTTGTCTGTGGTTGCAGCTTCTTTACCACATGACAAAAATACTTCTGGGACATCAGAAAAAAGGCCACAAACTTTTACTTTTTCAAGCAGACGAGTCGAACAGTTTGTTTCTGTGAGCTGCAGTTTGTCTGACAGAGGGAAGGCCTGCTCGTCTCGTCACTGCCTTTCTTACTGGAAGGGAAGTGTGTTAAAGATGTTGTTAGGTTCAGGCTATCGGGTCCATCTCAGACCAAGATCATAATTACAGGTCCATTGAGACCTCTAGTGGCAACAACACATCAGTTGGACCCAATCTGCCTCAGGATGAGATGAGTTGTAACACCTTTGCTCACATACAAACAGGACGTTTTAAGATTCAAACACGTCGACGCGGCCTCTGTAAAACTGGACGAGCTTCATTGATTCACAGACAAAAAAAAAACCTGGTCACTTGTTGTGCAGACTGCTGCCTCGACGCTCGTGCTTCATTAAAAGTTTAAAGAGAATTAAACCAGGCGCTTGTCGCGTGAACAAAATATTTGCCTCATATTTCTTCCAGGTTTCAGCACGCGGGGTTCTGCCGGTTGCACACTTAGCCGAGTACAATGGAGCAGTAATTATCTTGGAAACCTAAGAGTGCTCCACCGCTGAATGAGACACTACACGACAATGTTTGTAACTCAGACTCACTGTACACTCAGGTGTGTGTGTGTGTGTGTGGAGCACCTGTCAGTAGCACTAAATGCCACAGTGTGTTATGAGTGATACAATGACTCCTTACTTAATATATCAAGTCTGAGTCATGCTCGGTACAGAGCGCAACTTTTCACACTGTGTGAATTTATTTTGCACCACATGGGTGTTGTAAAGTTTGAGGTTCGAGCACACGACCTCGCTGCGGTGCAGAAACGCAATTTAAAAACATTAAACGAGCAAAATGCAGCAAAGTTACTAATGAAGCTGGACGAGCCTGTTGTGACCAAACGATGGTGAGTGAAAGTTTGGATCTCCAACCAATCAGCCTTCCAGGATTCAGCAGTCATGATATGAAGCTGCCTCCTCTTGTATTCTCACGTCTGTCATGACGGCGGTGACTTTGACAGCCTGATATTTTCTGACTGCTTCAGCACTCGCCGTGCTGCTGAACTGTCGAATCGCCTCCTGAAAGTTTCTAACTTATTTCAAAGATGTGAAGCAGCTCTGCGATTTCTACTGAAGTTCAACCCGCTGCTGCGTTCGTTCACTCTGTGGGTTCACTCTGTGGCCGGCGTGTGGACAGCCCTGTGCCCCGGCTGCTCGGTTCCAGTTAAGGGGAATCCTATTGTTGCAGCACGCAGTGATATTTTAGTGTTGTCGCAACAGTTTGGGAAAAGCCCCTCCGTGTTTCGACACGCCAGCGCCGCTGTGCATTAAGCAACATCCGTAAAGTTTTGTTTGGTGTGGAAGAGCTGCAACTGTCCTCAGAGAGAGAGAGCCTGACCTCAACCTCAATCCCAACAGCTTCAGCATGAGTTGGAGAGCTGACACGGAGCCAGGCGACGCTGGGCGATAACCAACATCGATGCCCGACCTCGCGTTGTGGCTAAGTTGGTGCAGATCTTCAAAATCATACTGAGACGAGCGGCGGGCAGCTCTGTAGTAAGAACTTTTGTCCCGACCAATGTGGTCGACGCCTGCTGGATGACGTTCACACTGCTGGTTGGCGTTCTGGTGCACCGGTGTGGGAACAGCACCGCAGATTTATCTTGTGAGCGTCCACACACTTGTGACCACTTTGATGCCTAACTGTAATTCTCTCTGTGTGTGTTTTCCAGGCGGTGACGCTCGTCTCCTGCTCCACGAGTCGGACTTTAAAAAGCTGCTGATCATCTGTTAAGTGATAGGTAATGAGTCCGTCCTCGTCCGTGAGCGCTGTGTGTTTCGGACTCGAGGAAACGGACACGAAGAAGAAGAGCGCGAGGCGGCGTGGACCATGACTGCAGTTCTGGCGATGCTGTAGCAGCACGGAATGGTTTGTGGGTTACACAGAGATGCAGGCCATACTGTGCTGCCGCAGGAAAGCCTGAATAACACGACCTGTTGCCCTGTTTACGAGCTCACACACACACACACACACGGGACGATGATGAAGTTTAAGTCTGGCTGGTCGCCTTACTGTAGCAGCACGTAAATATTGGAGTTAAGACTCTAGCTGAAGCCTCCAGTATTGATCGTGCTGCTGAAGCAAAGCTTGACCGCTCGCAGCCAGCAGCACTGAGTACTCACGCCTCACCCACAGGTACACACCTCCGCTTTGTGTTCATGTTTTAACTGTGTGTGTGTGTGTGTGTGTCAGCACCATCTCACACTCCTCTGTTCTGTCTGCACTCTGACAAATAAAAGTTTAAACCGGCTTCTGTCTGTAATGTTTTCACCGTGACACACTGACTGCTTTTTGACATGTACTGCATCAAGCCTTGTTTTAAACGGGAGCGCAGTCACACACACACACACACACACACTGCGGCCCTCGCGGCCTGCTGTTGGGATGTCCGGCCTGTGCAGCCTGAGCCGCCGTGACACACACACACACACACGTTTTTACAGCGGACTGCAGATTTATTATTTTTTTGTAAATGTTTAAAAATCAGATTTTCTGTTTTTGATTTTTGTTCTCGGTTTGATCTTCGTCTTTATTTGAATCCGTCTTCGTGTGTTAACGCCTCCAGAGTTACTTTAATGTGTCCGTGTGTGAAGTGAAGTAACTACATGTGACGTGAGGACAGCTCCTCCATTTTAAGCGCTGTCGGCTCGGATACGCGCGTAATGCGCGCGTCTCTGTGCCGGACGATAATCCCAAATCTCACATCCTGAACGACCAGAACCGAGTTCAGGTTTTCACGGGCCGTTTGGTGACGGTAAATTTTACACTCATCAATTTACGAGATAAATAATCATTTTAAAAAATGACTGCGTGTTTGCACTTCGTTCCAAAGTGACCCGCCGCTGATCTGTTTTTATTTATTTGTTTGTTTTTAATAAAAATACATGAACCAAATAAAGTTGTGACATTGTTACATTTTTCCTGATCACATCCCGCCACATTTCACCGTGTGTGTGTGTGTGGCAGCAGTGCTCCTCCATTTGGCCTTGTAGGCCTTTTTAATAATTCAGATTTAGTTTTCGCAGCTTTAAATTCAAAGTAAAGTCACATCAGGACGTTTTTATTATTTATTTATGCACAAAATGATTTTAGAGATAAAAGTTTTTAGGACATTTTTTTTAAATACTGAGGCTCGTATTTATTTTATTTTTGAGGAATATTAAAACTCTATAATCTGATCAGGCCTCATTCGTTTAGTTTTATTTAAAATGGTTGAATATAAAACTTCATGGTGACACCTCAGAGACGGACATCTATTTTCTGTGTGTGTGAGCGGATTTATTTAAATGACATTATTAAATATTATAAATTCTTTCAGCGCTTCTTTCCATTTTAATTTAAAGATCGTGATCCGCTGACGCTCGGCCTCAAACATTTCTCCATCTCCTCCATCCGGTGTGAAGCTTCACATTTTTACATTTTAACTGGATGCTTAATTATAAGAATTACACACGCGCTTTGTTTGCGCTTTACAGCCATAATTTCCGGGATAAACGTGTAAAATGAGCTGGTTTAATAACAGGAATAATTATAACAATAATAAGAGCAGGTTCACTGTTAATGACCGTCACACACTCTCAGGTGTGACAGTGTTGCTGTGATCACACACTCTGCTGTCTGGATGAAGTGACTGAGGAGTTGAGGTTCCTCCTCAGCAGGCCCTGCGCGCGCCTCCCGCCTCTGTGTCCTGCTCATTTATCCTCATTAAAGTTTCTGTCATATTTGGATCGAGCTCATGAAACTACATGTTAAAATTCACGGTGATAATTACGACATAAACGCGGAGTGATGCATTTATTTTCATCCTATATTTGCCTGGCAACAGAGGGGCTATATATACATGTAGACGCGTGCCATGACGTACATCCTGAATTATGGTCAGTGCTGACATCACGGATTCACTCTGACGTTTTGTTTTTCTCTCTTCGGGAGAATCGATAATAAATTAATATAATTTATGATCTTGATCGTGAATAAACACTCCTGTTGTTGGCGATGAGCCAAAGTTGTCACAGAGCTGCCCTCGATTTTAAAGAAATTTAAAAACCTCCATGTGCACACACACACACACACACAGTTTATGTATTTAGATGTAGTTAGTCAGCAGCAGAAAACAGGCTCACACTAACACTGAGTGGACTTTAACAGCCTGCAGATGTTTGACTTTATAGACCGGGCATGTCATGCAACCAGAGAAATGAGCTCCGCAAATAAATCTCGTGACTCGCCTGTTTTTTATTGTCACTGATAGAGTGAGTACAGCTTTCTGAAATTTATTTTAGATTTTATGACAGCGCCGTATTTTTTATGCACTGTGTGCAGCCTGGTGAATGTTTCACACAGGGCCTTGTTATGTAACGTTTGTAACCTTGAAGAGGTTGCAGCAGCAGCATCGCTGTGCTGTGCCGTGCCGTGCCGTGCCGTGGTGCTGATGTGAGACTGACTGCACTCTTTTCTTTTTATCACTCACTCAACACGCTGACGTGTCCCCTGAATAAAAACAAACATGGAGGTGAATTAAATTTCTCTCTTTTTATTTATTTCAAGATCTTACACAAGTTAAAAAAAATCAAAAACAGGAGAGGTTGCACATTGGAGTCTTCTTAGCGTTTAAAAATCTGCAGATTAAGTGTCGATTCAGTTTGATTGCACGGCTTCATTGAGGTTAGAGTTAGAGTAAATGAAGGAGGAACAATAAGAGTAGATAAACAAGTGTTTCCACCGGGTGTCACGAGTTTACTCAGCTCATGCTGGATGGCACCGTGGCTGTGAGTGTGTGACGCCGCAAGGCTAAATAATTAAAACAACTTACAACTGCCAATAAAACTGACAGCGGAGTCTATTAAGTTCACGACAGAGTCCTGACCTGCGCCCATTAAACTCGTGCACACGTCAGTTATTCCCCGCAGGTGCGCGCCAGCGTGGGTAAGGTGCGCGGAGACCTCGGCGAGGAGCGGTTGGATGTGTGAGGGCGCGTAGTGTGGCTGCATCAGGAGCAGCAGCGCCGCCGGCAGCAGCAGCAAACTCAGAAATAAGGTGATGCATCTGCGTGCTGTCATCCGCGAGCCCCTCGCTCGGTGGGAGCCGCCACCTCCGCCACACCCGTGGGGGACTGAGATCTTGTCCACTTCTCGGAGCCGGAGCGAGTCCCACTTTTTAACGTCGAAATTACGCGCGGGAAGACCGACGTCCATGTCTTTACGAGAGGGCGGCAGAGTCTCCTTGAGGATCCCCAACTTCTCCCGAAACTCCTGCATCTGCTGCAGGAAGCACAGGGGGTCGGAGACGCTCCTGAAGGACTCGGCGATGCTGAGCGCCCGCCGGTGCTCCTCCACCGCCGCGCTCAGCTTGGTGATCTCCGGGTCGTACGCTTGCAGCACCACCAGCTTCAGCGTCTCGAAATCGGACAGGATCTCGTTCTTTTTGCCTTCGATGGTACTGATGAGTTTGTCGAAATAGTCTGTTACCTCCTCCGCGTCCTTGGTCACCGACTGAAGCGCTTTTTTCTTGCTGGCTTGTAGTGTCTCCAGGCAGGACAGGATGTCTGCGCTCTGCCAGCTCTCCACCCCGTGCAGCAGCTCTTCAAACGCCTCCTTCTCTCGCTCGTACGCCTCCTCCAGGGAGCAGAATTTATGCCCTTTGTGGTCATCTGTCGTTGCGCAACAGCCACAGATGAGTTTCAAGTCGGTGGCGCAAAATATGTTGAGAGGCTGCCCGCAGTGCTGTTTGCAAACAGACATTTTGGGCATGACTCTTATTTTGTTGTACTTCTCCACTATCCCGCGCAGGGAGTAGTTGATTTGCAGGCTGTTTGCGCCGTTGTGCGGGCTCTCTTTGCGGCATGTTGGACATTTGAAAGGTGTCCTGAAAGCCGGACCTCGGTTCCCCTCCAACAGTCCCTCCAGGCATTTCTTGCAAAAGCTGTGCGAGCACAGCAAAACCCGCGGGTCCTCGAAGAGACCGCAGCAGATCGGGCACGTTAGTTCCTCTTCGAGCTGCTCCATGATGATGATGGCACATCTGTAAACACATTTATCCAGGCGTCAAAAATGGAGCTTCATTCAAGTCAAGAAACCCCCCAAACAAACAAACTAACAAACACGCGGGGATGTAAATGACACACGAACATAGCTGCAGCATCGCAAAAGGATACAGATGTTTTCCAGCTGTGTCTGGAGTATTCCCATCCTGAAAGTGAAACTGACTTGGAGCTCGGCTGTGCCCGCGTAAAAAGCTTGGCACGACCTCCGCCAAAAAAAAACTCCGTTTGCGCACAAAACGCGCAGCAACAACATCTCTGCAAGCAGCTGACGCTGCAACAAACTTGCGTGGACATAAGTCCCCAAAAATCGTTAATAACTTTAGAGCAAACGATTTTTCCACCCCTCCCTCTCCCTCTTTAGCTTTGTGTCACAGAGCAGCAGCTCTGGCTGTGTTGGAGCCCTGAATTACCGCCGTCTGAGCCAATCCAATGCGACAAATGATCGTAACAAACAAGCGTTCGCGTTAACGTCGCTCCTGTTGGCAAGGTACTGAAGTAAGAGGGAGCTGCGACAGATTTTTGCAAGCGCATAGTAACATGCAACTACTGGACCAAAAGAGATCACTCACCACCAGCTGCTGGAGACGCGCAAGTGCAACGCAATCATGGCGCTTGTTGCTGTGCAGACTTCACTCCCTTTTCCGGGTAGAGAGTTAACCGTTTCACTGACGCACAGAAGGTCCAGTGACTGTATTTTTCAGCGCTTTTACGCACATGTGCATCAGTAAATGCGCAAAAGCGCCACCGGCGCAAAAGCTACCTTTGTTTCGGGTGTTTTGGCAGCGTCATTCTCAGCGTTAGGTGTGTTTACGTTTTTGCCCCTGCTGGGTAATTTGCAGAGGCTCCCCTGACAGGCAGATGGGGGAGGGGCTGTTGCTATGCAAAACATTACAGCGTGAAAAAGTGTCAGCTAGATTGTTTTAGCATCACACAGCGCTTCATGCTGCCCCACTTACAGAGCCGCTTATGCGGGTTCATGCCAATGCACGTACACATGTTAACAGCCCGACACACAGTCAGCACGGCTGCTGTTAGGCTGACATGTAGAACAAGTAAACAGCAGCTACACGCAGCCGTCTGCAGGCTGCTCTTCACTTCATCCCCTGAAACTCGCTTTATTTTCACTCGTGGTTACGTAACACCGAAACCAACAGTTACTTAGTCACGTGTATAAATTTTGACCTTGATTTTCTTCCCTTGTTTCCATGCCATCAGGAGCAAACTGCCTATCTTTTAGCCGCTGTGATTGGATACAGTCGGGTATGTAGCAAAGCGAGGGGGCTTATGCAGTTCCCACTCCGGCCGCGCGGTGTCGCCGTTGCCGCTCGGGGGCGCTCTCTCGCCTCACACACTCGTTGGTTTGTTTGATGGTGGTGGCAGTTTGTTTCCGGATGTGTAGCTAGTGTCAGAGCAGAGAGAGGATGGCTGCGATGTTTACGTGTTGTCTAGGCTGCTGCGGGGATGGCGGGCCGGGTCACATCCCGCTCAAAGAGATGCCCACCGTGCAGTTAGACACTCACCACATGGGTACGTGTTCGAGTCCGACAGCGGCGGCGCGGCGGCTCGCTACTTCCGCCGTTAGCATCAGCTAGCTCACCGATAGCAGCTCGTAGTGTTGAAATTAAACCTGTTTTATTGACATATAATGACTTAAGCTGTGCGTTTTAACACCCGTGCATAAACATACATTCATTTATACATAAATATAACGTTAACGCGGCTTAATAACAGCAGACAGGTCAGCTCGTGACATCTCAGCGGCTAGCTCCAGCAACTAAAAAAAAATTAAGACACCGGTGTTTCGGTTCAACGAGTGACCGTGTTAAGTGGTGACCAACTGTCAAACATAGACACCAGAGACGCGACGTGTTTTCAACTCCCGTTGAAAACAGTCACCAATTAACACGGCCACCCTTTGAACCGAAACACCGGTGATGTTTGCCGTTAGGATTTGGCATTCTTTAGACTTGAAGATCTTCTGCACACGTTATCATACATATTTAAGTACTCTGCTTTGTGTACTAACGTGTATTTTCTCAGTTTAATTTCCACCTTAAAAATTCTTTGAATGCAAATTTACCCTAATTGAAAAATCCAGTCAGTATCAGTATTTTTTGTCAGTAAATGATCATAACATCGACTACCAAACTGGTTGTGATGTCAGAGAATCGTGCTCACAGGTGTGTCTGAGACTTAAAGGTCCGATGTGTGAGACTCAGAGTGCATTGAGTGTAAATATGTTTCATGGACACTGTAGTTTTGACAGTAGGAAGGAAAGGGTGCAGCAAAGGTGTTGAAATCAGTTACTGCTAGATGCCACTAAATCCTACACACAGGTGAGCACGGAGAGACTGAACTGCTACAGCAGACGAGTTTGAACTCTGTCCTCTCCGTACGCCCTCCGCTCTGCACCGTGAACTGCTTCTCTCTGTCTTATATGATTGCAAATGTGATATCTTTGGTAGTTAGAGACAAATCGAGCCCTTTTTGGAGTACAACATGTCACAATCAGCCAAATAATCATCAGATTAATCAGCGAGAGCGAACGTCTCTGTTAGTTTCATGTGTTCCGATGTGTTTTTCAGGCTGTCTTGTCGCCTCTTTGTTTTTGCAGGCACAGACGTCGTCATCGTAAAGAGCGGCCGGAGAATATGTGGCACCGGAGGCTGTCTGGCCAACGCTCCTCTGCACCAGAACAAAAGTTATTTTGAGTTTAAGATCCAGTCCACTGGTGAGCGCTTGACTCGGAGCTGATTGATATTATCTGCTGCATTCTTAGCGAGAGTTCTCGACACAGACACGCTGAATCCGCCGTCTCATGACTGCATGCTCGCTGATGGATTTCTGCTCAACACTTTAAGACTCCACACAGACTCTTTTTATTAGTGTTCAGCTGAAAAATCTGCTCTGCATGTGAATTCCGCAATTATTGTTATTTTATTTCATCGCCGCTGGCCTGTGTCGTAAATATAATCCATTTTAGTCCGAGTGTTTTATGGCAGGTAACTCGGTGTTGTGCTCTGTGTTCAGGTGTGTGGGGAATCGGTGTGGCCACGCAGAAAGTGAATCTTAATCAAGTGCCTTTGGGCAGAGACACAAACAGCCTAGTTCTGAGGCACGATGGGTCTGTGTACCACAATAATGAAGAGAAGAACCGCCTACCTGCAAACAGCCTTCCTCAGGAGGGTGACATCGTGGTGAGTCATTCGGTTTCTATCGGGGCTCGCAGAGTCTCTGAGATCAGGTCTGTCCTCAAAGTGACGGTTTGGACTCATCTTCTGCTTAGAGGCCAGGCTGGCCTGCAGGCCCCGTGAGACCTGCAGCACATTTTGGTGTCGTCGATAGTCACATGATCTAACACGAGCTGGACAGCCTTCTGTTTGTGTCCAATTTGCCACATGTGCACCAAATTGTTATTTGGCCTCGTTATTTTCTGTTTTGTTGAATGACAGATGTAAGTTATATAATGTACAATTGAAGCAACATTTTAATTTTATTTTCTTCAGAGTGAAATGTGACGTTAACGAGCACAGAATTGATTTCAGGCCGGCGCAGCAGAGAATCTTGCAGATGACACGGGCGAGTGTGCAGGATCTGTTGCAGACCTCCATCGTACAGATCTTGTTTTGCCAGTCATGCCTCATTTTAGGACACCAGATGGTCCTGAAGAGAAGAGCAGCAAAGATTAAAGACGTGTACATGTGAAGCAGTAAAGCCATGTCATCACAGCCTGCAGGGTCACTGAGTACTATCCTCTAAATATCAAGTTTGAATTATGTTATTGAACAATGTTATGCAGTCCATGAGATCACATGTGTGTCTTCAACAGTCTCTGTGTGCTCTGGGCTCTATAGCATCTATATTTTCACTAAATATAAGTTCCCTGTTAAAGGGCCAACCTTCACTTTAGTAAATCCAGTTTATTCCCAGAGTTTTGCAACACTAACGGGAATCGAACGGAGTTCTGGTCCAGCAGGAGAGGAAAGCAAAGAATTCAGTGTGATTAAAAACATCCACACTCCTCGTTGTGTTCTCTCGGGTGTTTCAGTGTTTATCTTTTTGAAATATGAAACTTTGAAGAGCCCGGCGACGTGAAGGTTAAACCAGATTTCACTGTGTCTCCCTCAGGGCATCACATACGACCACGTGGAGCTGAATTTATATCTCAACGGAAAGAACATGCATTGTCCTGCCTCAGGGATCCGAGGCACTGTGTACCCCGTTGTTTATGGTAAGTTTGTCGGCTATCTGATTGAATAGCTTTCTGAGGTACGCCATTATGGCAGTTAGAGCTTTCTTCCACTAGAGGGCAGTGTTTGTACATTTTTATATGGCACTGCTCATGTCAGGCTTTAGATTCACACACCTGTGAGAGTGCGAGGTCAGGATGAAGTGTTTAGCAGGAGGCTGCACAGACATGCAGGGTGTGTTCTGGTCAAAGGCTCCAGCAGCAGCAGCAGATGATGGTTTCATGACGGCGTCTCCTCTGCTTCATGTTCATCCACTCAGTGAAATCTACGCTGGAGAAAAAACATGTCGACGTTTGGTGCGACCTGTTCTTGTCCTGCAGCATCACAAATGCAGAAGAACTTGTTTGAGGTTTCTTGTGCAAACACTCTCCATGTTTAAATGTGTGTTTTAAGTGTGTGTGTGTGTCTGTTTGCAGAAAAGAAATATAGAGTATCCATGAGTGAGCGTCCTCTTCCACAGAGTCTGTTGTGTTGTTTCAAACCAAACATTGGGCCTTTCCAGACGGGCTGCTGCTCGTTACGCTGTCAGACAATCAGGAAATCATTTTTATTCTTCAGGATTAACCGTCTTTATCGAGGCCAGCAGCCTCTCTCTCAAACAAGCCGACACAAAATAAATGAAACTTCTTTGTGTCGTGTTTTGCAGCGTAAATCGTAAGTCAGATTCAGATTTAGAAGCTGCTTGATGACATAAACAAAGTCAGAACACAAAGGTAGATCAGATCAGGCTGAGTTGAATCTTCTGGTCTTAATAGATTAAATACAAAATTAAAAGATTGAAATAAGCTGCTGAAGTTTTCACTAAATTAGTTGCAGAACAGTTTCATATTCCTCTTTTGAAACAAAGATCGCTCTCTCATCCACAACAATGTCTGCTTTGTCTGATCTGTGTCTCGTAGCTTTGTTTGACTGTGAGAGTTTCTAAGCGGCACTTCAGACAGGTGCGGCACAAACAGCATCTTATTGATGACCTCTGTTGTCACACCTCAGGTTAGCAACTGGTAAACAAACCTAGGGACGCTGTAATTTACTGAGCGAGCCGACTCAGCCCTGAAGGCGATTTATGAGATTAGTCAGTCACCGTGCTGAATAACGTTCAAAGATTTCAGTGTTAAGCTTATTCAGTGCCGAGCGATTATGTCCAAATAGTTTGACCCAGTTTCTACAGAACAAATAACTGGGTGGCTATTGATACAGTATGAGTACGACATGACATAAGTCATCCACACATCCACACTAGGAAGGAAAGGGTGAAACCAACTCCATGATGTGATTTCTGCTTCCTTTAAAGGCCGCTAACATCCTCGCTGTCTTTGTTCTGTTCCAGTGGACGACAGTGCCATCCTAGACTGCCAGTTTGGTGACTTCTACCACACACCTCCGCAAGGATTTGAGAAGATCCTGTTTGAACAACAAATCTTCTAAAAGAAAAATGAAGGAAGATCTCCAGCCTTGGCCCCGCTTTACGTTGTCCTCCTCTCCTTATATCTCAAAGCAAAGCGACATCTGTGACACTACGGTTTGACCTTGATTGGATAATATCTTTATGTGTGGCTCTTTGTTCTGTTTCCCCGTGATTACTCTGTCTCTGCTGCTGCTGCTGCTCTGGACTGACGTCGGAGTTTCCTTGAAAGGACTGTCAAATCATTCACGTTGTGTCAGTGGTAAATCACCCTGTATTAACTAAAACACTTTGAACTGCTGCTTACATACTCAATCTGTGTGTGTGTGTGTGTGTAGATGCCAGACAGTGGATGCAATGGTCACATGTTCCCATTGTTCAGGATCAGACACCATCACTTCAGTTGTTTCACATGTACCCTGCCGCACTGACATCCAGCATTCGCCCTGTATTTATTTGTATTTATTTGATCATGACTGACACGTCAGCAGAACCTCGTGCACTTTTTATGTCGCCTTCTTTGCAGACAGCAGCACATTCCAGGTGACGGCCGCCGAGGTGGCGGTGCTGGAAAATGTTTTACAGTTAAATATTTCTTAAAGGTCCACAGTGGTGCGAGGAATTTATTGGCTAAATATGGAATAAACTAGTCATAAGTGTGTTTTTCATGATTTTCACTCGTACCTGACACTACAGGGGCGCGTTACAGCGCGAGACGGGCTTCGTCCGTTTGTGTTGAATGTAACAGCTGTGACACAATCAGGAAATCACTTTTTATTTCACTGATTTCCCGGCTTCATCGAGGCCAGCGCTCGCTCACTCTCACTCACTCTCTGCGTCTCTTGACCACAAACCAGATGAAACTTCGTGTCGTGTTTTGCAGCGTAACTTTCAGTCAGATTCAGATTTAGAAGCTGCTTCATGACGCAAAGTCAGAACACGGCAGGTCAAGTAGTTTCAGGCTGAGCTGGCCTCGAGCTGACAGGAAGCCAGACACTGAAACAGCAGAGAGGGGCCGGTGGATTTTCAAAATAAAGGCACTTCTACGGAGTCGGCCATGTTTCTACAGTAGCCCTGAAGGGACAAACCATGCAAACCACAACACAAGCTCTACATAGGGAGTTCCATACTCACTTAAGTTCTCCCACTAGCTTGGAAGGGGTGAGGGGTGTTCAGTTGGTTAGACGCCACTAAATCTCACACACACACACTGGACCTTTTTAAAATAGCTGCCACCGATATGTATGAAGGCTGTTGTCTAAATCCAAACACTTCTCTCACCCTGAACTTCTCTCGTGGTGTGTTTTATTCTGATTGTGAGAACATGATCGGAGATTTCTGGTTTAAATAAAAATGTCAATCTGTCGTGTTGTATTGGCATTGCGTATCCGCTGCTCGAGTGTGACAGTCCTATATTTCAAACGCTTGTCTCTGTTTGCACTAATGATGTTCTATATTGTACAAGCAAAGATCCAAATATTGTTGATTCATTAAAGTTTTGTGTCTTGGGGGGGCAAACTTTGTCAGAGTCATGTTTAGATAGATAGAAACATGTTAATACAATTTATTCTTTATCTGACTTCAGATGTGAAAGAAACGCTCACGCCTGATTGGCTTAGATTTGGTTACAATGACATTTATATTTCATTCATTCAGCTTCTATATATATATATATATATATATATATATATATATCTTTAAATTGTATGCAACTTGTAAAATGTTAATATTGCCCTCTGGGCATCTTCACATTGTCACTGGCCCTCTTTAAAAACATTTGCCACCCCTGCAGTATGACAGACAGCTCGTAATAATAGAATAATAATAACAGTGATGAATCTCTCCCTCATAGTCAGACAGTGTAGCCTCCTGCACAGCTCGGAGGTGAATGTATTATTACTGCGTGGAGGAGGAGAGCCGTGGAAACCAGGGCAGCCCATGCAGGAGGTCTGCGTTAACTCCTCCCCTCACTCTGCGTTGTGCTACGTCCTCCTCCGCCTCCTCCTCCACCTCCTCCTCCACCCCTCCTCTCCTCTCCGGAGCCAGCAGCAGCAGCAGCAGCAGCACAGGGAGCTGCCGTGCCTCGTCTTTAACACACGGAGGAGTAACAGCATAAACCCCCCCTTTACATACAGCCATGGCAGAAAACGCCGGCTTGGAGAACCACCGCATCAAGAGCTTTAAAAATAAAGGACGTGATGTCGAGGTGAGCTGACACACGAATGCGGGTCTGAACGGCGGGAGACACATTACTTTAACGCCGAAAAACGACACACTTTGTGGGCCTCGTTGGAGGGGAGAGCCCGGCCCCGGCTACAGCTGCCACCCAGCTTAGCTTAGCCTAGCTTAGCTTAGCTCACTAGCTAAAGTGCTCATTGGCCTAATCTTGATAACGGCACATTTCTCCCGTAATTAACCGACTTTGTTTATAGTTAACAAGTTAACACAAGCGGTCTCTTATTGATTTATTAATATTTAGTCGCTAATGTGTGTTAAGATGACGGAACATCGCAGCTGGGAGGGAGAATTAAGACCGCTAACGGTAACTAGCTAGTCGGATAGACACCGGTACGCAAAGCCGAGGATGAGGCCCGGGCCTTGACCCGGCGACCATAATCTTGACATTTCGCTCCCCTGACTTTAAAACCAACACAGCGGCCTGACTCTGTGTCCATCACACACACACTCCGCTATTTTTAAGCAAGTTTCATGCAGGTTATTTGCCCCACATCCACCCTTTTACACCAGATATTGCCCCTCCTTGTTAGCTCGCTTGCTTCAGGTGAGCTAGCTTTAAGCCAGCAGACAGTTGATGGAGGCTGGGTGGGAAACGATGCGATGACCTTTAGTGCTGGTGTGGACAAACTGCGCGTATGCAGCCGGTGAAACGGGCGTGTGAGGCGGAGACAGCTGTGAGGCACGCCGGCTCAGCAGCACTGTGAAATCTAACTTGGTCTAACGCTGTAATGTTGGGCCACACACACACACACACACACACACAGCCATGTTAACTGTAAATCTGTATCTTCACAGACGAGTCATGTTCTAGAAAACACCAGCAGCACCACCCGACCTGCTGTGGACTCACACAGGCGGTGTGTTGCAGCATCATTCAGCTAACTAACAGGTCTAATTATAAATCTCTGTGACAGCATTTGCCTGTAAATGCTCATTGACATGATGACCAAACCATTTGGCAAAGGCCAGTGTGTGTGTGTGTGTGTGCTGAGGACGATGTCACAAATATATCATCTGATTTAGGTTATATACATTATGTGTGTGTGTGTGTGTGTCAGCTGCTTAAAAACACACATCGATGCCCCGTAGCTGGTTGTTTTGACTCTTGGAAGTCGGTGTGTGACGAGCACATGGCTACTATGACAAGACAGAAGAGGATCCAGTGACCTGATATTAGCTATTGCTATTTCAGGCATCCTGGATGTCTGACCTCTGCATGATTTTGGAGTTTTCCTAAATGGATGAGTCAGACTAACATCAGCATTTTATCTGTCTATTTATTTATTTATTTAGGTCAGGCATGAAAGATTGCTCTTCTTCTCACTAGGAGCAGCTTTGAATTGCAAAGCGGTGAAGTCCAGCATGCAGGTCATAAGATCCTCCTCGGTTTGTCCTGGTCCTCATATAAAAGCTTCAGCATTCAGCGCCTTGCAGAGTTGCAGTCACATTCTGACGCCTCGTCCAGCTCCGTGAACGTTGTCCTCGTTGTTTTAGGATCAGTCGGTGTCAGCCGGGCTGTCGTATTCTGATGCTGTGCTCTTGTGTTTTGGGTGAGCGTGTGCTGGTATTATTGTTGTTGTGTTTGCAGTGGTTTGGGAGACACCTCTCCGCTCCGCAGCCTCCTGAGTTATGACTGTCCCAGATTACGCAAGAGGCTATTTAGGAAGGCAACATGAACCTCTTCAAACAGTCACAAGATCTTCGTCCATCTCAAACTGTTCAGGATGAACTAGAAACCCAACAGAGGCAGAAATACAGCCGTCTGTTACGATATTTTTAACACTTAAGCTGCTTCTGAGGCGTTTCACAGAGCGTGTTGCTCATGGTTTCTGTTTTTAGGATCCAGTCACAGATTTTTAGCCTAAATTGAGTGCTGTTGTTTAAGTTTGTCATTAAAATGTTTATTAAATGGCCCAGGTTATATTCTGTGACCCACGTTAAAGGCTGCAGTGTGTGTTTGTCACTGCAGCAAACGGCTGAATGTCAAATAATTTCACTCATTCACTGTCTGTCTTTTTGTGTCTTTGTTACAGACTATGAGAAGACATCGAAATGAGGTGACGGTCGAGTTGAGAAAGGTGAGAAAAGGACACACACACACACACTGAACAAAGAACAAAGCCTCGCTGTGACTCTGGTTCTTGTAACTGACTAAACATTTGTCATGACTGTTGCATGCATCGGTGTGTGAACCTCCACACACCCTGATTTATGGAGTAATTGTGAGTTTTATCGGTGGCTGGTCTGGTGTGATGAACTCGTGTGTTCGCTGTGAGACTCTCAGCGCTGAGCAGACGTGGCGGAGTTAGCAGTGTCTTTACGGTCAGCTGTGAACTAGTTGATGGAAAGTTAACAAACAACGACTCGTCGGTGTGTATGCCATCATTTCTTAAAGGGGCTGTATGTAACATGAACACTGACAGCTAGTGGTTAAAATGAGTACTGCAGTCCAGGTTCATAATATAAATAAATATAAAGAGTCGTCTTCTCCCGCGCTCTCCGCTCTGGACTTGAAGCTCACACAGGTTGAAGACACTGAACCTTCACGAGTGCAGCTTGGTTTATTTCATGCACCAGCTTCTTCGTCGATGGATCTGACACAGCGGCTACGCTGAGCACAAACGAACGTCCCTCTTGAATCCTGGAAAATAGAAACATCCCACACTTCAGCCCACGCTGCAGCGATGTGGTAGTAGAGTTTCTGGCAACTTACCGACTCTACAACCGACCGGGAAAACAGCATCCGTCTCCTGCAGTCAGAGCAGAGTCAGTCCCACCGTGTGCTGACGGTGATTTCAAAAAACTGAACTCACGATGTGTTCGTAGCTTCCTGAGGTGGCGTGTAGATAAATCTCTTTCTTTGTAAAGCTGCGGGTGACGTCGCGCTCACGCCGTCCGTTCTTTATGAGGTCAGTGGTCTCAGATCGTGCTGCTGCTTTGTGACGGCGTTGTCCAGAGAGACGCGATGCGGTTTGAACAGACGTGACGTGTGTGTGTGTTCATCCTGCTGCCGTCAGCAGTGACCTCACCGCCAGCAGCCATACATGCCCGTAAATTAACACCATGTTTCACAGATCACGCTTCATTTTCTCCATCGCTGCGGTTTGATGGACTTTTGTTGTAACATTAGAGTAACTGTAACCTGGATTTCATGTCTACGTGTGTGTGTGTGTGTGTTTGTGTGTGTGTGTGTGTGTGTGTGTGTGTGTGTGTGTGTGTGTGTGTATGTATATGTGTGTGTGTGTGTGTTATCTTCACCTGATTTCTGATAAAACGTGTACATCCTGCAGAGGGCCTGCAGTCTGCTGGCAATCAGTGTGTTTAAATGAGGAGAGTCAGAGAGAGCCGAGGCTTCGACAGCGTCTGATTCAACATTTTATTTTCTGCCATCAAATCGTCATCGCTCCGCAGCGTCTTAATTAAACTTATTAGTAATATTTCTGAATGCAGTTTGACAGCAGATGCTGTTGTTTTTTTTATATGTTTGAGGTTTTGATTTGTAACACATGGATCAGGATGTTTCATCCATCAGAGTTTGTCTGTTAGACTGACTACAGCGAAAACACCGACGGTCACCGAAAGCTGCGTCCACCAATCAGACGCTCAGACCAGTCAGACTGAAATGTCTCTGAGACTATCTGAGACTATCTGAGACTCTGAGACTCGGCCTGTTGTGTTTGTTTATTTCATGAAGCAGCTTCTAAATCTGAGTCTGGCTGAAGTTTACGCTGCAGGATAGAAACATGAAGAAGTTCAGTTTGGTTTGTGTCAGATCTGAGACATCATCATCATCATCATCATCATCAGAGGTTTGGAGAACTCTGGCCCAGGCCCGGGTGTTGAAACACAGAACGTCACGGCTGTGGAGCGCTGAGGTGTTCTCGAGTCTAGCACATTCCTTTCAGCTGGATCAGAGCAGCGAGAGGCGCTGCTGCACCGGCTGATTAGTCATCAGTGACGCACATCAGCATGATGCACAGGAATGTAGGGCAAGGGAATCTCCTCCTACCACTGACTCACATGCCCTGACTGATGGGATGTGTGTGTGTGCCTGTGTATACAGTACGTGTGTGTGATGTTACACACTGTGTTTAGGGTTAAGGTTCAGCGTCCTTCAGAGATGAGTGTGTGTGTGTTTGGTTTGTGGACCTGCAGGCAGATTTCTCTCACTTATCAAGGCTAAAGTCCGCCGGGCGCCGGGATGTGACGTCCTATTCCATGTTTCAAACCCCGACCGGAACCGCCGCAGTCCGGTTCACGAGCAAGAAGCGGGTCTCCGCTGAGAATACACAGCTTGTTCTATTTTTGACGCCGCGCGCAGCTCGAGCTGACAGGAAGTCAGACACAGAGACAGCAGAGAGACATCCGGTCGAATTTCAAAATAAAACTCCTCGTGCACAAACTTCTAAGAGTTTTAACTCCGTAGCATTTTTACATATTTAGAAGCACATAAATCAAAAAGAACCAAATCTGAGCCAGTTCAAGTCTGTCGGGCTTCTGAAACTCTGAATGAATGTGGCGACGTGTCCGGCTACAAAACATGTTTTAAATATCATTCCAACGTTATCTGACATTTACATTTATTCATCTAGCTGACGCTTTTTGGGTTCAGTATTTTGCCCACTTCAACATGCAGACTGGAGGAGCCGGGGATCGAACCACCGACCGTCTGATTACTGGCCGACCGGCTCTACCTCCTGAGCCACAGCCACCCGCAAGATGGGGCCTCGACCTCATTGAATTCAAACTGTATATTGTAGATGAATCGATATGTTTTAGATCATCGAGGTCAACTTGAGGAAGGTCGCGTCCCTCCGGTGGTTCGTGCCACAGCCTGAGTGCAGTGAAAGTTTGTGAGACAGTTTTTGTTGTTGGGCCTCGATTCGCTGTTTCTTTAAGAATTCATGAATGCGTTCCGCTTTGATCTCCTCCTCTCACTGCTTTTGTCTCTCTCCTTTCTTTCCCGTCAGAACAAACGAGACGAACATCTACTGAAGAAGAGAAACGTCCCACAGGAGGAGAGTCTGGAGGACTCTGATGTCGACTCAGACTTCAAAGGAGTAAGTGTGTGTGTGTGTGAGAGATGCAGTGACTGTCTGGTTCACACGTCACAGGGGTTAAAATCTGTGTGTGATACATGTTGTTGTCACAATCTGACCACAGAGCAGCTGTTCTGGAGCTTTCAGTCATGTGACACGCTCCTCTTCGGTTGCCATGGAGTTGTTGATGTTCAGGTTTTAAAGTCAAACTTTGGTGCATCTAAACTGGCATGATAAACTCAGTATGGTGAAGGCGAGTGTGTTATGTGTGTTGGGGCTCCATGACAGCGCTCGTGCTCGTCACAGCGATGCTCGAAAACTCAGATAACGTCCCAGACTCTCAGGATAATCCTCAGACGCGCCGTGATCGAGGACGTTTATTGGACCGTCATTTGCTTAAATAGATTTTTCTCCTTTCTTTGAGCACCACAAATCCCTCAGTGATGCTTCTGGAGTTTCCTCATGATGTATTTAACAAAGCTCTTGACTTTGTTTAGTATGTTAATGAACCAATGAGGAGCGGTCCGCACTGAGGCGAGCAGCATCACCGAGAAAGAGCCAGTTACATCCGAGGGCGTGCTTTAACGTCAGTGTTGACACAGCAGTGACGCATCACTTCTGCTGCCTGTTTGTCAGCGCGGCGTCGCGGCCTCACGGGAGCTGCTGCGATTCAGAGCTAATGCTCCGTCTGTTAAAGGTTTATTGTTGAGCTCGTCTTACAATATTGACAGAAATCCAGAACAGCACTTAATACTGAAACGAGAGAGGCTGGAAGTGGGACAAGACTTCCACAATATATTCTTCTTTCAGCCTTACTGGACAGTCGCGAAGAGAAGGGCGCAGCTCGTCCTCCATTCTTTTCAGTGAAAGCCGCCCGAGCGTTTGCATCACAGATCTGCATTGCAAATGTTGACGAGAGGCGGATGCAGCGAGCAACAACTAACACTGTTACACAGAGAAGATGTGAAGTGTTAATCAGGAGTCACATCAGTTTGTTATGCTGCAAAAATACCTAAAACCTCACGAGTCCATCACACACACACACTGCACACACTGCACACACTGCACACACTGCACACACTGCACACACTGCACACACTGCACACACCGCACACACTGCACACACTGGACGTCCAGTTTTTCAATCAAATCAGACTTTATTTTTATTTTCATACAAATGAAGTACTTCACACAGTGACCTCCACACCACCATCATCAACACTGAGAAAGCAACGTCTCATCACTGAAGCAGCTTAAAGATGAATAAACAAGAAAGAATCAAATAAAATAATGAAATAAAACATGAATAAATAAACTCATATAAAACTCATTATAATGTATAATAAAAATAAAATTAAATATATAAATAAAATTATAAATAATAAAAGAATAAACTTAATCTAACTTTGAATAAATAAGAGTACGTGCCGTCTCATCATCCAGCAGCGAGGAAACAAAAGATTAATAAATAAAATACCAATAAAACCCATAAAATGTAAAAATGAATTGAATTAAAGCAAAATAATAAAATGTCAGATGACAATCGTAAGGCTGTTCTAACCTGACTGTGCTAACCTGACTGTGCTAACCTGACTGTGCTAACCTGACTGTGCTAACCTGACTGTGCTAACCTGACTGTGCTAACCTGACTGTGCTAACACGTGTGTGTCTCTCTCTGTGCAGCAGAACGTCACGCTTGATGCCATCTTACAGGTGAGACAGAGTTCACGTCATTGAAGCATCCTTCACGCCTCAAACGGTCCCGGCAGCGCGCTAACGTCTCTTTGTGTCCTCACAGAATGCGACCAGTGATAATGCAGTCATCCAGCTCAGTGCTGTACAGGCGGCCAGGTGAGAGGCACACACACACACACACACACACACAGCAGCTGTTTGTTGTGTGTGGAGTTGTTGAGTTTTTCTTTGTCTTTGTCAGAAAACTGCTCTCGAGTGACAGAAATCCTCCCATCGACGACTTGATAAAGTCCGGCATCCTGCCCATTTTAGTCAAATGTCTGGAGAGGGACGACAAGTAAGTGTGTTTGTCTTCACTGTTACTCTGAACTCACTGCTGTGATGGATTACTGACGCCGCTACATCCAGTCTCCACTGTGTGTGCATGACAGAGTGTGTGTGTGTGCATACACACGTAAGAGTGAGTGTGTGTGTGTGTCTGTGTGGAGGCGCGCAGTGCAGTTGGCTGGACCTCTCAGTCCAGGCCAAGCCAAATATAACCGCATTCCTGTCCCTCGGAGTTCCCCAATTCCCAGGACCTTGTGTTCGCCGAGGAGGAGGAGGGCGAGGGGGGGGGAGGAGGAGGAAGAGGAGGGGGGAGGAGGGATAGTTTGGAGGGGAGGCAGAAGTTGTAAGAGTGTCACCACGGCAACCAGCGGCGGATGGCGTCACGCTTATAACGCGGCGTGCCGGGTTATGTCTGACATTGCAGGACGCAGCAGTGCAGCGTGAAACCGCGTGTGCGTCCCTGCGTCCGTCGTCTGCGTTGCCATGGCGGCGTGGCAGGAAGCCAAACGGTGGTTGTGAAAGAAGAAGAAGAAGAAGAAGAAGAAGATGCACGATCACGCGAAGGGAGCGCCATCTTAGAGGAACTACAGCACACGACATGAAGCTTCAATATGTGAACGTGTGATTAAAATAAAGGCGCAGAATTAAATCACAACGAGCGCCACACGCCGGCGTCCTGTTTACAGCCGGAGCTGCCGATCGCTGAGCGCACACACTAACACTGTTTACTAGCATTTGGCTGGTGGGTGGTGTGAGGTTCACTCGCAGCTGTGCCATTTCTGATATTTTGTGTTGCATCATTTTTAAAACTGATTTCAGGCCACTGATCCTGAGTCAGCTGTTTTATCCATGACATGGTTCGGTAAAGGATGCGTTCACATCGCGTTCACGCCGTCTCTAACTTTGTCCTCTTCGTCCCACAGCCCGTCTCTTCAGTTCGAGGCAGCTTGGGCTCTGACCAACATCGCCTCCGGGACGTCAGCACAGACTCAGGCTGTGGTTAAATCCAGTAAGTCGACCCCGCGTCTGTCTGTGTTTGTGTACCGTCTGCAGCTTTGACAAGCTCCTTTATTTATTTGTTTTTTTCGCTCGATGAGGCAGCCAGCTTTTTAAAAAAAAACATTTATTATATTTTTATTAGATAACAGCGCGCTCTTATTTGAAACAAAGCCAACATGACTGGAGAGTGGAAACATCGTCAGCATTCATCGGCTGTTAGAGACACCACGAGTTGAAGTTGAAAGATGAAACATGACATCAAACCAAACTTTTAATTATTGATCTGAGAATCTGTCTCAGCCTCAGCTGAAGGTGCAAAGGTGGAAGTGCAAAACTTATTTTGAAATAAGATTTGACGGGTTTAATGTAATTTAAAATGTTGACAGGTTGATATTTGAAATGATTGTATCTAATCAGTGTGTTCAAACTTTTATCTCAGCAGTTTATGTTTGAATTGTTCTGTAGGAAATGAGTCATTCACGTCTGAAGCGAGCTCACAGGTGGAGATATTCTCTGGAGAGCGTTCACTCAGGTGTTTACAGCTCTCCAGGCTGATCAGGTGTCAGCTCAGGTGGATGTTTGGGTGGAGACTGTGGGAAGTGAGTGGGATCACCAAAAACTTGGCTTCTAACCGAGAAACGAGTCAAGCCGTGCCGCCCAAAGAGACGTCAGTCAAACGCTGTCCGTCCATTTCAGTTTGTGGATTGAACTTTCTGGTGTGTGTGTGTGTGTGTGTGTGTGTGTGTGTGTGTGTGTGTGTGTGTGTGTGTGTGTGTGTGTTTCTGTGTGTGTGTGTGCAGATGCAGTTCCCCTCTTCCTGCGACTGCTACACTCTCCTCACCAGAACGTATGTGAACAGGCCGTATGGGCTTTAGGAAACATTATAGGTGAGTGCTACTCCTCTTCACTACTCCTCGTGTGTGTGTGTGTGTGTGTGTGCATGCTCGGTACCTGTGTTGACCTCCGCCCTCTCTACCTGCGCAGGTGATGGTCCTCAGTGCAGGGATTATGTCATCTCCCTGGGCGTGGTCAAGCCGCTGCTTTCTTTCATCAACCCGTCGATCCCCATCACGTTCCTCCGCAACGTCACCTGGGTCATTGTCAACCTCTGCCGCAACAAGGATCCCCCGCCGCCCATGGAGACCGTGCAAGAGGTGTGTGTGTGTGTGCACGTGCCAGACAGATGGATGTGTTGCAGTGTGTTTCACTGCAGGCTGAGTCAGAGTTTTTGCAGCATCTCTCTGGTAGCTAACGTCATCGCCCGAGGCGGATTGTCTAACTATGAAGCTCCTCTGGTGACATCTGAAGTCAGACCGACTCACAGCCTGCTTCTCTCCCTCCACAGATTCTGCCCGCCCTCTGCGTGCTAATATATCACACCGATATAAATGTAAGTATCCGAGCAAAAAGGCGATCGTCACGGAAACATACGGAAACATCCCAGCAGACAGATTTCAGGAGTTTACCGTGTCCCGTGTGTTCAGATCCTCGTAGACACAGTGTGGGCGCTGTCCTATCTGACGGACGGGGGCAACGAGCAGATCCAGATGGTCATCGATTCCGGAGTCGTTCCATTTCTTGTGCCTCTCCTCAGCCATCAGGAGGTCAAAGTTCAGGTGGGAACACTCAAAGATTCATCATTCCAAAATGTCTCCTGCATCCATGAGTTCATGAGAGACGCTGTTTGTTTCTTTAACGGATCTTTTGTGTTTGAACTCGACAGGACGGCAGCTCTGAGGGCAGTGGGTAACATCGTGACGGGGACGGACGAGCAGACGCAGGTCGTCCTCAACTGTGACGTCCTCTCGTACTTCCCCAACCTGCTCACACACCCTAAAGAAAAGATCAACAAGGTATCATGACCCAGCCTGCCTGTGGCTTAGCGTGTGTTCAGACAGGATCGGGCCTCCACCTCAGAGCATGCACACTCATCACGAGGCTGAATACTGATCTCACATCAGCCTTTGTTGTAACACATAAAAGAAACACACGTCGGGGTGCTGTAGCCAGATTATGTGAGTGTAATTCATCGGAGGCATTTCCTGTTTACTAGCCAGATGAGGAAAGAGTAATGTAGTGGAAGACGAATGGGGAAATGTGTGTGTGTGTGTGTGTGCCGGTTCTGAGTGTTTGGGATTGTGTGTGTTTGCAGGAAGCGGTCTGGTTCCTGTCCAACATTACAGCTGGGAACCAGCAGCAGGTCCAAGCTGTGATCGATGCCGGGCTCATTCCTATGATCATCCACCAACTGGCTAAGGTTTGTGCACGATGGAAGAACTAGAAAGAAATTCCTTCAGCTCAACATCTTCCAGCTTTCTCAGCAGATGGACTCTAAATTTGGAGAAAAATGTCGGACGTTAATTGTTTGTGTTGGAGGCAGAGAGGCGACACGAGTCTCGATACATGAAGTGAGCGCTGGCTTCGATTTGTGCGTGTCAGTGACAGCCTGTCTCTCTACAGGGCGACTTTGGCACTCAAAAGGAGGCAGCATGGGCCATCAGCAACCTCACCATCAGCGGCAGGAAAGACCAGGTGAGCTCCAAATCTGTCCATGATCAGATGTTCACCTCAGCGGTCCACGAAGCGGCGGACGACCGCGCCCTGTTAACCATGTGCCTGTGTTGTAATCAAGTATGGATGTGGTGTGTGTGTGGGTTCGTGTAGGTGGAGTTCCTGGTGGAGCAGAACGTCATCCCCCCGTTCTGTAACCTGCTGTCGGTGAAGGACTCCCAGGTGGTGCAGGTCGTCCTGGACGGCCTCAAGAACATCCTCATCATGGCGGGAGACGAAGCCAGCACCATCGCCGAGATCATAGAGGAGTGTGGAGGTGCAGCACGCCTCAGATCTGACGTGTTCATGGTGTTAATAATAAGAGGAAAGGTTCCATTCATGTCTTTGTCTTTTACTCTTCAGGCTTGGAGAAGATAGAAAACCTGCAGCAGCACGAGAACGAGGACATCTACAAACTCGCCTTTGAGATTATTGATCAGTACTTTTCAGGAGATGATGTGAGTGTCCACACAAAACAAAAAACATTTACGTATTTATGTCCAGCTGTTGGTAGTGTTGTAGAGGAAGAGCTGGAGGTCTTCAGGAGGTTTGTGAAGGTAGAGAGGGACGGCCCAGACAGAAGCTTGGATCGTCCTGAGCGTACGGGCGGCAGAGTGAAGAAATAATAATAAAAGATAATCCTCGATGTTTATTGGTAATGTGCATGAATCAGCACTGTCAGTCTTAATTGCAAATATCAAAACAAATCTTGACGCTTCAGGTCAAATTTGTCCTTTTTAAATCTCAAACTTCATTTTTCCATTTTCACTCTAAACGTTGGGTCACTCGTTCTTTGAGGTCAGCCTTCCTCTCGATGCGCTCTGGTGTTTGGATGTGTTGTGTCCGTCTGTGGCCTCACGCGTCATCTGTCCTCTTTCAGATCGATGAAGACCCCAGGTTGATCCCTGACACCACCCAGGGGGGGACCTTTAACTTCGACCCAGCTTCCAACATGCAAACGAAGGAGTTTGACTTCTAAAAGGCCAGGATGGTTTGGTTCAACCAGCTGCACGGGTACTCTGTAATCACCCTCAGATCTTCATCCATCGCTCCTCCAACCTGGCAACCTGGTACCGAAGGATTTACTTAGTATCACTTCAAAACATGGAAACTCACCACTGAAGGATTTACCCGCCTCCCCGCCTCTGCACTACGGGAGAGTTTTTGTTTTCTTTCTTCTTTTCAAACGGTCATCCTTCACCGGCAACACGGCAACCTGGTCACTCAACGGGCGGCAACCGTCAACACATCTTGGCAACCTGCGTCAGGAGGGTTGCCGGTAGTCTCTCTCTGCCAGTGCTTCTAAATGTCACACGAAAAATAAAAACCAGACGGAAGGAAAGGCCTTCGCGGCAAGATTTGATTTGCCAAATGTCGAGTCTTCATAAAGACGGAACACACAAGCACATTTACAGTCACACACACACACACACACACTTTTTGACACGTAGAGTTTGTGTGCATACTTCTGTTAGAAGCCATCATATCACTTACGGGGAAGAAAATACTGCTGTTTGTTTTTGTGGTTTTCTTTTTGTGCTTTCCCTCCCCCGGACTGTCCTCTGCACACACACACACACACACACACACACACACACACACACACTAAGTCACACGGATGACAGACCCTCTCTCTCACACACACCCAGTTTAAAGAGTTAATCCCAGAGCTAAGCCATGATTAACCACGGACCCCCCGCTGCCCTCCCAGGAGAGAAGAGAGTCCCGGGAGGTGGAGGTGGAGGTGGAGGGGTGACAAAGAGTGAGACTCCGTGGCAAACTGACTGACGGGACTTCTGGACTCAATGACGTCACTTTTTTTTTTTTAATCGCGACCTCTGTTGAATTATCAAACTGAATTATCAAACGAAAGAAAATCATCAAATGTGAAGAAAATGCCATAATTTTCTCTCCTCCTTCTTTCTCCTGCTCACTGCCTCTGATTCAGCAGCGCGGCGACGCTTTGTGTTATTTTGTTTTGTGGTTATTTCCCGGATGTCACGGGGCGGAGGAGGAGGAGGAGGAGGAGGAGGCGCCTTCGTTTCAAGGCGCAGAGACTTTTCAGAGAGGAGGAAACACGCCAGCTGTAGCGTCCGCCTCCACCTCTTACAGGACATCCACCACCGCAGCGGCAGCAGGAGCTCGGCCACGTCCCGAAATGTGAAACTTGGAAAACAAAAAAAAAATCAACCGAGTCGCTCAAATTAATTTTAATTCTTTTTAAATTCTCTCTTCGAAGCGATATTTTAGGTTCATGTTTGAGCTTCTGTAGAGCTTCCATGCGTCTCTCTTGTTTTTATTTCTCCTTCAGTCTTATGCACACGTCTGACGCGGCGTCGCGGCGTCCGCCTGCAGAGGAGGGCGGACCTTTACTCATCCAAGACTAGACTTACATAGAAAACGAGTACAGGTCCTGCTACCTTCACACAGTACTTAACTACTTTTTTCCGATGAAGAGGTCACATGTCATCACTCGATTTGAATAATTGTACAAAAAAACCAACAAAAAGAAATGTGATGTGTATCTCTCCTTGCCGTCTAATGAATATATGAATATATTTACATAAAGCCTGTACAAAG